>JANAVB010042619.1:14501480-14826480 GCA_029216955.1 Iris pallida | reverse complement strand
ACACAGCCAACCACTGTACCTATAAGCACGAGCGAGAGGGAGAGAAAACATAAAAAAACCTAATACTAATTCTAGTCTCGCCAAACCCAGTGCCACCCTGACCCTTAGGCGGCCACCCGCCGTCAGGACCACCGTCGCGCGCCGCCGGAGACAGCCAAAAATGCTCGGGCAGTAGCAGCCGCTGCAATAGAGCAGCAACAACAGCAGTAGGATGTCACAGGCAATCTTTGCTGCGATGTTTCTTCGCGTGCGATGAATCGTTTCACGATCCATATTTTCAGGTATATACACAACCTATCAAACTCTTAGTCCCTTCAATTAGTTTGAATTTAAACGATCTAGATTGCCCGATAGATTGACCCAAAAATGGGCGAATATCTGTTCGAAACGAAACAGAAAACTCGTTCATGGACCTGTTTTGGAAGGCATATTTCGTGCAGGATATCGACAGTTTTCAAAATCCACTTGAAGAGACTTGTAGACAACATAACCATGATTGAAACCCATTAATTAGTTTATTTAATTGTTTATTATATTCTATTTTAAATTCGATGAAAGTTGACCAAAAACTATTTTCAAAATATTAAGAATTTTAGTATATTCCACCAATACGGCGTGAGTCCCGATAAACCGGGCGACGTGTGTTGGCCCATTGCCTAATAGTTACACCTGATTTTGATAATCAACGACGGCATAAGTCGATACGTAAAATGTACAAAACTGCTACTAATGTTTCAGGTCATTGAAATCAATATCAAAAGAACGTACTGCATCTACAACAAGCATTCAAGTATCATCCAAAAGCAAATTGTAACAGAATCTAAATCGAGTCATTTTTATATTTCTTTTGTATTTTTAACTTTTTCGAGTCTAGGATATAAAATGTAAAATCGATCGAATATTACTGGCTTAGGTTATCTCCAGTCCACCTT
Source organism: Iris pallida (assembly GCA_029216955.1). NCBI lineage: Eukaryota > Viridiplantae > Streptophyta > Magnoliopsida > Asparagales > Iridaceae > Iris > Iris pallida. The sequence goes on along the minus strand of JANAVB010042619.1, from coordinate 14,825,548 downwards.
TCCAAAAAGCCTACCCATATCTCAAAATCTACATATCCAAAAAGACCAAAGTACCTATGCAATTTGGTTATTCAAATTTAGTTCTGAACTATCAGAACTCTGGCAAAACTCTGAGCGAGTTCGGTCCGAGTTCTGACCGAGTTCGATAAAGTTAAATTTGAAATTCAGTTGCCTCCAAATCTCCATCTATTGTTCATTTACGAGATCTTAGCATCCGAACTCTGTCTGAACTCTGCCCGAGTTCAGTCAGGATAAACACCTATAAATAGAGAAGATTTTTACATTTCTAATCACTCATTCACTCTTCTCTCTATCTATTCCTAAAGTGTTTTTCTAGTGATCTAAAGTTTTCACATTTCACCAATACTTCTCTTAGCCAAAGCTAGTAATGTCTGGTTCGATTTAGAGTATTTGGTTTACAGAGTTATAAAGAGGTTACAAGTCAGAAAATATCTCAGTTTTCAGAGTCAGTCGTGCGCTCGTCACCAAGAACGGTGTTGTGAAGTTGGTTGTGCACTTGTTGCCAAGCACGATGTTGTAAAGAGACGACAAGCTCTCATTTAGCTTGCAAATAGTAGATTTACAGCGGGCAAGAGTACTCACGACTGGATTAGTCATCTCAAAAAGAAACCAGTATATATCACGGTGTTCACTGAGTTTGATCTTCTATCTCTTACTACTATTTAAATTACGATCCCTTTATAACTGTTAAATTTTTAATTAGTGATTATTTCCGCTGCACTCGCACACACTCTATTCACCCTCCCCCGTCTAAAGCTGCTCAACGGTTCTATAATTAGTAACAGAGCATGTTATATTCTAAAATAACAACCCTAGAGAGTATATGGCAGCCATGAAATCAATATTCAACGGTGAAGGGCAATCCACAAATAGACCCCCACTATTTGATGGAACAAACTACACATATTGGAAAACACAATTGACTTTCTTTCTAAAGTCTCTTGACTTTGATTTTTGGTCTATAGTTGTTAACGGTTATAAGAAACCGGCACCTATAGTGATTGAGGGCGTACTTGTAGATAAGCCACATGAGAAATACACAGACGAAAAAAATTCAAAGGCTAGTCTAGATGCACGTGCCATCAATACACTATTATATGCAATGACAAGACAGAGTTTAATCGTGTTTCTACCTATACTACGTCCCATTATATTTGGAGACTTCCTGAGGTAACTCGTGATGGTACTTCCCATGTAGAGGAATCCAAGATCAGTAGACTAACACAGGAATATGAATCATTCAAGATGAAACCCGGTGAGTCAATTCTATAGATGTTTACTCATTTACTAGATATTACTAATCCTTTGCAATCCCTTGGTAAAGATTACAGTAATCATGAGAAGATCAGGAAAGTGCTACGGGCCCTAACCAAGAATTCAAACCCAAAGGCTACTGCAATCATTGAAGGAAACGATCTCACCATCTTGACTCTGGAGACACTCATGGGAAAGCTGATGACGCACGAGCTGGACCTACAAGAATTTGAAGAAGCGACCACCAAAAGAAAAATCCATCGCCTTCAAAGCGCAAGCCAAAAGAGTTGCATGTAAAGATTCTGACGAAGAATCATCAAGTGGTGATGAGCAAGCCCTGCTAGTAAAGAACTTCAAGAAATTCTTAAAGTTTGAGAGATCAAACCGAAGGAAGAAAGACGCCCACGAAAGTAATGAAGAAGAAACAATATGCTTTGGATGCAAGAAGTCAGGGTATATAAAGAAGGATAATCCACTGTCAAATAAAAGTAGTCCATATGATAGATCAAGATAAAGCATGAAAGCTACAATTGGTCGAAAGTATGCAAATAGAATCATCTGGCATGAAAGTGATACCAGTGAATCAGAGGAAGAGGACAGACCCTGCAGCACTGCTAATGTCTGTCTTATGGCATTCGATAAGGTATTATCTAACCCTCTATATGATGACTTTACTTTCGATGAGTTAGAAAATGCTTTTAGCGAACTACTTGTAGAACACATAAATGTGTTAGACAAGTATAAGCAATCTCGTAAAGAGGTTAAGGCATACACAACCGAAGTATCGAGATTGTCTAATCTTCTCGAAGATATTAGAGAGACATGTACTACCGGTAACACGGATGAGATAGCCAAGCTCAAGGTAGACTATCATGAGACTATCCTCACCATTAAAAAGAAAGAAAAAGACTATATCAAGATATAAGAGCTTTATAACGTAGAGAAGAATAGGCACTTAGTCACAGAGCAAAGACTCGCTGATATGACTACTAAATATGAGGAGTCTTGTGCGATCTCTAAAAAGTTAGAGATCAAGTTAGGCAAGCAGGTCATCCCTGTGACACAACCTAAGGTTAGTCGTAATGCTAAGCATACAACTAAGAGGACTAAACCACAAAAAGCACACGAACAACACGTTAATCACAATCACGCTTCCACTTATAGGCTTTCAAAGAAGACACAAATGCATGTCAACACAGAAACAAATAGCACTTTTTCAAAACTCACTTGCACGTACTGTGGTATTCACAGGCATATATCACAGTATTGTCTAGCAAGAGAGCTTATTGACAATCAAACACTTGTTTGAAGATCTTAGACTAATCAAAATGGATCCTTCAAGAAATGGGTACCAAAGGATTTATCTACTCATATTGTATATGGACTCTCAACCGTCTCATGCTAGAAGCAAGTGGATCCACGATAGCAGATGTTCGTGGCACATGACTGGTAATGTATCTTTTTTCGCTACGCTATCGATGAAAAAAGAAGGATACGTCTCCTTCGGAAACAACTTAAGAGGTGATATAATTAGAAATGGCACTGTTGGCATGTCTCATTACCAAGTAATAAAAGACGTTTGTCTAGTTACAGAGTTGTAACACAAACTACTGAGCATAAGTCATTTGGCAGACAATGGCTATGGCATCAACGTTGTAAAAGACAAATGTACTATATATGAAATGTCATCTGATAATCCCGTATATGAAGGGATAGTGAAGACAATATTTATGTTTTCTTTTTAGACAGTACTAACAATATAGGAAAGTGCCTAGTAGCAAATCAAGATGAAAGCTGGCTATGGGACATCAGGCTAGGACATGCCAATATGGATACTATCTCACGACTATGCACCAAAAAGTTGGTAAAAGTACTCCCCGAAATCATATTCAAGAGAGACATGGTATGTGTTGACTGTGAAAAGAACAAGTCAACTAGGTCAACTTTTAAATCCATCAAAGCTGTAAGCACTTATAGACCTTTACAGCAAATTTATATAGATTTATTTGGTTCTAGTAGAGTCGCTAGTCTTGGCGGTTCTACGCTTTTGTTATTGTTGATGATTTCTCTTATTTTATATGGGTTTACTTTTTATCAAATAAAAGTGATACAATTTTTGAATTTCATATATTTTGTAAAAAGGTACAAAACAAAAAAAGCTTCATGATTGCTCGTCTTCGAAGTGATCATGGTGGCAAATTCGCAAATGCTAATTTTAAAAAGTTTTATGATGATAGTGAATATTACCATAAGTTTTCTTGTTCTAGAACTTCCAAACAGAATAGTGTTGTGGAGCGAAAGAATCATACTCTAAGCGAGATGGCTAGAGTCATATTGAATCAGTATAATCTTTCTAAATATTTTTGGGTAGAAGCTATTAGTACAGCCTGTCATATTTTAAATAGGGTGTCAATTCGACCTATCTCAAAGAAAATATCATATGTAATGTTTTCGAATGTCGTTGTTTTATCCTGAACACCAAAAACAACTTGGGAAAGTTCGACTCTAAAGCAGATAAAGGAATTTTCTTGGATATGCTGCTAAGAGTAAGGGATATAGAGTATTTAATAAAAGATCAATGATTGTTGAAGAATCTATTAATGTTCATTTTGATGAGCTCAATAGTCACAGATCTAGCTACAGTGATGATGAAGATGCACAGGTTAAATCCAAGTCATCCAAAGATACTGCTACCAGAGAGAGCTTTGTGGAAGACCTAACAGAGAGATTCATTCCCCGATCATCTAGAGACGCTCATCATAGGTGATGTATCAAAGGGTGTATGTACATATTCTTCAAATAAAGATACTGATATAGCAGCTAATGTAGCTTTTATATCGCAAGTAGAACCTAAGACAATAGTAAATGCTTTTAATAATAAATTTTGTATTAATGCCATGCAAGAGTAACTTAATCAATTTGACAAAAACCAAGTTTAGGAACTTGTTCCTGAACCTATTGGTCAATCAATAATTGGTACAAAATGGGTGTTCCAAAATAAATTAAGTGAGGATGGACAAGTTCTACGCAACGATGCACATCTAGTGTCACAAGATTATAATCAAGAAGAAGGTATTAATTATGACGAGAAATATGCTCCTATTGCTAGACTAGAAGCTATCTGCATGTTTTATGCATTTGTATATTTTCATGATTTCAAACTATTTCAAATGGACGTAAAAAGTGCATTTTAAATAGTTTTGTGAAAGAACATGTTTTTGTGAAACAACCCTGGCTTTGAAGATTTTCAAAAACCCGATCACGTCTTTAAAATTAGAAAAGCACTCTATGGACTCAAACAAGCACCTCATGCTTGGTACGAACGCCTAAGTGCCTTTCTACTTGGAAATGGCTTTTCAAAAGGAAGAGTTGATACTACTTTATTTATCAAGTCTTCATATGATAAAATTCTTTTTGTGCAAATTTATGTAGATGCCACAATATTCGGTTCTACTAATGAAAAACTTTGTCAAAAATTTGCTAAGTGTATGCAGAGTGAGTTTGAGATGAGTATAATGGTAGAGATGAACTACTTCCTAGGACTCTAGATCAAACAACACTCACAGGGAACATTCATCAACCAAGCCAAGTATACGAAGGATTTAATGAAGAAGTATGACTTCGACAACGTAAAGCCAAACGAAACTCCAATGGCTACATCAACCCGGCTTGACATTGATGAAAGTGGCAAACCAGTCGACCAGCGTAAGTATCGAGGTTTCATTGGTAGTTTATTATATTTAACTGCTAGTCGCTATGATATCATGTTCAGCATTTGCATATGTGCTAGATATCAAGCTAATCCTACGGAATTAAACTTATGCACCGTTAAACATATCTTCCGATACCTTAAAGGAACTTCTACAATCGGCTTGTAGTATCCTAAAACCATATCTTTTGACCTAATCGGTTATTCAGATGTGAATTTTGCAGGATGCAAAATAGACCATAAAAGTACCAGCGGTACGTGCCATTTCCTAAGAAAAACTTTAGTCTTCTGGTTTAGCAAAATGTAAAATTATGTAGCGCTATCAACGACTGAGGCTGAGTATATCGCCGTAGGACGTTGTTGTGCTCAAATTTTATGGATGAAGAAAACCTTAGAAGACTACAATCTGGACTACAGAAAGATTCCCATATTCTATGATAACACTAGCACGATTAACTTGACTAAGAACCCTGTTTGTAACTCACGCACAAAGCACATAGAGATTTGTCATTACTTTTGAAGTGATCACCAACAACACGGGGATATTGCTTAGAATTCATTGACACAGATCATCTACTAGTAGATATTTTTACAAAACTGCTGGCTGAAGGCCGTTTCAACTATTTGTGACGTGAACTGGGCATACTTGAATTTTTGGATTCATGATGCATTACGTTTAATAAAAACTCTTAAAACTTAAAACTTTGACATTTATTAATTGAAGTTATTTTGGGTACAAGCCGAAAGGGTCCTTCTGTCAAAAAGACGTAAAAGTCTAAGCGACACGGTGCCAAGTGTCTTCGAACTACCGCTAGCTAGGATCCGGCCCCTTCAGCTAACCCAAACTAATGAATGATTTTAAATTAAGAAGTTTAAAAGTTATTAAGTTTATTTATCATTCATTATGTATAAATGAACTGAAAATATAAGTGGCCGAACTCTCACAGAACTCGGACCGAGTTCGGTTGACGTCGGTTCAATTTTTAAAATAGCAGCAGCCGGTCCTACCTCCTATGTATACCCCATCTTCTCCTTCATTCTTCTTCACAACCGAACGAAAATCCACCAAAAACCCTAATTTTATCTTTCCAAGCTCTCCTCCTCCCTAGTTCTTTGATATACGAAGCTCGAAAGGTGATTTCCTCTATCTCTTCTCCATTATCTTAAGGTATTACTTCTTATTTCTCTTTCATTAATGGCTCCTAACATGGGTTCATCTTCAACCCTAATTTCATCCAACAACTTAAGAGAAAGAAAGTTGCTTCTACAGTGGATTCATCTTCAACTTTGGAGTATGAACCTGTGAATGCATTTAGTCCTGCTCGTCCCTCCGACGAAGACGATTATAATGCTTCACACTTTCCATCTATGGAATTCTCAAACTCTTGGTTTAACTCCTTTTCTCTTCGAGAAATATGACCCGGGAGATCTGTTAATTTTACTATTTTCCCGGAGTATGCCAATATCTATGATAATGCCGTTAGAATATTCTATTGCAACATGCAAATGAAACCCGACGACAGTATCTACTCTTGTGTCGCTGGACACGAATTCGAATTCAACTCAACTGAGATTGACAGTTTTCCGAAGATATGACCCTTGACTCTTTTAAGATTTCAATGTGTCATCCTAACCTTATCCCTCGCAGTGGTAGGATATTTGCAAAACACCTCAACCAAAACTTTTATGAGTTACATCGCTTTATTTTCTCTTCTTTGCTTCCCAAGACAGGATCTTTTGACGAGATCATGTTTTATGAGATGTCCGCAATGTATCATCTTCATTTTGGTGTTCCATTTTATGTCGCCAAGACCTTTATGGCTTGGATGATCGGTTGCAGACGAGTGGGGCGTAACCTATTGTACCCCATGCATCTGGCAGCTATTTCCAGGAGATTTTAGATCGACCTTTCTATTTGTCCTATTTTTTCATCATCTTCTGAGCTGACTAGATCTAGGAAATATCCTCTGCCTCAACCTCCTCCCGTTGCTGCTCCTATTGAGGTTCAGGCCGATCCATATGTTCCTCCTCCTACCCCTGCTGCTCATGCTTCTGGTTTCGACCCGTATTTCTATTAGCGCTTTGATGATTTTGTTACCCTCTTCGGGCAACGTTATCAGAGTTATATTGATGCTGAGTTCCATCATACCTCACAGGCTCAGGTATTGAGGAACAATATTGCTGATCCACACTGGAGTCTGTTGCATCACCCCACTGCTCTCGTTCCTATTATCTATTATCCTGCATTCGATGGACCGAGGTTCGACGACCTGACTACTTTCAGACACTTTGATCCGACCACAGCCTACTTTGTCCCTTATCGACCAGCTCCAGCCGATGATAATGATGCTCAGATACAAGAAGAGCATTCAGTTTAGTATTTTTTTAGATTTATTTGCTTAGTGATGATCTATGTAGTTGCACTTGTAGCAGTCCAAACTTTCACAGTCGGACTTTTTATTAGCAGTTCTTTTCAACAGTCATAAACTCTCTTAGTTACGACATTTATGGACTTATGATGTACTTTCTTCAGTTTCTGTTTATGCTAGTTGAGTTTATCATTTTATTCCACTGCTGCTGCTAGTTCTATTATCTTGTGACTTGCATATTATGGATATTACTCTTTTTTCCTTGTCTGTATATATTGTTGGCCTCACACATTGCAGAAGAGCTACTCATTTTGTACATGATAAAGGAGGAGAAGAGCAATACGAAAATCAAAATTTCAAACACGATCAATCAATTAACAAGTCAGGTATATTATTTTAAAATTTTATTTTAGCTATATTTTGGTATATACACAAGTTTGTCAATTATCAAAATTGGGGAGATTGTTGGCCCATTGTCTAATGGTCACACCTGATTTTGATAATCAACGAAGAATTAAGTCAATACGCAAAATATACGAAACTACTACTAGTGTTTCAGGTCATTGAAATCAATATCAAAAGAACGTACTGCATCTATAACATGCATTCAAGTCATCATCCAAAAGTAAATTGCAAAGGAATCCAAATCTAGTCATTTTTACATTTCTTTTGTATTTTTTACTTTTTCGAGTTTAGGATATAAAATGTAAAATCGATCGGATATTACTGGCTTAGTTTATCTCTAGTCCACCTTTCCAAAAAGCCTACCGATATTTCAAAATCTAATATCCAAAAAGCCCAAAATAGCTATGCAATTTGGTTATTCAAATTTAGTTCTGAACTATCAGAACTCTGGCAGAACTCTGACCAAGTTCGGTCCGAGTTCTGACAGAGGTCGGTCAAGTCAAATTTGAAATTCAGTTGCCTCAAAATCTGCATCCAACGTTCGTTTGTGAGACCTTAGCATCCGAACTCTGCCCGAGTATGGTCAGGAAAAACACCTATAAATAGAGAAGATTTTCACATTTCTAATCACTCATTCACTCTTCTTTCTATCTATTCCTAAAGTGTTTTTCCAGTGATCTAAAGCTTTCACATTTCACCTATACTTCTCTTAGCCAAAGCCAGTAACGTCTTGTTCGATTTACAGTCTTCGGTTTACAGATTTGTAAAGTGGTTGCAAGTTATAAAATATCTCAGTTTTCGGAGTTAGTCGTACGCTTGTCAGCAAGCACGGTGTTGTGAAGTCGGTCGTGCACTTGTCGCCATGTACGGTGTTGTAAAGAGACGACAAGCTCTAATTTCGCTTGTAAATAGTGGATTAACAGCAGGCAAGAGTACTCCCGACTGGATTTATCCTCTCAGAGGGAAACCAGTGCATTGATGGAACCGGGGATTCCCATGACCCTTACTTTGGTGTGCGTATTGATCGATAGAAAGTTAAACAGATTTAATACGTGTTCTAACCCTTCATAGCTGGAAACTAGGGTTCACAAATTATACAAGCAGTGGGAAGAAGACAAGTAGTTTCTGGTAATCTCGAGCGGACGACCCCAAGATCTTCTGCACGTATTCCTTCCTAGAGTTGGACATCGTGTGGGCGACGATCTTCCAACCTTTTCTTCTCCTTGGCAGGCCTCTCTTTCTCTCCTTACGTGAATCATGAATTTAGATAAAGCTTCAGATTTTTGATCTCTCATCTGGCGGCCAGAGAATAGAGGATATATATAGGCTACGGCAGGGACCATGAGGAGAAATTAGGGTTAGGCCTCCTAACGGATCTGGATATCCCGTGTTTATCCCGAACACACAATCCCGGCCCATTAACAATAGCTCGGTCTACTAATAAGCTATTGTTGCACTACCTCCCTAATCCCAAATTATATTTGTGGGCTCCTTTTATTATATGCTCGTTTGGCTCCACATGTTAAGATATCAAATGTCCGTCGATCAAATTAAGTTACGGACAACTATATTGATTTGACATCTTTTATCCTTAAGTAGTACCTCTCAACTTTATTTATTATGTCAGATATAATCCACCTGCAGGGTTTATATGATAATCCTTATGAGCTCCTTAAGGGGACATCATCAACCCGATGTATCGGGACATGGATTCCATTTATAATCAACAACCCATCATACATACAATGTTATTACCCAATTCATGGAGGTTTTGACCCATAATGAATCTCACTCTTTCATGAGTCAAAGTAATGCACACTGCATATACATGTATGTTATTATATTCGGATTAAGAGCACAAACATCCATAATAACAGAGGTGTTTGCTCACTTATGTAGTCAGTACAAAGAGAACAACCTCAAGTGGTCCTGTTGAATACACACAAAGTGTACTAGTGCAAACCTATAGTCAAGATAGACTAATACCAGATTACACTACAACCTTTTCAATAGATTGTCCAAGTCCATCTAGGTTGTGAACTATTTATATACTCCATAGGAAACTGATAATAAGATCTTCTGTGTGACACCACACACCATATTATCTACAATATAGAATATCTAACATTTGTATTAACACTTGCAACAAATACAATATGCAAACATTTGTCCATATGATTCTCATTCAAAATTTAAGGAAATAAGGTTACTACAAAAGTGATACTTTTAGTATATAACCCTAACAATCTCCCACTTATACTCAAAGCATTGCTTTTCAATATACTGCTACAAATCTCCCATTTATACTTAAAGCCATGCTTCTACACATCTGACTCACATTCCCTCAACATAACTATCAAAAGCCTTAGATGGTAAACTCTTTGTAAAGGGATCAGCTATGTTGTCGGCTGATGCTATCTTGATTACAATAACTTTTCCTTTCTTTACAAAATCTCGTATCAGGTGGTACTTGCGCTCAATATTTTTACCTGTCTTATGGGCTCGTGGTTCCTTCGAGTTTGCAACTGCACCACTATTATCACAATAAAGTATAATAGACTTAGGCAAACTAGGTACCACATCCAAGTCCAACAGAAAGTTTCTGAGCCAAACTGCTTCTTTGGTTGCCTCATAGGATGCCACATACTCGGCTTCTATGGTAGAATCAGCAATACATATTTGCTTGATACTCCTCCACACAATGGCTCCACCTTCCAAAGTAAACACATAATATAAGGTAGATTTTCTGGAATCCCTATCTGACTGAAAATCAGAGTCTGTATACCCCAAGAGAACTAAACTATCTGCCTGGTAAAGTAGCATATACTCTTTATTCCTTTTTAGGTACTTCAAAATATGCTTTACGGCAGTCCAGTGCTCTTGTCCTGGGTTAGACTGATATCTGCTGACCATACCTATGGCAAAGTAGATGTCTGGTCTCGTATACAGCATTGCAAACATTAAGCTTCCTACTGCTGAAGCATAAGGAACTGCTTTCATGTTTTCTATCTCTTTAGGTGTCCTCGGTCACTGCTCCTTTGATAGAGCAATTCTATGTCTAAAAGGTAAAAAATCTTTCTTAGAATTTTGTATGCTAAAACGAGTTAGTACAATATCGATATAGGAAGCTTGGGATAAGACCAACATCCTTTTCTTGCAATCTCGTAGAACTTTGATCCCAAGGATGTGACCTACTTCTCCCAAGTCCTTTATATCAAACTGTTTGGATAACCATACCCTTACATCAGATAACACCATCACATTGTTTCCAATGAACAAGGTGTCATCCACATAAAGTACTAGGAACACCACCACATTTTCGTCACACTTTCTGTATGCACATGATTCATCCCAACATTGATCAAATCTATAGGATTTTATCACCTGATCAAAACATATGTTCCAAGATCTGGAAGCTTTCTTAAGTCCATAAATGAACTTATTGAGCTTACAAACAAGATGCTCTTGGCCCTTTTCAATGAACCCGTCTGGTTGCTTCATATAGATGTCTTCCTCAAGACTTCCATTAAGGAAAGCTGTTTTGACATCCAAATGCCAAATCTCATAATCAAGATGAGCTGCAATAGATAAAAGAATCCGGATAGACTTAAGCATGGCTACTAGAGAAAAGGTTTCCTCATAATCGATACCCTCTCTTTGAGTAAAACCTTTTGTTACAAGCCGAGCTTTAAAGGTTTCAACCTTACCGTCTGATCCTCTTTTTCTCTTATAGACCCACTTGCATCCAATGGCTTTTATACCAACGGGTGGTTCTACAAGCTCCCAGACCTGATTAGAATCCATAGATTCTATTTTAGATATCATTGTTTTTTGCCAAGACTCTGCATCTTTAACTTGAAGTGCTTCATTGTAGGTACAAGGATCATAATCTTGTTCCTCAGGGACGAAGTCTGATGACTCTCCCAAGAACATATATCTATCAGGTTGTATCACAACCCTCCCACTACGACGAGGCACTATCGGTTGTGGTGTAATATTTGTAACCCATTGTGCAGTTATTTGTGGTTCATCCTCTTGTACTTTTGGTACTGAAGTACTTGGTGTCTCACCTCTCAGTTCTTCTAGAATAACTCGTGGGTTTATGGTTCATCACATAGTCTTCCTCTAAGAATCGGGCATCGGTGCTAACAATGACCTTCTGATCCTTAGGACTATAAAATAAACCTCCTTTCATTCCTATTGGATAGACTACAAACAAGCGTACTTCTGTACGAGATTCCAACTTATCTGCTTTTCCATTCAGCACATGTGCTGGACTACCCCAAATGCGAACATGTTTCAGACTAGGCTTACGCCTAATCCACAGCTCTGTGGGAGTAAGAGGTATTGACTTAGAAGGAACCAAGTTCAAAATATAAGCTGCAGTCTCTAAGGCATATCCCCAAAATGAATCTGGTAAATCTGAATAACTCATCATTGATCTAACCATCTCCATAAGAATTATATTCCTTCTTTCGGCTACATCATTCTGCTGGGGCATTCCAGGTGCAGTCAATTGGGATGTAATCCCAGTCTTTGATAAATAATCCCTAAACTCTCCAAAGAGGTACTAGCCACAATAATCTGATCGTAATGACTTGATACATTTTCTATGACGTTTTTTTCGTTTTAGCATTGTATTCTTTGAATTTCTCAAAGCACTTAGACTTACGGCGCATCAAATAAATGTATCCATACCTTGAATAATTGTCAATAAATGTGACAAAATATTTAAAGCCACCTCTAGCTTGGATAGTCATGGGTCCATACAAATCAAAATGAACCAATTCCAATACATCTTTGGCCCTATACCCCTTTGCCGTAAAAGGCCTTTTGGTTATTTTATCTTCCAAGCAGGATTCACAGACTGGTAGTGCCTTCACTTCCAATGAACTCAAAGGTCCATCTTCAACCAGTCTTTGAATCCTTCTTAGGTTAATATGCCCCAATCGCAAGTGCCAAAGATATGTTTGGTTCATACAAGAAGGTTCTTTTCTCTTATTTAAGTTCGATGACATATTATTCATTTCTATAAGTTGTATTGTGGGCGAAATAGGATTAATGACATACATATTATCAACCAATACAGTATAATAGATAAAATGTTTATTCTTTCTGATAACAATATTGTCATTAAAGTAAGATCTCCTAATGCAATGACCTCTACTTTTGTAGCTTCACCCATGAACAAGCATATCTCTCCATCACTGAGCCGTCTGGTTTTTAGGAACCCCTACAATGTATTACAAACATGATTAGTGGCTCATGTATCTATACACCAGGTGCCGATAGATAACACCGCTAAACATGTTTCAACTACTAGTAAATGAGATATACCTTCTTTGTTCCTTTGTTTGGGAAATGGATAATTAGTCTACCAATGTCCTGACCCTTTGCACTTGAAACATTTGCCTTTCAGCCTTTTCACCGCACCTTGAGGTCCCATGCCCTTCTTTGCTGAGTTTGCCTATTTTTGAATGTTATTCTTCCTCTTACCGCCTTTTGGCTTAGAAGTAGAAGCCTTTTCAGAAACAAAAATATGACCACTCTGCCTAAAGAGAGATTCTGCATCCTGTAGCTCTTTTGCAAGTTCTACCAAACTATACAACCTTTTGTTCATGTTATAATTAAGGCAGAAATTGTCAAAACTTTTAGGCAGAGTCACGAGAATGATATCAACCTAGGATTCTCCATCGATTTTAGCTCCAAGGATCTCCATCTCATTCAGATGACCCATCATCTTGAGAACATGATCTCTTACTGGTGTACCCTCAGCCATTTTTGTATTCATCAAACACTTCATAACAAACTGCCTAGCTGCTCTACTCTGATGTCCGAAGAGTTCGTTGAGGTTATTCATCATGTCATAAGCCCTGGCCATGGCCTTATGCTGATGTTGTAGTACATTTGACATAAATGCCAGAATGTAACACGGCACCATCTCATCTGCCTTTTTCCACTTCTTATAAGCCTCTTTGACCTCTTCATCAGTGTTAACATTAGGCTTAGGTGGGCATTCCTCAACAACTACATATTTGTACCCCTCAGCAGTCAAGACAATGTCCAAATTATGTTTCCAGTCAATATAATTTGGTCCAGTAAGTTTGTTTTCTTTAAGAATTACCATAAGTGGACTGAAAGAACCTATTTTTGAAATCCTGAGAATCACATAAATAAAAATTATGTAGGGCAAAAACTTTTTGAATTAATTATATAGAAATTTACCAACATCTTGAACATCATGAATTTAGCATGCCACGATAGTGTGGACGTATACAAATTCAACTTTGTTCAAGTAGGTACTCCCTATTAATTTTACTATTATGTCAACATAACTTTCTGACAAATAAAATTAATATGTTGGTCTTGCTCTGGTCATACAAATAATAGCAATGTCTCCGATGGGGAGGATACCATTATTTGTATCTCAGTATATACCATTACTTAATACTAAGTCCATTACCTTGTAATGAGTTCCTTCAGATGGAGAAGTGAACACATACTAGGTAACTTTTTAATTATCCCTAAGGAAGTTTGTACTGGAGATCCATAATTATACTCATCCGATATAGAGGAAGGCTCTAAAGCCAACACGCAAGTATAATTACATCACCTACAAACCAGTAATAGAGACCATAGGATTAAACAAATATCCTCTCCTACATAGTTATTTAACAATGAGGATTTTTCTACTAGTTGATATTATGTCCAAGTTGTCCATTATTAATGTAGGCTTAGTTTTTCAAAAAAAATATCCACACAATAATAAACATGCATAATCAAAAAAAGCAAAATGACAACAAATAAGAGAAAAATATCCAACCATTATGGTCATCTTTCCTTCTCCGTCCTCAACTATCCGAATCCAAAATCTAACGCTGCAGATCTATTCGAGTTCGACCTATCGATTTCTTCATCGAAAATTATTTCTCTGCCTTTGGACTACTTAAAACCATCATCTCATCCGACGTCAGAAACAACTACCACCGCCATCACGATTGATCAAAAATAATTAAAATTACATCAATCCTATGCCGTCCTAAGTAGTTCAAACATAATCTAGATTAAAAAATTAAACTAATAAGCACGATCAACCGTCATGATTTTAATTACATCCACGACATCAACAACATCCATGACATGTCCGTGGTTTAAACAACACAATCAAAAACATGCATTGGATCATAATAGTTGGATCTAAGATGCCTGCAAAATAGAGTTAGAACATATCTACATCTACTGACTATTACACAGCGCAGGTTTTATTGGACAACATCGACGTGTCAATCAATAGGCAGATCCAACCTGGCTCTGATACCAATTGATGGAACTGGAGATTCCCAGGACCTTTACTTTGGTGTGCGTATTTATCGATAGAAAGTTAAACATATTTAATACGTGTTCTAACCCTTCATAGGCGAAAACTAGGGTTCACGAATTATACCTGCGGCAGGAAGAAGACAAGTAGTTCCTGGCAATCTCGAGCGGACGACCCCAAGATCTTCTGCACGTATTCCTTCCTCGAGTTGGACGTCGTGTGGGCGATGATCTTCCAACCTTTTCATCTCCTTAGAAGCCCTCTCTTTCTCTCCTTACGTGAATCACGAATTTAGAGAAAGCTTCAGATTTCTGATCCCTCATCTGGCGGCCAGAGAATAGAGGATATATATAGGCTACGACAGGGACCATGAGGAGAAATTAGGGTTAGGCCTCCTAACGGATCTGGATATCCCGTGTTTAGCCCGAACACACACAATCCATGCCCATTAACAATAGCTCGATCCACTAATAAGCTATTGTTGCACTACCTCCCTAATCCTAAATTATATTTGTGGGCTCCTTTTATTATATGCTCGTTTGGCCCCCTATGTTAAGATATCGATCAAATTAAGTTACTGACAACTATATTGATTCGATCTCTTTTATCCTTAAGTAGTACCGTTCAACTTTATTTGTCATAACGGATATAATCCACCTGCAGGGTTTATATGACAATCCTTATGAGCTCCTTAAGGGGACATTATCAACCCGATGTATCGGGACATGGATTCCATTTATAATCAACAACCCATTATACATACAATGTTATTATACAATTCATAGAAGTTGTTGACCCATAATGAATCTCACTCTTTCATGAGTCAAAGTAATATACACTGCATATACATGTCTGTTATTATATTCGGATTAAGAGCACAAGCATCCATAATAACAGAGGTGTTTGTTCACTTATGTAGTTAGTACAAAGAGAACAACCTCAAGTGGGCTTGTTCAATACACACAAAGTGTACTAGTGTAAACCTATAGTCAAGATAGGCTAATACCATATTACACTACAACCTTTCCAATAGATTGTCCAAGTCTATCTAGGTTGTAAACTATTTATATACTTCTAAGAAACTGATAATAAGATCTTCTATGTGACACCACATACCATATTATCTACAATTTAGAATATCAGACATTTGCATTAACACTTGCAACAAATACAATATACAAACATTTTCCCATATGATTCTCATTCAAAATTTAAGAAAATAAGGTTACTACAAAAGTGATGCTTTTAGTATATAACCCTAACATATATATCGTGATATTCACTGAGTTTGATCTTCTATCTCTTACTGCTATTTAAGTTACTCTCTCTTTATTCCTGCAATAGTTTATAACTGTTTAATTTTTAATTAGTGATTATTTCTGCTGCACTCGTACACACTTTATTCATTCCCTAGAGGTGCTCAACCGTTCTACGACATGGTCACAATCTATAAGCATTGAAAATGCTTATGGATGTTCTCGACATGTGGGTTTCGACGGAACTCAATTTTGTTGTGCGTGCGCGACGAAATCGAGACGTATCCGTCGAGATACCCCGTATCGGCCACTTTACAAGTTAGTCAATTACTTCGTGCATGTTCATCATATTGAGACAAAACTTATACCAATAGGACCGTGTCATTTTTCTGGTCCTATATGCCAAGTTTTGTCCGATTCTGAGAAGGTCGACCAGAATACTATTTTGGCGGGCCCATAACCCGATCCAACGGGCGAATTTGTGCACGACCTAACGGAATCCAACTTTTGACATATGGTTGGGTTCATATC
The DNA here is from genome assembly GCA_029216955.1 of Iris pallida. Classification (NCBI taxonomy): domain Eukaryota; kingdom Viridiplantae; phylum Streptophyta; class Magnoliopsida; order Asparagales; family Iridaceae; genus Iris; species Iris pallida. Next base: position 14,808,685 of record JANAVB010042619.1, on the reverse strand, counting down.
GAAAAGTCAGATCCGTAGACATATACTTTGACGACATTAAAGATCATAGGCTCTGGCACATTTTCGGTGCAAAGCGTGTCCAACGACGGACACCATTTTGGCCCAAAATTATTATTTTGCCCCTGTATCCAGATTTGGACTTATGGGTAGCCTATCCTAGCTATTTTTCTTATTTTAGTAATGTTTGCAAAATATGTTTCAGCATTTGGAGGCGTTTGTGGGATTTGACCTTTTATTTCTTCACTGATCTAACGATTCGAGCTACTGGATACTTTCGTTTTGTGCACAACCAGGCATGTATACCTCACCTTTCTTCAAATTTTATTTGCTTATATTCCTTCTCCTTTTGTTACATTTCATCATTTATTTCTTGGGATGATTGTTGATGTGAGTTTCTTTCATGCATACTAGTATACTGGTCTTGTTCATATATCGTCTTTGTTCACGGTTGGTATTATAGTTCATATTGGATCTGTTCTCACTGTATCTTGAATGAGTCATGCTGTGTCGTATAATGAGTGCGTTATAACTGAACTGCTACTTTTGATTTTGACTTTTCTTAACCTGCGAGTCCACCCTAGGGACGAGGGATGATTTCTTGAAACTAACCTGCGAGTCCACACTAGAGGCGAGGGTTAGTTATTCGTTCAAACCTGTGAGTCCACACAAGGGGCGAGGGTTTATTCCTTGAAGCTAACCTGTAAGTCCATACTAGATGTGCGGGTTAGTTATTTGTTCAAACCTCCGAGTCCACACTAGGGACGAGGGTTTGATTATCCGTTTCTTGTCATGTGTTCATGTTTCCATTGTTTTATAGTTGTTGTGTCCTTTTTTGCTTATATACTAGATTTTTTCATGCATGATAAACTGTTAGATAGGCATATTTTGTGAATCTTGTTAGTCCCCTGAGGACCTGATGATCTCTTCAGGTAGTTGATTGCATGGAGTTAGTTAGCTGATCATGATAGAAGTTGATTACTTCAGACTCAAGTATCTTTCGTGATTACATATTTACATCCATTATTTACACTTTGCTTGTTAGCCTAGTTTCATAGACTCATGTTATTCCTTTGGAGTCTAATCGGACATATATGCTAGTGGGTTGCTGACCATCAACCATAATGTTCATTCTTGTTTTATATTTTTCTTGTGGATCGAGATATAGTTTAACTTACCATATTAGACATGATACCCTATTGTGGACAGCGTATACGTATTTGAGTTAGGCTGGAGTCCGCTTGATACGTAGCTGTCTTACGCACGTGCTCGCATCCCGAAAAGCGGGTACGGGTCGTGACAATGAGACATTCTACCCAACTTATAAGAGTTAAACTTGTAGGGTGATTAAACAATAGAAAAATATATACCTAGTACGAGTCATCTTCCTGACCTCTACAAGCAACGAAGAAAAGAAAAGAATTTTGATAGAAAAGAGATCAAGCAGAAGAAAATCAAGGTAGTCAACGAGAGTTCAAAATTAGAATCAAGGGAGGAGGTCAAGTATATGGATGAGATCCTAGACTATAATCCTATATGCAGGCCCGTTCGATACCGTAACGTAACCGAAATGGCAAACTCGACCTGCATGGGCCACCACAAAAATATGTAACGCTTGGTGTCATGTCGTAGGCACCCAAAAATAAAACCTATACTCTTGGAAATTACTTATAGTAGTGAGAGTAAGGATCGTTTCCTGAAACTGATCATAGACGCAAACAAATATTGATATATATTATGAATATTCATCATTGGAGTTATTTTTCTATCTCCTTTAGCCATAATTAATTAGAAACAAGGGACCTAATTAACCTTAACTACTAAACAACCCTAGACAAGCGCTAAAGATCTAATCTAGTAGCATATTAAACTCAATGAGATCGATGAAACAAAATAACACAAGCACAATCGATTGTATTTCATTTAGTCGAATGGTTTCTTCCTAAGATTAATAATACAAAGCAGTAATATATTAAATCTTGGTTGCTTCACAAATTAGAGGGATCGAATGAACCATAACTATATAGACCTATTCCTAATAGATTGATTCCGAAATAACATATCCAAATTATAAAAAATCCTATAGAAGCTACAAGTGCCGAATTTGTACCTTGAAAACTTTGATTTGTTCTAGTATGTGAATAAATCGTGAATATGGTCCAAGTTATAAATGCCCAAGTTTCACAAGAATATGACTCGAGATATATGTTTTTCTTCGTGCATGCGGGTCTGGTTCCTGAGAAAACATATATCTATTAGCGAGTTTCGTCGTACAATTTATTGTTAGGGTTATATACTAAAAGCATCACTTTTGTAGTAACCTTATTTCCTTAAATTTTGAATGAGAATCATATGGGCAAATGTTTGCATATTGTATTTGTTGCAAGTGTTAATGCAAATATCTGATATTCTATATTGTAGATAATATGGTGTGTGGTGTCACACAGAAGATCATATTATCAGTTTCCTTTGGAGTATATAAATAGTTCACAACCTAGATGGACTTGGACAATCTATTGGAAAGGTTGTAGTGTAATCTGGTATTAGTCTATCTTGACTATAGGTTTACACTAGTACACTTTGTGTGTATTGAACAGGACCACTTGAGGTTGTTCTCTTTGTATTGACTACATAAGAGAACAAACACCTCTGTTATTATTGATGCTTGTACTCTTAATCCGGATATAATAACGGACATGTATATGCAGTGTGCATTACTTTGACTCATAAAAGAGTGAGATTCATTATGTGTAACGACCCACACCCAGATGAGGGGCACGAGCACGTGGTTATGTACAACCTACGCTGCAGTATCGGCGGTAGAACGCTGTATATAAGGTCTGTAAATACTACTACTAAACAATATAAAGGTGCCTGTATATTATATACACTCCGAATGGAGATGACATAGCAATACAGTCTCAATCACAAAGTAAAACTAAGGTAGATAGCATGGAAAGAAAATATGATAGATGAAAGCAGGAAATAAGTTCGAGATCCACACAAGTCCAGAGCTATACACAACACCACATAGTCACAGAAATATAGTATAAAAATCTACAGTCTGAAAAGTACTAGCTGGCTCGCAGACCAGGCAAACCTAACTAAGCTACACTACTCTGGGTGAGCAAAGTCTAGTGGCTCTACTAACAAGCCACGGTCCAGGTCTACTCTATCTGACTCGACCCCATAATAGGTCGGGCAATCTGCCTGAGAATCATCTGTAATATATCAACGGTATCCTGTCAGGAAAATGATCAAGTACAAACACCAACAGCAGTTCCATATGAATTGACAAATTCTATAAGAGACAGTGTAATGAAATACAAGACAAAATCAACAGGAAATATATATCAAGATGTGAGTACTGAATAGGATGACAATATGTATATATAGGATGACTTGGGAACCATTCGGAAGCGGAGTTACAACCCTTAAACCAAACAAGGACAGGGGTTGTAATCCTTCTCTCGAACAGAACTTAGCCTCCTATGATAAATAAATAAATATAAAAGGTGCCTTGAATTATTAGTGTATTATGTGATCGGCTTGGGAAAAACATGTTCAGGCTTTCCATCTGACCGGCTACGAACAAGTAACAAGTGTGAAGTAACAAGTGTGAAGAATAAGGCCGATCACCATGGAAAGTTATGAACAAGTAGCTATGGACAAGTGACGAGTACAAGTGTGAAGAACAAGTGGGGATTTGATCACACAACCACTAATAACTCCCCAACCCCGAGTAGTATAAAGGATCCGGACATAACACGTCATGACACGGGATTCAAAAATAGGTGATCAGCCCACTCCCAAGTCCATGTCTATACAAGTACAAGTAACAAGTCGAGTCTTGTACCAATATACCAAGTAATCCGGGAAAAACATCTCATGACAGGATCCGACATATACTAGTCCGTAAACTATCGTGTCTGGAAATCAAGTAAGACACTACAACTGAATCAGATAAAGCAGATATCAAGACAATGAGAACTATCAGTGAATGTACTCGCCTGTGGTCCTGAGCTGATAAAGTGAACATACGCTCAGAGTAATCATAGACCTATAGATGAGATGCCATGAGTCCAAACAGGGTTTAATAATGAAAGAAAAGCTAATCTACTCATGATATACAAGTCTAAGTCAAAACTAGGTCAAACCAAGTCACACCAAGCTAAATTAGGTCATATTACGTCATACTGTGCCAAACTGGGTCACACTAGGACAACCAAGGTCAAACAAGGTCACAGGAAGTCAATCCAAGTCAAACTATGTCAATTTGGGTCAAAGGTTGACTTACAATTGACTTTTGGTCAAAAAGTCAACTCTGGTCAACACTGAGTCAACCCTGGGTCAACCCTAGGTTAAACTAGTCAAATGTTGACTAACAGTTGACTTTCAGTCAACTGGTCAACTCTGGTTTGGTTCTGGGTCAATTCTAGGTAATGTGTTGACTCGTAGTTGACTTTGATCAAAAAGTCAACTCTTGGTCAACGGGGGTCAAAACTAGACTAAACTACTCTTATCTAAACATTACCTACCAAGACAACCTATATCTAACCCCATCTTAACAATCAAAACCCCAAACTTAGACTTACCCCAATACCTTACCTTTACCCTTTACAAGGTATTCCCAATACCTTGCCCCAATACCAAGGTAACCCATCTATACTTTGGTAGACTAACCTAGGCTTCTTAGGGTAGCTAGACACTAACCTATCTAGTCACTACCAACCATAAAATCCAGGTATCTAGCCCATCCAGTCCATCTTATCCCACATGTTGGTCACCCTCAACATACCTTAAGGTATCATGAAATACCCTATGGTATCTTGGGATACCACTCTACCAACTGATCTAACCAAGCTCTATCTAACTTCTAATTCACATTCCTAGTACCTTAGAGTATCCTTCAACATCTAACTCTAATAGGATACTCTAACTTCTAACAACCCTCCAACCATACTACTAATACACAACACTAACACACTACCCTCACTACTAAAACCTACACTAACACTCGACTAACAAAGACTCACAAGACTCACTCAAACCACTAACTAAACTCACTCACTAAGGCTCAAACTAAGGGTCAAAATAGAGGGTATATAAAGAGGGTATAAGTGGGCATTGTAGTGGGTTATAGAGGGCATTAAGGGGCTCAAAGGGGCTGTCCTATGGGCTGTTTCTTGGGCCTGAAATAGGCTGATATAGGCTGAACTCTGAGGCCATCTAAGGGACTGATTAGTGGCTGTTCTAGGCTGATTTGTGGCTGTCCAATAGGGGTGATATATGGGCTAAATGAGGGCTGAATTGGGACAGGTTACAGGCTGAATAAGGCCTATTTTGGGACTGATTTGGGACTAGTTTGGGACTGCCAAGTAGCTCACCTATAGGCCAACTAAGGGGGCTAATCTAGGCTGACAATGGGGGCTGAAATATGCCCCTATACCTGCTGCAAATCAGCAGCCTATAGGGCTGCTAAGTGTCAAGTGGGGGCTGATTTAGCCCCTCTACAACTGCTGCAAAGTGCAGCCATCTAGGGGGCTAATCCCCCTACCCTCCAACACACTGCAAACAGTGTGTACTGGTGCTACTGCAACTGTGTTCACAACAGGTTCTTCCCTCTCCTTTTTCTCTCAAACACCCCTCTCCAAAACTCTCAAACACTCATCTCTATCCCTCTAATCTCTCACTCTCTCTAACTCTCTCAATACACACACACTAACACCAACTCTACCACCACTCTACACTCTCCCAATCACCTTCTAATTCTCACTCTCAAACTCACATACTCTCTCAATATCCTCTCTCTCTCGAAATCTCTAACCTTACCAACACAAATATATTAGACACACAATATACACCCATATATATATCACACATACACTAACATTTATATATATACAAAATATTCTGAAACCTATCTGAATACCCAAATCCTCTCAATTCTACCCTCTAGGGATTATATACGTACCCCCACATAAGCAATCTAACATGCGTACGCAAGCGAAAACGAGAAACGAGGCCCGAATGGCCAAATGGCCATTCTGGCGACTCCGGAGTGTCCGATTCGCGATACCGCACGATACGGACACCAAACCTATCCAAAATCGATCCAAACTCTACCCACGAGCTCTAAATAATGATTAGAACCTATTCTAAGTGCTAACTTGCCGATTCTAGTGTCGGTGCAAAAAGTCACCCGTGTGTTGGAACCCGAAAACCCCGAAAAAGTCTATTTTTATATTTCTTGCGAAACGACCCCACGTATCCAAATATGGACACGTACCTAGCCTTATCTCACCCAAACTAACCTAATTAGGTCTAAATATGCTAGGGGCAACACCCAAACATGTCAATTTAGGGTTTTCTCCAAAATTGGCACTAAACCTAGTCCGAAAGTCCCAAATTGAGTCCAATGGGTTCCAAACCTCTTCTAATGGGTTATCCTACACCTCGGACATCTTCTAAAATGTAAATAACACTAATTAGGAGTAATTACATGAGTTAGAGTTAGGGTTTACCTCTTGGGAGTTGGAATCCCAAGAAAAAGTCCCAAAATTGGTTCTTTTTGGGTCAAAGCCAAATCTAAGCTTCCAACCCCTCCATGCTAGGTTCTACCTAGATAAAACCACAAATAAGAGATAAACAATGGTTAGCACCAAGATTAGAGAGAGATCCAGAGTATGGAAGAGAATTAGAAGAGATTTGACTTACTTTGGAGCTTAAAATCCAAAGAGAAAAGAAGGAGTTTTTTGTAGAATGATAGAAATGAAGAGAAAGAGAGTTTTCTTGCAAAGACAAGAAGAGAGGGAGTGCTAGCTGCTGCCGGCCATATTTTAGAGGGTTGGGGGCATTTGGCAAGTTACCAAAATGCCCTCCAAGTCAAAGAAATGAGTGGTTTTGAGTTGGGGTCAAAATGGTAACTTGAAAACTCCTAATTTCGAGTTCTAAATCTAATTCTAATCCCTAATCCCACTAAAATCAAATAGGATTAGTCAAATATAAATATCTGGGTTTGGTAATAACAAGTTGGTCGGGTCTAGTTGGGTCCAAAACTGATCCGGGTCGCTAGCACAAGTCGAAATGAGACAAAACTCAAACCCGATAAAATAAAACCCCAAAACACAATATTAATAAATAAATATTCACAAAAATATTAGAATATTGAAAATGACAAATTTGCCCTCAATTTCGAAAATTGGAGGTGACAAATCTATCCACCTTAAAAAAATTTGTTCTCGAAATTAAAACAAGCAATCACAAGAAACACATGCAGGAAAAAATTCCCATTCAATACTTAAAAAAATCAGCAAAATAAAAATCTCTTAAGGCACAACAACACTTGTAAATAAAAACTATTATGTGTCCGACACAGACACGAAACCAACACAAAATCTCACATATCAAAAGCCAAATCAACAATCACCAATGCAAAATATCAAAATAAATCAAAGAGGTCCAATGACCAAAATATCCTTGGGCCAGAAATGACACAAAATATCATAATCATATGGTTAGGCTCTAGGTCAAACAGTCTCTAAGGTTTCACCAGCAAAACATTAAAATCTCAAGTCATGGCTTAAAAATTTAAAATGATTAAAATATCCAAAATCAAAGCATGAATTAAATGACAATAATTAAATGACTAAAATTTTAAAATTTAAAATTACCCTCATTTAGAAACTGGGTGCTATAAGTCTATCCACCTTAAAAAAATTCATCCTCAAAAATTAAAACAAACTAAACACAAAAAAATCATGCAATTTGATAATCGTATGCGTCTGTCCAAAATCATGATACTCAAAATCTCCGTCATGCTAGTGAGCAAGGCTACGATAATTACAGAATCCTCGACTAAGGTACATACATCTAGAATTATGGTATTTAAAATTTTTGCATTGTCGCATGCTTGGCAGTAAAAACCTTAAATTCCCACACCCGAGAAATACATCCATAATCCGACTGCATGTCCTCACGATGCCTGCTAGCATGACCCTAGAGGATTCTAAAATCTTATAATCGAGATGACCTAGCCCATGCAACTTATCTCAGAAGAATATCACACCACAAGAACAAAATTTTATCAAACGATCAAGGAACAGATGTAATCGAATTTCAAGACAGTTTATAAGGAGGCAAATACGGAAATAAGATCGAAAGATTGGAACCTGCTATCTGCTCTGCTACTGCCTGAGTGGGCTCAACTGCCATGGCGAAAGTACGCCCCTGCTGGCCTCCTCTAGCCTGCTGCACTCTGTCCTGGCCTGCCTGTCTCGCTACACGGGCAGCACAGTTCTTTATCTGGTGACCTGGAGCTCCACAGAATAAACAAACTTTCAGCCTCATCCTGCAAAGCTCCTAGGTGTGCCCCATCTTCTTACAGAAGGCACACTGGATGGCCTACCTCTGGCCCTGTCCCTGGTGCTGCTGGGCACGCGCTGGTGCCTGCTGAAACTGTAACTGAGGCTACTGCTGAAACTGTCTCTGCTGGAAATGAGGGCGCTTCGTCGGCCCCGCACTCGAGCTCGCTCCTAGAATGTCGTTGCTCCTCTTCGGCTTGAGGCCGAAGTCCTCCTCTGCAATCTGTGCCTCCATCAGGATCTGCTCGAAGGTGGCGTCACGTCGCCCAGAGGTACGAGTGCGTACTGCATGGATAAGACCCCTCCGAAACTTGTAGGCCTTGTACCCCTCATCCTGGATCAGACCCGGTGCAAACCTACTAAGGCGGAAGAACTCTGCTGCATACTCGTCCACCGACGAGTTCCCCTGCTCCAATGCGACGAACTGGGCCTCCAGAGCTGTCAAGGCCACATCTGGGTAGAACTTCTCCTTAAAGAGCTTCATGAAGCTCTCCCAAGTCAAACCCCTCACCGACGCACGAGGATCCGTACGAAACCAAGTCAGCGCTATATCGAAAAACTAGCTCGCTGCAGATGTCACCCAAAGCCCTTTAAGGACCTCTGCTAACTCCAAGTTCCGCTGGACATCCTCCAACCAGTCATCCGTGTACAGGATACCCTCAGTACCCTTAAACTCCCTCGGGTTCTTCTTCCTGAAATCTAGGCATGTGCCAGGCCTCCTCTGACGCTGCTGCTGAACTGTGGCACACCTCTCTACTGCTGCCATCGCCAGCTGATGGGAGTTCTCCATGCTCTGTCGTAACACCTCTGCTTGTGCGCTCTGGGTCTGCAACATCTGCTGCAGAAGGGCCATCATCCCCTGAGTATCGGTCTGTAGCAGAGGCGACGGTAGAAGAGTATCAGGAATGACTATGGACGGTCCCACTGCTGGAGGTGGAAGACCTTTTGGAACCGTCGCTGCTACTCCCGTCTGAAGGGCAGGAACTGAGGTGGCAGCTCCCTCAACTGTAGCTCCCGCAGCCGGAGGTGGAAGACCTCCTGGAACTGTCGTTGCTGCTCCCGCCTGAAGGGCAGGTACTGAGGTTGCTGCTCTCTCTAATGCTACTCCCATAGCCGGAGGTGGAAGTCCTACTGGATCGGACCTCTTTGGAACTGCACTAGGCCCTGCTGCTTGAGAGCGAGTAACCGTCATCCTGAGGATAGTTTGAAACAAGGGGATCAATATGGCACATGATAGAGAATATCAAGGAAGGACAATTGAATTCAATGCAAGAAGAGTTGTCATGGTAATGAAAAGATCAGAAATTTCCTAAAATGTGATTGAGTAACTCCTATCATATCCTAGATCCTATGTCCTAATTGCATGCTCGTAATTAGTACTCTAAGTCAAGCACCATTACGAGATCGTACTAATTACGATACTGACCTGCATGGGCCACCACAAAAATGTGTCACGACCCGCACCCTGATGACGGGCACGAGCACGTGGTTACGTCCAACCTACACCGCAGTATCGGCGGTAGAACACTGTATATAAGGTCTGTAAATACTACTACTAAACAATATAAAGGTGCCTATACATTATATATACTCCGAATGGAGGTGACATAGCAAAACAGTCTCAATCACAAAGTAAAACTAAGGTAGATAGCATGGAAAGAAAATATGATAGATGAAAGCAGGAAATAAGTTCGAGATCCACACAAGTCCAGAGCTATACACGACACCACATAGTCACAGAAATATAGTATAAAAATCTACAGTCTGAAAAGTACTAGCTGGCTCGCAGACCAGGCAAACCTAACTAAGCTATACTACTCTGGGTGAGCAAAGTCTAGTGGCTCTACTAACAAGCCACGGTCCAGGTCTACTCCATCTGACTCGATCCTATAATAGGTCGGGCAATCTGCCTGAGAATCATCTGTAATATATCAACGGTATCCTGTCAGAAAAATGAGCAAGTACAAACACCAACAACAGTTCCATATGAATTGACAAATTCTATAAGAGACAGTGTAATAAAATACAAGACAAAATCAATAGGAAATATATATCAAGATGTGAGTACTGAATAGGATGACAATATGTATATATATAGGATGACTTGGGAACCATTCGGAAGCCGAGTTACAACCCTTAAACCAAACAAGGATCGGGGTTGTAACCCTTCTTCCGAACAGAACTTAGCCTCCTATGATAAATAAATATAAAAGGTGCCTTGAATTATTAGTGCGTTATGTGATCGTCTTGGGAAAAATATGTTCAAGCTTTTCATCTGACCGGCTACGAACAAGTAACAAGTGTGAAGTAACAAGTGTGAAGAATAAGGTCGGTCACCATGGAAAGTTATGAACAAGTAGCTATGGACAAGTGACGAGTACAAGTGTGAAGAACAAATGGGGATTTGATCACACAACCACTAATAACTCCCCAACCCCGAGTAGTATAAAGGATCCGGACATAACACGTCATGACACGGGATTCAAAAATAGGTGATCAGCCCACTCCCAAGTCCATGTCTATACAAGTACAAGTAACAAGTCGAGTCTTGTACCAATATACCAAGTAATCCTGGAAAAACATCTCATGACAGGATCCGACATATACTAGTCCGTGAACTATCGTGTCTGGAAATCAAGTAAGACACTACAACTGATTCGGATATAGCAGATATCAAGACAATGAAAACTATCAGTGAATGTACTCGCCTGTGGTCCTGAGCTGATAAAGTAAACAGACGCTCAGGGTAATCACAGACCTATAGATGAGATGCCATGAGTCCAAACAGGGTTTAATAATGAAAGAAAAGCTAATCTACTCATGATATGCAAGTCTAAGTCAAAACTAGGTCAAACCAAGTCACACCAAGCTAAACTAGGTCATACTAGGTCATACTGAGCTAAACTAGGTCACACTAGGACAACCAAGGTCAAACAAGGTCACAGGAAGTCAATCCAAGTCAAACTAGGTCAATCTGGGTCAAGGGTTGACTTAAAGTTGACTTTTGGTCAAAAAGTCAACTCTGGTCAACACTGAGTCAACCCTGGGTCAACCCTAGGTCAAACTAGTCAAATGTTGACTAACAGTTGACTTTCAGTCAACTGGTCAACTCTGGTTTGGTTCTGGGTCAATTCTAGGTAATGTACTGACTCGTAGTTGACTTTGATCAAAAAGTCAACTCTTGGTCAACGGGGGTCAAAACTAGACTAAACTACCCTTATCTAAATATTACCTACCAAGACAACCTATATCTAACCCCATCTTAACAATCAAAACCACAAACTTTGACTTACACCAATACCTTACCTTTACCCTTTACAAGGTATTCCCAATACCATGCCCCAATACCAAGGTAACCTATCTATACTTTGGTAGACTAACCTAGGCTTCTTAGGGTAGCTAGACACTAACCTATCTAGTCATTACCAACCATAAAATCTAGGTATCTAGCCCATCCAGTCCATCTTATCCCACATGTTGGTCACCCTCAACATACCTTAAGGTATCATGAAATACACTATGGTATCTTGGGATACCACTCTACCAAGTGATCTAACCAAGCTCTATCTAACTTCTAATTCATATTCCTAGTACCTTAGAGTATCCCTCAACATCTAACTCTAATAGGATACTCTGACTTCTAACAACCCTCCAACCAAACTACTAACACACAACACTAACACACTACCCTCACTACTAAAACCTATACTAACACTCGATTAACAAACACTCACAAGACTCACTCAAACCACTAACTAAACTCACTCACTAAGGCTCAAACTAAGGGTCAAAATAGAGGGTATATAAAGAGGGTATAAGTGGGCATTGAAGTGGGTCATAGAGGGCATTAAGGGGCTCAAAGGGGCTGTCCTATGGGCTGTTTCTTGGGCCTGAAATAGGCTGATATAGGCTGAACTCTAAGGCCATCTAAGGGACTGATTAGTGGCTGTTTTAGGCTGATTTGTAGCTGTCCAATAGGGGTGATATATGGGCTAAATGAGGGCTAAATTGGGACAGGTTACAGGCTGAATAAGGCCTATTTTGGGACTGATTTGGGACTGGTTTGGGACTGCCATGTAGCTCACCTATAGGCCAACTAAGGGGGCTAATCTAGGCTGACAATGGGGGCTGAAATATGACCCCATACCTGCTGCAAATCAGCAGCCTATGGGGCTGCTAAGTGTCAAGTGGGGGCTGATTTAGCCCCCGTACAACTGCTGTAAAGTGTATCCATCTAGGGGGCTAATCCCCCTACCCTCCAACACACTGCAAGCAGTGTGTACTGCTGCTACTGCAGCTATGTTCACAGCAGGTTCTTCCCCCTCCTTCCTCTCTCAAACACCCCTCTCTAACACTCTCAAACACTCCTCTCTATCCCTCTAATCTCTAACTCTCTCAATACACACACACTAACACCAACTCCCCCACCACTCTACACTCTCCCAATTACCTTCTAATTCTTACTCTCAAACTCACATACTCTCTCAATGTCCTCTCTCTCTCGAAATCTCTAACCTTACCAACACAAATATATTAGACACACAATATACACCCATATATATATATCACACATACACTAACATTTATATATATACAAAATATTCCGAAACCTATCGGAATACCCAAATCCTCTCAATTCTACCCTCTATGGCTTAGATACGTACCCCACACAAGAAATCTAACACGCACACGCAAGCAAAAACGAGAAACGAGGCCCGAATGGCCAAATGGCCATTCTGGCGACTTCGGAATGTCCGATTCGCGATACCGCACGATACGGACACCAAACCTATCCAAAATCGATCCAATCTCTACCCACGAGTTCTAAATAATGATTAGAACCTATTCTAAGTGCTAACTTACTGATTCTAGTGTCGGTGCAAAAAGTCACCCGTGAGTTGGAACCCGAAAATCCCGAAAAAGCCTATTTTTATGATTTCTCGCGGAACGACCCTACGTATCCAAATATGGACACGTACCTAGCCTCATCTCACCCAAACTAAACTAATTAGGTCTAAATATGGTAGGAGCAACACCCAAACATGTCAATTTAGGGTTTTCTCCAAAATTGTCACTAAACCTAGTCCGAAAGTCCCAAATTGAGTCCAATGGGTTCGAAACTTCTTCTAATGGGTTATCCTATACCTCGGACATCCTCTAAAATGTAAATAACACTAATTAGGAGTAATTACAAGAGTAAGAGTTAGGGTTTACCTCTTAGGAGTTGGAATCCCAAGAAAAAGCCCTAAAATTGGTTCTTTTTGGGTCAAAGCCAAATCTAAGCTTCCAACCCCTCCATGCTAGGTTCTACCTAGATAAAAACCACAAATAAGAGATAAACAATGGTTAGCACCTAGATTAGAGAGAGATCCAGAGTATGGAAGAGAATTAGAAGAGATTTGACTTACTTTGGAGCTTAAAATCCAAAGGGAAAAGAAGGAGTTTTTTGTAGAATGATAGAAATAAAGAGAAAGAGAGTTTTCTTGCAAAGAGAAGAAGAGAGGGAGTGCTAGCTGCTACCGACCATATTTTAGAGGGTTGAGGACATTTGGCTAGTTACCAAAATGCCCTCCAAGTCAAAGAAATGAGTAGTTTTGAGTTGGGGTCAAAATGGTAACTTAAAAACTCCTAATTTTGAGTTCTAAATCTAATTCTAATCCCTAATCCCACTAAAATCAAATGGGATTAGTCAAATATAAATATCTGGGTTTGATAATAACAAGTTGGTCGGGTCTAGTTGGGTCCAAAACTGATCCGGGTCGCTAGCACAAGTCGAAATGAGACAAAACTCAAACCCGATAAAATAAAACCCCAAAACACAATATTAATAAATAAATATTCACAAAAATATTAGAATATTGAAAATGACAAATTTGCCCTCAATTTTGAAAACTAGAGGTGACATTATGGATCAACAACCTCTATAAATTGGGTAATAATATTGTATGTATGATGGGCTATTGATTATAAATGGAATCCATGTCCCGATACATCGGGTTAATGATGTCCTCTTAAGGAGCTCATAAGGATTGTCATGTAAACCCTACAGGTGGATTATATCCGATATGACAAATAAAGTTGAGCGGTACTACTTAATGATAAAAGATGTCGAATTAATATAGTTGTCAGTAACTTAATTTGATCGACAGACATACGATATCTTAACATGGGGAGCCAAACGAGCATATAATAAAAGGAGCCCACAAACATAATTTAGGATTAGGGAGGTAGTGTAATAATAGCTCATTAGTGGACCGAGCTATTGTTAATGGGCCTGGATTGTGTGTTCGGACTGAACACGGGATATCCAGATCCGTTAGGAGGCCTAACCCTAATTTCTTCTTATGGTCCCTGCCGTTGCCTATATATATCCTCTATTCTCTGGCCGCCAGATTACTGATCAGAAATCTGAAATTTTCTCTAAATTCGTGATTCACGTAAGGAGAGAAAGAGAGGGCTGCCAAGGAGAAGAAAAGGTTGGAAGATCGTCGCCCACACGACGTCCAACTCGAGGAAGGAATACGTACAGAAGATCTTGGGGTCGTCCGCTCGAGATTGCCAGGAATTACTTGTCTCATTTTTGCCGCAGGTATAATTCGTGAATCCTAGTTTCCGCCTATGAAGGGTTAGAACACGTATTAGATCTGTTTAACTTTCTATCGATCAATACGCACACCAAAGGAAGGGTCCTGGGAGTCCCCAGTTCCATCAATTGGTATCAGAGCCACTTTGGATCTACGTATTGGTTGATACGTCCATGTTGTCCAATAAAACCTATGCTGTGTAATAGTCGGTACATGTAGATCTGTTCTAACTCGGTTTTGTTGGCATCTTAGATCCAACTATTATGGTCCAATGATGTTTTTTGATTGTGTTGTTTAAACCATGAACATGTCGTAGATGTTGTTGTTGTTGTGGATGAAATTAAAATCACGAGGGTTGATCGTGCTTATTATTTTAATTTTTCAATCTAGATTATGTGTGAACTCCTTCGGGAGGCATAGGAATGATGTAATCTTATTTATTTTTGATCAATTGTGATGGCGGTGGTGGCTGTTTCTGACGCCGGACGAGATGTTGGTTTTAAGAAGTCCAAAGGCAGACAGATAATTTTCGATGAAGGAATCGACAGCCAATAGATCTGTGCAGCGCCATATTTTGAATTCGGATAATTTTGGATTCAGATAGTTGAGGACGGAGCAGTAAAGATGACCATAATAGTTGGATATTTTTTCTTATTTTTGTCATTTTGCTTTTTCTGATTATGCATGTTTATTATTGTGTGGTTGTTTTTTTTTGAAAAACCAAGCCTACATTAATAATGGACAACATGGACATAATATCAACTAGTAAAAAACAATTATTGTTGAATAACTAAGTGGGAGAGGATTTTTATTTAGTATAAATCCTATGGTCTCCATTACTAGTTTGTAGGTGATGTAATTATACTTGCGTGTTGGCTTTAGTGCTTTCCTCCATATCGGATGAGTATAATTATGGATCACCAGTACAAACTTTCTTTGGGATAATTGTAGAAAGTTACCTAGTATGTGTTCACTTCTCCATCTGAAGGAAGTCATTACAAGGTAATGGACTTAGTATTAAGTAATGGTATACACTTAGATACAAATAATGGTATCCTCTCCATCAGAGTCACTGCTATTATTTGTATGACCAGAGCAAGACCAGCATATTAATTTTATTTGTCATAAAGTTATATTGACATGATAGTAAAATTAATAAGAAAAATTTACTTGAATAAAGTTGAATTTGTATACGTCCACACTATCATGGCATGCTAAATTCATGGTGTTCAAGGTGTTGGTAAATTTCTTATTATTGTTTTGAGGGAATCAATATTTAGTTAATTCAAAAAGTTTTTTTCCCTACATAATTTTATTTATGTGATTCTCAAGATTTCAAAAATGGGTTCTTTCAATCCACTTATGGTGATTCTGCAAGAAAATAAACTTACTGGACCTAATTATATTGACTGGAAACGTAATTTGGACATTGTTCTGACTGCTGAGGAGTACAAATATGTACTTGTTGAGGAATGCCCACCTAAGCCTGATGCTAACTCTGATGAAGAGGTTAAAGAGGCTTATAAGAAGTGGAAAAAGGCAGATGAGATGGCGCGGTATAACATTCTGGCATCTATGTCAAATGTACTGCAACATCAGCATCAGGCCATGGCCACAGCTTATGACATGATGTATAATCTCAAAAAACTCTTCAGACATCAGAGTAGAGCAGCTAGGCAGTTTTCTATGAAATGTTTGATGAATACAAAAATGGCTGAGGGTACACCAGTATGGGATCATGTTCTCAAGATTATGGGTCATCTAAATGAGATGGAAATCCTTGGAGCTAAAATCGATGGAGAATCCTAGGTCGATATCATTCTCGGGACTCTGCCTAAAAGTTTTGATAATTTTTGCCTTAATTACAACTTGAACAAAAGGTTGTATAGTTTGGCAGAACTTGTAAAAGAGCTACAGGATGCTGAATCTCTCTTTAGGCAGAGTGGTCATGTTTTTGTTTCTAAAAAGGCTTCTACTTCTAAGCCAAAAGGCGGTAAGAAGAAGAAAAACATTCAGAAATAGGCAAACTCAGCAAAGAAGAGCATGGGACCTCAAGGCGCGGTGAAAAAACTGAAAGACAAATGTTTCAAGTGCAAAGGGTCAGGACATTGGAAGACTGATTGTCCACTTCTCAAACAAGGGAACAAAGAAGGTATATCTCATTTACTAGTAGTTGAAACATGTTTAGCGGTGTTATCTACCGACACCTGGTGTGTAGATACATGAGCCAGTAATCATGTCTGCAATACATTACAGGAGTTCCAGGAAACCAGACGGCCCAATGATGGAGAGATATGCTTGTTCATGGGTGATGCTACAAAAGTATCGGTCGTTGCATTAGGAGATGTTACTTTATCTTTTGGTAGAAATAAGTCTTTGACATTGAGAGATTGTCTTTATGCACCTTCACTTAGAAGGAATTTAGTTTCTGTTTCTATGTAAGTTAAGGATGGATATTCAGTTTATTTTAATGACAATATTGTTATTAGAAAGATTAAACATTTTATCGGTTCTGGTGTATTAGTTGATAATTTGTATGTCATTAATCCTATTTCGCCCACAATGCAACTTATGGAAATAAATAATATGTCATCTAACTTAAATAAGAGAAAAGAACCTTCTTGAATGAACCAAACATATCTTTGGCAGTTACGATTGGGGCATATTAACCTAAGAAGGATTCAAAGACTGGTTGAAGATGGACCTTTGAGTTTATTGGAAGTGGAGGCACTACCAGTCTGTGAATCCTGCTTGGAAGGTAAAATGACCAAAAGGCCTTTTACGGCCAAGGGGTATAGGGCCAAAGATGTGTTGAAATTGGTTCATTCTAATTTGTGTGGACCCATGACTATCCAAGCTAGAGGTGGCTTTGAATATTTTGTCACATTTATTGACGATTATTCAAGGTACGGATAGTGCTTTGAGAAATTCAAAGAGTACAAGGCTGAAACAGAGAAACGTCATAGAAAATGTATTAAGTCATTACGATCAGATCGTGGTAGCGAGTACCTCTTTGGAGAGTTTAGGGATTATTTATCAAAGGCTGGGATTGTATCCCAATTGACTGCACCTGGAACGCCCCAATAGAATGGTGTAGCCGAAAGAAGGAATTGAACTCTTATGGAGATGGTTAGATCAATGATGAGTTATTCGGATTTGCCAGATTCATTTTGGGGACATGCCTTAGAGACTGCAGCTTATATTTTGAACTTGGTTCCTTCTAAGTTAGTACCTCTTATTCCCACAGAGCTGTAGATTAGGCGTAAGCCTAGTCTGAAACATGTTCGCATTTGGGGTAGTCCAGTACATGTGCTGAATGGGAAAGCAGATAAGTTAGAATCACATACAGAAGTACGCTTGTTTGTAGGCTATCTAAGAGGAATAAAAGGAGGTTTATTTTATAGTCCTAAGGATCAGAAGGTCATTGTTAGCACCAATGCCCGATTCTTAGAGGAAGACTATGTGATGAACCATAAACCCACAAGTAGAGTTGTTGTAGAAGAACTGAGACGTGAGACACCAAGTACTTCAGTACCAACAGTACAAGAGGATGAACCACAAATAACTGCACAACGTGTCACAAATGTTACCCCACAACCGATAGTGCCTCGTCGTAGTGGGAGGGTTGTGATACAACCTGATAGATATATGTTCTTGGGAGAGTCGTCAGACTTCGTCCCTGAGGAACAAGATTATGATCCCTGTACCTACAATGAAGCTCTCCAAAGTAAAGATGCAGAGTCTTGGCAAAAAGCAATAATATCTGAAATATAATCTATGGATTCTAATCAGGTCTGAGAGCTTGTAGAACCACCCGTTGATGTAAAAGCTATTGGATGCAAGTGGGTCTATAGGAGAAAAAGAGGATCAGACGGTAAGGTTGAAACCTTTAAAGCTTGGCTTGTAGCAAAAGGTTTTACTCAAAGAGAGGGTATCGATTATGAGGAAACCTTTTCTCCTGTAGCCATGCTTAAGTCTATTCGGATTCTTTTATCTATTGTAGCTCATCTCGATTATGAGATTTGGCAAATGGATGTCAAGACAGCTTTCCTTAATGGAAGTCTTGAGGAAGACATCTATATGAAGCAACCAGACGGGTTCATTGAAAAGGGCCAGAAGTATCTTGTTTGTAAGCTCAAGAAGTCCATTTATGAACTTAAGCAAGCTTCCATATCTTGGAACATATGTATTTATCAGGTGATAAAATCCTATGGATTTGATCAATGTCAGGATGATTCATGTATATATACAGAAAGTGTGACGGAAACGTGGTGGTGTTCCTAGTACTTTATGTGGATGACATCTTGCACATTGGAAACAATGTGAAGGTATTATCTGATGTAAGGTTATAGTTATCCAAACAGTTTGATATGAAGGTCTTGGGAGAAGTAGGTCACATCCTTGGGATCAATGTTCTACGAGATCGCAAGAAAAGGATGTTGGGCTTATCTTAAGCTTCCTATATCGATACTGTACTAACTCGTTTTAGTATGCAAAATTCTAAGAAAGATTAGACATGGAATTGCTCTATCAAAGGAGCAGTGTCCGAGGACACCTAAAGAGATAGAGAACATGAAGGAAGTTCCTCATGCTTCAGCAGTAGGAAGCTTAATGTATGCAATGCCATGTATGAGACCAGATATCTGCTTTATCGTAGGCATGGTCAGCAGATATTAGTCTAACCCAGGACAAGAGTACTGGACTGCTGTAAAGCATATTTTGAAGTACCTGAAAAGGACTAAAGAGTATATGCTAGTTTACCAGGCAGATAGTTTAGTTTTCTTGGGGTATACAGACTCAGATTTTCAGTCAGATAGGGATTCCAGGAAATCTACCTCAGGTTATGTGTTTACTTTGGAAGGTAGAGCCATTGTGTGGAGGGATATCAAGCAAAAATGTATTGCTGATTCCACTATGGTAGCCGAGTATGTGGCAGCCTCTGAGGCAGCCAAAGAAGCAGTTTGGCTCAGAAACTTTCTGTTGGACTTGGATGTGGTACCTAGTTTGCCTAAGTCTAATACACTTTATTGCGATAATAGTGGTACAGTTGCAAACTCGAAGGAACCACGAGCCCATAAGGCAGGCAAACACATTGAGCGCAAGTACCACCTGATACGTGATTTCGTAAAGAAAGGAAAAGTTGCTGTGATCAAGATAGCATCAGCCGACAACCTAGTTGATCCCTTTACAAAGAGCTTACCAGCTAAGGCTTTTGACAGTCATGTTGAGGGAATGGAAGTCATATGTGTAGCAGCATGGCTTTAAGTATAAGTTGAAGATTTGTAACAATATACTGAAAAGAAATGCTTTGAGTATAAGTGGGAGATTGTTAGGGTTATATACTAAAAGTATCACTTTTGTAGTAACCTTATTTCCATAAATTTTGAATGAGAATCATATGGGCAAATGTTTGCATATTGTATTTGTTGCAAGTGTTAATACAAATGTCTGATATTCTATATTGTAGATAATATGGTGTATGGTGTCACACAGAAGATCATATTATCAGTTTCCTATGGAGTATATAAATAGTTCACAACCTAGATGGACTTAGACAATCTATTGGAAAGGTTGTAGTGTAATCTGGTATTAGTCTATCTTGACTATAGGTTTACACTAGTACACTTTGTGTATATTGAACAGGACCACTTGAGGTTGTTCTCTTTGTACTGACTACATAAGAGAAAAAACACCTCTGTTATTATGGATGCTTGTACTCTTAATCCGGATATAATAACGGACTTGTATATGCAGTGTGCATTACTTTGACTCACAAAAGAGTGAGATTCATTATGGATCAACAACCTCTATGAATTGGGTAATAACATTGTACGTATGATGGGCTGTTGATTATAAATGGAATCCATGTTCCGATACATCGGGTTGATGATGTCCTCTTAAGGAGCTCATAAGGATTATCGTATAAACCCTACAGGTGGATTATATCCGACATAATAAATAAAGTTGAGCAGTACTACTTAAGGATAAAAGATGTCGTATCAATATAGTTGTCAGTAACTTAATTTGATCGACGGCATACGATATCTTAACATGTGGAGCCAAACGAGCATATAATAAAAGGAGCCCACAAACATAATTTAGGATTAGGGAGGTACTGCAATAATAGCTCATTAGTGGACCGAGCTATTGTTAATGGGCCTGGATTGTGTGTTCGGGCTGAACACGGGATATCCAGATCCGTTAGGAGGCCTAACCCTAATTTCTCCTCATGGTCCCTGCCGTAGCCTATATATATCATCTATTCTTTGGCCGCCAGATTACTGATCAGAAATCTGAAATTTTCTTTAAATTCGTGATTCACGTAAGGAAAGAAAGAGAGGGCTGCCAAGGAGAAGAAAAGGTTGGGAGATCGTCGCCCACACGACGTCCAACTCGAGGAAGGAATACGTGCAGAAGATCTTGGGGTCGTCCGCTCGAGATTGCCAGGAATTACTTGTCTTATTTCTGTAATACCTGTGGTTCGTATTACGTATTTCTGGAATACGTGTACGTATTTATTCTTGTATTGCATGATTTCCTTACTTAATTTCCTCCCTAGGCTTGGTTTATTCTTGGTTTGGGTTGGCTTGGTTCGGTTTGGGATTGCTCTTGGTTCATCACGAACCTGGGGGTGAACCCCCTACCTACCACCACCACTACCATTTATTAACCCTTCTCCTTTCTCTCTCTTTATTTATCATCTTCTCCACCATTACTTCCTTACCTACCAGAGAGAGGGAGAGAGAGGTCTAGACAAGTGCAACTTGCTTCATAGAGGAACTCTAATTTTATTGCTTCATTCTCTTCCTTACAGCATTTTAACTTACTTTAGAACTTGACATTTTCACTTTCCATGGCTAGATTCTTCTAGATCTAAGTTTACTTTATTTTCGGATTTCTTGGGCTTTGATCTACTTAATCCTGTTATTTCTGAGTTTTGAGGGTTCTATGTTGTAGAGAATCTCGTTCTACCCCATTTTGACCTATGAAAGTTCAGATTTGGGCTCCGGATGACAGAGTTATGCAACTTGGAAGCCATGGGTTATGGTGTACTTCTTCTCGGAAATTTGGAGAAGAAGCACAGTCCCGAGCCGCATGGTGTACTTGACCGCATGAACATTTATGCGGCAAGTCAGTTCCAACCGCATGCACTATTGCCTTGACTTGACCGTGTGACAAGTTCATACGGCAAGTATTCCCGGCCGCATGGGACCCAGTCAGTTCAGCCGCATAGGGCTGAGGACCTTATCCTGCCGCATAAGCAATCACCTTGACCCAGCCACATGGGGCTCTACTTGGTTGAGCCGCATGGACTCATTTCCGCCAGCCGCAGGAGTACCCTTGTCCTCCTGGCCGCATGTGTCTTGCCCTTCTCTTGGCCGCATGAGTTCGATTTATTCCAGCCGCATGAGAATCCCTCTCCTGCGAGCCGTATGGGTCCTTAGTTCCCCCGACCCGCATGAATCTCTCCCCTGCCGCATGAACCCGACTCCTTCCCCAGCCGCATGAGATCCATCCTGGCCGCATGTGTCTTAGCCGCATGGCTCTTCTATAACCCTGTATACTGATATTTTATTAGATATTTAACGTCCATTTTATATCCTTACGCCTTTTGTCATGAACTTGATAATCATGAATTTATTTATTATGTTTAGAAATGATAATTGAGCACGACCTGACAGTGATCCGTAGTGGTGCACTCCTGACATGACTAACATGACATGATAGTGGCCCGTCGTGGCGCACTCCTGACAAGTACACTTGACATGATATATCTTGATAAGCTGTTACGACGGCTCTATGACATGACATGACCTGTATAATGACCTGGACACCGTAGGCGATTGTGCTTGTACAAATAAACCAGTCCTGTCTTACATCATGTCTAGGACAGGGACTCCTGAGTACCACGGTCAGGAGTACCTACTAAAATGGACTAAGGCTAATAACTAGATTAATACATTAGTCATGACGAGATTTCCCAGCTACAGGCAATCCCGTTACCTGGGCACGCCTTGGGATCTGTAGCCTGCCGTCGAGTAGGGTACATTTCCAGCACACTGTCATGTGTTGCACCCTTCAAGCTATCTAAGGGTACATGCGTTTCCTGGACGATGTACCCACCTGAATTCAACCCTAATCTTTCAACCCGGATAACCTGGATGGTCTGCAGGGCTTGTGGCTGTGGAATAATCTTACTGCATCTTGTTAGTAACTAGGCTTGTGACAACCCTAGTTAGTTAAAGTATCAAGCCGTAATTCTTGCTTGGCCGTGAAGTGATTGGATGGAGTCTAACCAGTCTAGTCTTGCCCTGATCCTGTTCCAGATTATTGAATGACCAGAATGCTTGTATTTATTTTACCGATAAATGGTGAGAATTCCAAGTTCTGTTCAGACGAAGGATTACAACCTCGGTCCTTGTTTGGTTTACGGGTTGTAACCTGGTTATCTGAATAGTTCCATGGTTATCTCGTCGTATATCATCCTGAGGTATTTTATTTATTTCTAGTTTTTACCTTATTTATACTCATGTGCTGATTGCTGATTTTAGTTCCTAAGTGAAGCTTCCTTTGTGGCACTTGCTCTTTCTGGGGTCTGACCCAGCTGGTTTTGTGTGGCAAGATTTCGGAGCAGCTCCGGAGGATCTACCGACCTTCCAGCCAGATGGTGGCCACTAGACGGAACCCTGGCAACGAGTGGGTTTATTTTTGATCTTCCACTTTATTGTAAAAATATTCTTTTGAGGCGTTTAGCCGACGAGCACCTGTTTAGCTCGATTGCACTTTACTTACTGTCTGCCTACGGGCTGTAACATGATTGACAGATCCTAGGGTTGATCATGTATGACTAAACTCTTGCTAGTCCTAACATTTTGTAACGACTAGCTTCATGATCAGCTGAATATGTAATGTTTGGGACGCTTTACTATTGTATATTTAATGATCGTACTTCTTGTAACCTTTTACTTACTTGCTTGTGATTGAGACACTAGGCTTGTTCATGACCTTAAGAGACTGTTGGCTTGTAGATAAACCCTCATGTATCTAGACAGCCGTGACCGTATAGCGAGATGGATTCCATTTCATATACGTAGCTGGCTATGTCTGCCCCCGCTCTCCAGTATTCTGGTTCTGGGGCATGACAATTTCTGCCGCAGGTATAATTCGTGAACCCTAGTTTCCGTCTATGAAGGGTTAGAACACGTATTAGATCTGTTTAACTTTTTATCGATCAATACGCACACCAAAGGAAGGGTCCTGGGAATCCCCAATTCCATCATTTATAACCCGGGACTACCTTCCTAGTCAAGCCAGTCTCCTTTAGTTTGTCTTACGGACGGAGTGGGCTTTTCCCAATGGAATATAGCTTAAAGTTGAGACGCACATAACTACCTTTTTCTGCTTACACGGAACCGCTATGGCTCTGGAATGTGTTTTTCTCAAATAAATATGGTAAGGTAAGTATAATAATAAACATCAGTGCACCACAATGAGTCAAACAAACCTGCTGAAGGTAATGAGCCATCCCTGGAGATAAGTAAAATGGTGAACCCGATGGATGATCAATACCAAGATCCCCAAGCCCATACTACTAACCCAACTCCAATGGCCTTCCATCCATAGCAAGATTCGCTTTCAGCCGCCCTTCAAAGGTGTGTGCTCCCCAATCTGGGGATCTTTCGTTCCACTCCACCTATACAAATAGTAGATCATCCTGGCAAACACCTTCGAAAACAAAAAAGAGAATGTAAAGTTCCATTCATCTATTGCTTTAGCATTGATCCTTGATCTTCTAGTTATCTGGCTGGATTAGATGCCCTACGATAGGAAAGGTCCAGAGATGGAAGGTTGGAAAAAGGATAAGGAGAGGCGACCAAAAGCGAGCACGTCTAAGTCATTAAGGCCATCTTTCCTTGGCTCTTATCAATTCCTGAAATGCTTCTGATTCACTCCCATCCTCAACCAATTGGTTGAGGAGTTTTTCGAGGGACTCCAGCGACCTCTCGACCCTGTTTTTCTGGCTATTATTGAGATAGCTTGCCCCATGCTCGGGCCATCCTCCAAAAGGTGACCACTAGGGAGGAAATAAATGTGATAAATAAGTAGTCCCGCCTTCACTCCCTTTAGCTGACCATTAGCTACACCTGGGGAATCGTGTGACATCATTACCTGGCATTTCTCTCTAGTCACATAGCTTCAAATCAAAGTCGAATTCAACTAACAAATTCATTCAGAACTCACATGACCCCACCCTTCACGTACTGGGCGGGCCTTTCTCTCCTTGACAGTCGAGTGTCTAAAGACCCTCTCACTTCACCAAACATCATACCTGATACCATTTTCTCTCTCTTGTAGGGCCATTCCAGCCTATCCCGGCAGAGTTTTTCATTGAAATGAAAAGCGACATCGCACATTTTTTCCTTGGCCCCGAGCATGCCAATATTAGCACTGATGGTACGGAAATGTAATTCGTTATTCAAACAACTATTCAGAGTTCCTAGAGCTCCTTGTAAGGCTTTTTGGAAAACTCGTTGTCGAACCTGATTAATCGCTCTTTGTTGTTCAAAATGAAGCATTTCATTTTTGTAATTTTCTAATCGTTCCATACTATAAGAAGTAGCATTAATCAAATTTACTTTTTCTTATTCTATCTCAGAATGTCCATTCCTTCGATACTCATCTGCTTCTATTTCCACTTTTCGTAAGCGATCCCGAGCTCTTTCGAGTTGCTTAATGGCCCCCCTACGTAATTCTTCTGAATTTTGAATAGTACTCAAAATCCTCTGTTTTTATTATCTAATAAATCATTTAATGAAAGTAGATTATCTTACCATTAATTTCACAACTTCCATAATCTTTTCCCGAACCAAACATGAATCATTCGATTCATTTGATTCTCACGCTCAATTATTTTATCTTATGGGCATTCCCATATCTTTTAATGTAATGAGCCTATCTTCTCTTTTTTGTTCATATTCAAAGATATCGAAACTAAAAGACCAGAATATTAAGAGGACTCTTCCGACCAAAGAAAAAATCTATAATTGTCAACAAAGTTGTTTCTTTCTTTTTTTTATTTCATATTTAATTTCAATTTCTATTTCTAATTTATATATATTTTTCTTTTTTCTTCACTTCAAATCCAAAAAATTCCTCTTTTTTATACATAGGTCGTCGGTTCGGCATTGGATAATAAAGGGCAAGGTGCCCATTTTTCTAGTAAATGGTTCAATTCATTTGATCGATATGAGTGTTCTATATCCGATAAATTACCAACTATTCATTGTCCAAATATTTTGGTACTAACGTAGTGGTTGAAAGAATACCATGTTTTGCCTGGACTTCAAAAACAGTTTAGCTTTAACCATGTTAATAGTCTCGCATTATCGGTCGATAGAGAATCAGAGTTTATTTACCAATGAATCACGAAATGCTATGGTTCTTACATATGATTTATTAATTTATTCAGAAGTAATTCGCCGATATCGTCCACTTTTTTCCTATTTATCCTATAAAAAAAAAGAATATAAATTATAAATAAAGTGCAGCCGGTTGGATCCAACCTATTCTTGAAATATACAACTCACACACACTCCCTTTCCAAAAAAAAAAATCAATACACCAAGCACTACACTTAGATTTATTGTATTTGTTGCTAAAATATCGGTATTAAACCCGAAACTCCCGGCGGATGGCCAATGGCCCAAGAAAAGGAAAGAATCGGTTACATTTTTCATATGTGCTCCTCTTATAGATAGGACTAACAATGAACAGAGTTCTTTTTGTATAACTTCGTTCGCCCCCCCTTTTTTTGAAGTTTCCAATAAGATAAATGATTGGCTACAAAAGGATTTTTTTCTTAGTGAACGTGTCACAGCTGATTCCTCCTATTTTAAAGATTGGCATTCTATGTCTAATAGAATATCTCGATCGAAGTGTGAAGGTAAGAATAAATACAATAATGATGAATGGAAAAAAAAAAATCCTTTAGCTAGATAAGGGGCGGATGTAGCCAAGTGGATCAAGGCAGCGGATTGTGAATCCACCATGCGCGGGTTCAATTCCCGTCGTTCGCCTATCACATTATTTAAAATTCCAAAAATTGGATTTTTAATTTTTCTATTTACGGCGACGAAGAATAAAACTATCACTATATTTTTTTTCCTTTTCCTACTTCTTCTTCCAAGCGCAGGATAACCCCAAGGGGTTATGGGTTTTTTTTTCTACCAATTGGGGCTCTCCCTTCACCGCCCCCATGGGGATGGTCTACAGGGTTCATAACTACTCCTCTTACTATATGACGCTTACCTAGCCAACACTTTGATCCGGCTCTACCTAAACTTTTTTGGTTTGCCCCAATATTACCTACTTGTCCGACTATTGCTAAGCAGTTTTTGGACATCAAATGGACCTCCCCTGATGGTAATCTTAATGTGGCCGATTTACCCTCTTTTGTAATCAGCTTCGCTATAGCGCCAGCTGCTCTAGCTAATTGTCCACCCTTTTCAAGTGTGATTTCTATGTTATGTATGGCCGTGCCTAAGGGCATACCGGCTGAAGTAGATTCTTATTTTTTATCAAAAAAATTATCAGGCTCGTGACCTGAAGATTACAGGTTCGAATCCTGTCCCCGCCTAAGAACTTGAAATGTTGGGTCCGCCTAAGCTGTGCCGCTACACTCCCTCGAGTATTTGGGAGTACATACTACAACTACGATGAACAAAGAGACGAGAACGAGACCCGCTTCAGAATCAAGGGAAAGGAGAACGTCGGAGGGTCAAATGTCCAAACAAGTCCTTTTTTATTCAAAGACACAAAAGCACAGTACAAAGAGATTGGACTCTCGGATGAGACTAAGCAGATACCGTTCCGACGCGCCCCTGACCCTATCTTGATTAAGACCCTATCTAAAGTGGAGCCTAGTTGAAGCTGTGATATAAATCATAGAAAAAAATACTGACCCTGGTTTGATTCCCCCCTTGTTGACTTCCTTACCAGTGTCTTCTTTTTGAAATGCGCTAGTAACCTAAGAGGCGAATAAGTTGATTCACCTTCAGCGGAAAAAAACCTTTAGCAGCATGCGAGCTTCTTTAAGGGAGTTTTTTCGTAATAACATAAATATAGAGATGCTTCCGTTGGTGTTAGTTAAGTAAGAAGCCTTTCTCTCTGGATTATGACCTATCCTCGATCACTCCTTTTTGACTCCTATCTATTTCTAATTCTAACAATTTCTACACCAAGCCCTTTGAAGTGCATACCTAGCTACGTCGGTCGATCGATGCGCACATAAGGAGAGCTTGTCCATCTAGAAAATACGTACCTCTCAAAAATATCTTTTATTTTTCCACTTGTAATACGCCCTGAGGAGGGTCCCGGTTGGGGCATTAAAGTCTATCAATCAGTTTCCGGGTTCAGTTAGTGCTCAGCGTAACTTTTTTAGCTGCTGCTGCTAATCTAATAGTTAGTTATCTGTCATTTAGGTGGATCTGGATCATCTTGGTCTTTGATGCGCTTCCTCATCAGTTCAGGATTGTTATCCATTAAATCAGGATAAATTGACCATGTCTTTCTAGTAGGTTCCTCCTCGTCTGTCTTAGTTTCCTCGTCTAACGTAGGGTGATTTCATCTCTTTGTATGCCCATTGAAGGAATAGATCGTACCATTGTTCTGCTCACTCCATGCTCGTATTCGTTTTTTGCCCCCTTTCTTTCTATTTCATCTTACTGCAGGGGCAAGTTGTATTCATTACTTCCGCTATGTTGACTATTCTTTAAGGCTCGTAGAGACGTTAAGTATTGCTTACTTAACCTTCTATTACCTCCCTAACGGTCACCTCCTTTCGAGAAAGATTAGGCTTGGCGAGAAAGAGGCATTCGCTACTTTCGAATCTTCGTCTTTATTTTCCTTCTTCGGTACTCTCAGATCGATTATATCGATCGGCCATAGAACCCGTTGTAGACAGCCCTATAGAAGATTGAGAGTATATCGGCAATCTGTCATCTTGAGAAGCCCGAGCCCGAGAGAGATATAGCTTTCTTTTCCTCCAACAACCTTACAGACCTGTCAAAGAAGAGAAAATCAAGATCAAAAAAGAATTTCTTTGAGATTAGAGGTAGTAGAGGTGCTGGCATCCGTGAAGATCATAAAGTCATCAGAAAACAAGTTGTGTGTGACCGGATTGGCATCATTCGGGAACATGGTCTGATGAGACCAAGGCTTGTTCTCTCCTTTATAAGAATCGACCATGACGATACAAAAAAGATAAGGTGAGAGGGAGGGCCTCTTTCGAGTCGCAAACCCCGTGATTCTCTTGTGATTCCGCTCGTCAGACTCGCTCCTTTTGCTGTCTTACCAGGAGGGAAAGGTTTCCTCCCTGGACCCCCTTTCTTTGTCCTGTTGTATCTACTCGTTCGTAGCTCTCTACACCTGCCCTCTTATACTGAAACTGTACTGACCGGGGGGTTCAGATTAAGAATGTTTTAGCTTGTCTATCTTTTTTAGCCCTTTAGGCTTTAGTAAAGTAGACGAAGCCATTTATTGGCACATATATGTGCTCATGGTTTCCCCCCGTGACCCCCCTTCCCTCACTCACTACGCTAAAAACTTAATTGATCGATTAATTCAGTGTTCAGTGATTAGCTACATTAGCTATATTAGCAGCCCCCCTCAGTCGTCGGGGTGGGGCTCGCTGTATTAGCTGCATTTGTTTAGCAGCAGGTGCTTGCTCGCTCCGCTCGCCCGTCGCTCGACTCCAGTCCAGGTAGGACAGTACGTTCCAGCTAGTGGTGGGGGGAGTGAGTTCGGCTTTCAGCTCTTCACTCATCGCCTCCGTTTTCGATGTAAACTTTGGTGCCCTTCCAAATGAAGGATGAATTGATCCATGGTCGATTTCGTAACGGATAAATAGGAATTACTAGTTATATCTCGTAAAAAAAAGGCTTTTTCGTGGAATAAGCCATTCCATTTCTTTTAGAGAGAGTCTGTTCAAGCAAGCAAATATGGCATGGTTACGAGAGTCTATCTATCGCATATATGCTTCAAGGGACATCATGACATAACCATCGAGGTGAATACCTAAAAGATTGAATGAAAGGAACCGGAGCTGCTAGCTCGGGATAAACGGGAACTGTCGGCTAATCATTTGTCGGTAAATCAGATGTTGGATATTCGGCTGTTGGCGAATCATATGTTGTTGAATTGCCCACGTAACCATGAATAAAGCGAATTGGTAACCGTATTTTTTCGACATAATTTAGTCTGCATCTAGGCTAAGTTCTTAGCCATTTATTTTGTTCAAGACCTCATTTAGGAGGGTCAGATCCTACTTGATGGGAATTCTACCCAAAACTCTTGTCTTTCCTGAAAATAGGGCCACCTTGAAAGCGGAACTCGAATATGTCTTAATCCTCATAAGCCAGCCCTCAGGACTACGAATAGCACGCCTAATTCCGTATGAATACCCTTCCGTCTAGTGAATGAGTAATCATTCCCGAACCTGTAAAATTTTTTTGGAACAGAAATAGTATCTCTAAATCTCCAGCGCTTACCGACAACAGAAAGACAAACCAACGACAGAAAAGGACTCCTTCTCGGTCCCATGAAGCTAAGGGTTTGTTGTTAAGGGGAATATACTTATTACGGTCTGTTTATTCCAACCAATGACAAAGACTGGGTGACTTCCTCTGCAGGGATGGAAGCCGTTGCCATTCGATGTAAAGAGAAGGGGACAGAATCGATCTGTAGGTTTTTATTCCTGATCGAAAGGAGGCTAGAGATTAAGGGATACCTTATGAGGGCTAATTTGTGCAAGGCAAGAAGCAAGTTTGTTTGCGTACAGATTCTAACAATCCAGTCTATGAGAAGTCGGGATCGGCTTACTTCTTATAGCAGAGTGAGTGATGGAGCGACCCTAAACAAAAGAAGAGGGAATTGAGAGAGGACCCGTAAGAAATCGGCTGTTGTCGAGCTCCAGTGAGGCTGAACCACAGAAGTGGAAGGAGTATTATATTGACGAGAGATAAGGACCTGAGAAGGCGGGGAGATAGGTTATTTGACGGACAAAAGAATAGACAGAGTGATAAGCAAGCAGAGCCAACGGAGCCAAAATAGGGTTCTACCAAAGCGGAGCGAGGTGTATTCGAGTAATAGAGTAAATCGGCCATAGGAGTACTCCAGGATATACACCATGGCAAAGTCGAGCATATGACGATGCCGCCCTTTTTCATTTCATAGAAGTCCCCGGCAGAGAAAAGGGCTGTAGGTGATGGTGCGTTCTGCTTCTTAGGGCACAGAAATCGTTCCTATGGGGTCATACGTGGTAGCTGGTATAGATGATGAATGGCGGGCCGTTTGAACCGGGATACATTCTCTTAATAGGCGGCAAGCAAAGCGGAATAGGAAAGGGGGCGACTTATGAGTGCTTTTTTTTAATCACAAATAGAAAAAGGGTTGAATGTGGAGCTAACATGGCTGGCTATAAGTATAGCCAATGAAAGATGAGACGGGACGGACTGTCAGAGGCCACAACGGGACTACCAGAGGAAAGCCCGCCCCGTCCCCGCTAGCTAACATAGATATCTATTCTCGGTGCGCATATTCTCTATTTAGAATCTCTTTCCGACCAGGCCAGGCCGAATCGGGCCACCACTTCGGATGGGAATGGCTCAGCCCAAATGCATCATTTGTTGAAAACACTCCAGTCCAGTCGCCTCCGATTAGTGGGTTGTCAACTACCGGACCTCCTCACCAAATGCCCTTGGGTTGGGGCAACACAACACATGAGTAGTTCGCTCAAGGACCAAACCCTCTCAAGAGCAGGATGCCGGCCGAGATGGAGCTGGGAGCTAACCTATACTCTCCCTGGGCTTGCCTTGACCCAACGTCTAAATAAAGGGCGGGTACCGAAAATAAACCTGTTCGGGTTAAGAAGGCGAGCGAAGTGAGTACACGGGCAAGGAGGTTTTTTAGGGCAGTGTCGGGAAAGTGAAAGTGAAGCAATCATCGATTCCTGATTAGCGGTTTCCGATTCACCGAGTCGGTTAGGTAACAATCCTCGTCTTATAGCTTAGGAGTAAATAGACTCAGCTTAGTCAGAGATGAACCAAGTAGGGAGAGTCACGATAGATAGTGGATTGAGGCACTGTCAAGCCTAAACCCCAAAATAATAAACTCTCGCTCTCTGATATTGAAGATCCCAGATTTATCCAGAAGAAGCTTAGCTTTAATCTCACGAGGCAAGTATTACGATAAAAAAAGGATTGATTAGTTCTGTGTTGGCATGCTAGGTTTGCCAATCCATCTAAAACCGAGTTACATTTTCTAAAGGAGTGCTGGAAAATGACTTGAATTCCCTACATCTTCTCATAAATACGATTCAACCAATACAAAATGCTCCAAGAGGATCTATCTTGACGCACCAGAATGTCAACTAAGACTTTTTAATCACTCTCAATCAAGATATGATTCAGATTCAAAGAGATAGTACATCCTTGTCTATGCTGCTAACTCTCGGTTTGGTCCTACTTCTTTTTTTTTGTTACAAAAAAAAGAGGGGGAAAGTCAGTGCCAAATGCTTGGCAATCCTTGTTAGAGCGTTCATCCTTCGGAACCATATCATATCCCGGATCTGATGAAATAGGATGAATTGAGATGGTATTTTATAAATAGGTAATTATCTTGAATATATAAACCATTTATTTATTTTTTGATCACCTGGAAGGGACAAAAGAAACATCTTGTTTTTTTTCAAAAATTTCTGATCTCTAGTGGACTTCTCAGTAGGATTCGAACCCAGATGAAGTTCTGGCCATCTGTCAGAGAAAAAAGAACGAATTGATCTTGTAGGATTCCTAAGAAATTCTTCGATTTCTTCCGGAAGCAGTTGATTATTCATCTGCTTCTCACGTTCCGCGAATAGCTGGGATATTGAGGAAGATCCAAAATATTTCGGGAATCGATCTGATTCTATCTCTGTTCGTTCCGTTTGAAGAAATGAAGGATCCCAATCCCAAAGAATCGATCTTTCTTTTAGTTGCGGAATCCTTGTTTGATCGATCAATGTGTGATATAATGAATCATCATTTCTAATAAAATCGAAATGATCTTCTGATCTGCCCTTTCTTCCTATGAAATGAAACTACTATCTGTTATCAAAGCTAGTCAGAGATAATGGGAGCTAGCCTTGTCACTCCTTGACATTCCCTTTTGGCATACTGAGTGACACTACTTGGAACAGCACTCGCGCGAGCGAATTGGTATGGTACATCGGATCCCGACTGTCCTCTATAGAGAGACAGTGGCCGGTCCAAATGCAAAAGAAAAACCGTCCTCGAGATGAAGCCATCTCGGAATATAAGAGAGTTGAAATGAAAGGACTTCAAGGACGTCCCGCCAATATTAGAAGATTCATTTCCAATAAGAAAAAAAGGAAATTTCTTTAAAGAAAATGGAAAATTAATAAAAAGATTGATACATAAGATAAATAAAAGAATAAATAAGATGAGATTTGCCCACCTCCCATATATTTGATCCCTTCCCCTATAAAGAAACTTGCAAGTCCAACTCCATTTATAATTCCATCAATTATATGTCTATCAAAAAACTAAATTAGTTCAGCTAATCTTCTTATACCCACAGTGAAAATCTTCGTATAAAAAATATCTATGTAACCATGATTATATGGCCAATTATATATCAAATTTTGGATTCGGTCCAAGAATATTCTCTTCGGACTCGCCTTTAAAAATGAATTGATTAAGTCCAAATTCTGGAAAGACGAATAAACGGATCCATATAAAATAGATGAAATGAATAGTCCTAAAATTAGGTTTTTGATCGATGGAATGCTTGCTGTCAGCATATATTACTGGACATCTTGCTTTCAGCTCTGTTACCATGTCGATGTGAGGCCTGAATAATCGAAGTGAATTGAAATGTGAATACATCACCAAGTTGTCTGCTAGTTCAAACAAATCTGAAGAAGTTATCACGGACGAGCCGCATGCAGGGAAACTTGCACGTGTGGTTCTGGCCGGGCTTTCCTTCGGTATCTAATAACCTTGCTTCTGCTCGCCGCTGGCGCACCTCTCCTAACTATTGCCTATTTATTTCGGAATCATCTTTTTAGGAGGGACAATTTTACATATTTCTGCCAATCCTTCCATTATTAAGTACGACTGGTACCATTTTGATGTGTTTCAATTTTTTCGAAGAAGAAAGGTTTAATGCTTTTGAATCCATTGTATTATTTCCACTTCCTACTCGCAGTATGCTCTTAATGATCTCGACTCATGATTCAATTGCCATATATTTAGCTATTGAGCCTCAAAGTTTATGTTTTATGTGATCGCAGCATCAAAGAAAGTCTGAATTTTCCACGGAAGCCGGCTCGAAATATTTGATCTTAGGGGCATTTTCCTCTGGAATATTATTGTTCGGGTGCGACCAGACTATTACCAATCTGGAAACTTATTTATAGACTTGTAGAGACCCTCTATGTAGTTTTCTATCTAGGGTAATCGATCTACTTCCACATAGCCCTGAGGCTATGTCTCGATCTCCTACGTGAAGATGAACCCTCTTGGTAAACTCTGTAGAGATTTAACCTTTTCGTGCCCTATTGCTATCATTTCAAATAGGGAAGTCCCATTGAGGGTCGCGATTATGGGAACCAAACCCACCCGGAACTAGCCACCCCGTTCCCCACCCCCTATTCCTTCCCAACCCCCTCCTTGGCTTAACAGCAGCAGGCGCGTAGCGTTTAACACTAGCTAGTGGTTCCCTGATGAGCGCATGTAGGGATAAGAGGCTCAACAAACTTCTATCTTCCTTTCATTACGGTATTTTCGAACAGGTTCCTGGATGTCAAGCCTCATCATGATATCGATGATAGTAATGTTATCGATAATGATGATATTGATGATAACCTTGATACGGAGCCGCTAACTATAACGAATGTACTAACTATGTATATGACGCCGAAAGTAGACCAAATTGATATCACCCTTCAATTCGAATTAGAAAAAGCAATGTCCCCTTGCATAATATGTATTCCAAACATTCATGATCTGCATGTGAATGAGTCGAATTACTTATCCCTCAATCTATTAGAGAACTTTCTCTCCAGGGATTGTGAAAGATGTTCCACTAGAAATATTCTTGTTATTGCTTCGACTCATATTCCCTAAAAAGTGGATCCCGCTCTAATAGCTCCGAATAAATTAAATACATGCATTAAGATACGAAGGCTTCTTATTCCACAACAACGAAAGCACTTTTTCATTCTTTCATATACTAGGGGATTTCGCTTGGAAAAGAAGCAGCCACCATTTAGTATAGTAATAGTAAAGAAGGGGGGCTCTTTTTGGTCTCATTTTCTTTCTATCTGACAGGATAAACAAAATAAGAAGGGATGGTTCTTTCATTGCATCGATAGAAGTGATACTAGAAAAGGAATCTGTCTATTACTTATCTTTTTTTAGAAAAGAATCGCTGGTTAGACCCACGAACTACGTGGGAAAATAAAGAGACCTTAATGAATCATTGGTTTGCATTTCTTCACTGACGCATTTTGAGTCTTCTTCTTCCAATGCCCTCTTCAATTTCTAAGGTATGGAAGATCTCACTTCGCTCGCCTTCTATAAAAAGGTAGATCCTCGAGGATACGCCGTTTGGATGTCCATTGTATCCTTGCACGTGCCTTCAACTATGTCACAGATGAGAGAGTCCTCGTTAAGGTTAAGGAAAGAACCATTTTCCTCAGGCGACGGAGGTCAAAACATTGGCTTTGAATAGACCATTATGCGTCTAATGTTATCTGGTCTTCGTTATCTGACCGGTCCTAAGATGACGGTTAGAGCGTTAAGCGCAGTCTCCCTCGATAAGGGAGTTGTGTCCACGCCAGCCCCCTCAGTCGCCGGGGTGGGGCTCACTGCATTAGCTGCATTTGTTTAGCAGCAGGTGCTTGTTCGCTCCGCTCGCCCGTCGTTCGACTCCTGTCCGGTTAGGATAGTACGTTCTAGCTAGTGGTAGGGGGAGTGAGTTCGGCTTTCAGCTCTCCACTCATCGCCTCCATTTTCGATGTAAACTCCGGTGCCCTCGAGCTTGCTATCGCTTACCCCTCGACTTTGGAGACTACTCTCGCTTCACTCAGATGTTCCTTGGGGAATACCTGGTCGTGGTATAATAGAGCCAAAACTAGTCATAGGATTATATGCAAATTGGACAGATGGTGGGAATCTATGCAAGAAGAGATGGAATCCTTGCATATGAACCACACTTTTGAGCTGGTCCAGTTACCCAAGGGGAAGAAAGCCTTGAAGAACAAATGGGTGTTCAAGTTGAAGCAGAAAAACAAGAGCTCACAACCACATATATGACAATCCCATAGACAGAAGTGGCATAAGGAGCTGACTTTTTTACGTAAAGGAGAGAAAAGAAAAGGGGAAGCACTCAGCTCGACTACCGGTTCAACCAATCAATCTCTGAATTGCAGGAAAGTTGAGATTCAGAACTGCTTTTGTAGCAGCTGATCTAATAACCGCTTCAATTGAAGTGGATTAGACGTTGTCTAGGTCTAGGGTTTCAACCATAGATGAAAGCGAAAGCGAAGGAGCTTAAAAGCACCAATTTTTTCAAGAACGAAGGAAGAAGATCGACCAGATCCACTCGAAGAGAAAGAAGTTCCACACCCGAGGACTTAAGCTCAGGAGAGAAGCTACTCAAGTGAAAGGAGAAGGGATGAAATATACGAGACTGAAAGGAGAAGGAAAGTGCTTCACAAGAAGGGCTTTTTTCTAACCTTTCACTCAGCTGTTTGCCATGAAATATAAAAGAGCAGAACAATTATCGGAGGACTGGACTTTACTTCACGTTACAAACTCGCTTGTACAAAAAAAGCCTAGGGACGATAACCTAGGTACAGCAGTCTAAGTACAATTGTTTATTTTAGATTCTGAGGGGTGACGATAGAGGCTCGGAAAAGCGACAGCCGCTCTGCCTTACTCCTTGGACGATCGGTATGCAGCCTTGGCTCCAAAAGATTGCTCGGCGTTGAAGAAATGATCTCTTTGCTCTCTCTCTGCTTTTTCTCTCCAAGTATTCTGGTACTCTCTGATCTCGAAAAAGGGTCTCTTTTTGCAAGGGAATGGCACCTTGCTATTTATAAGAAGGGAATGCTATCATTAGGGTTTACAATGATTGTCCCTTAAAGTGGCGGCGGCCTGTTGATTGATCAATCTGGGCCATTAGTTTTGAGTATAATGAATCTGGGCCATTAATGTAGATTGTGCCAAATCTTCTCAGTAATTAATGCTGATTGGAATAAATCTCCCTTATAATGATCTGCTCATGTCTGCGAATCTGAATGAATAAGTTTAATTCATTCTCCTGCCACGTGTCCCAGATTATTGGGATTTGACCCAATCTTTGATTGTAGTAAATTTGGGAAATTGATTAGTTTTATGACACGTGTCCTGGGAGCCGCTGAGGGGATCTGAGCCGCATGAGGATTGAGCCACATAAGCCCGGCCACGTGTCAAGGCTGTTGGGAAGTGGCCCCCGAACCTTCGAATCACATGATAATCTCGACCGCATGGACGTAGGTGGCCGCATAACGGGTAACCCCTTCGTGAGCCGCATGGAGATGGTCCTCGTGAGCCGCATGGGGGAGCGTCTGCTTGAGCTGCATAGGGCTTTTTCGATCTGGGCCGCATAGGAAAACTTCGACCTGAGCCGCATGGGGAGTCTCCGCTCGAGTCGTATATGACTGTCCACGTGTCTAGGCTGCGTGGCATTTTTTGGATCTTGGGGGATTATGTCAGAGATCTTCTTCATTTCCCTAAGAGTCTGTCATTATGACAGAGTCATAATTACATCTTTGTGTCAGGGCTGTCGTCTTGTTAGAGCTGTCAGCCGTCAAGGCAATTAATGCAGTAAGAGAAGAGTTGTTTGTATGCTACGTGGCACCTCTCTGAGCTGCATGGAGATCACAGAGCCGTATAGACACGTTGAGCCGCATGGGTCTGCTGAGCCGCATGGGCTTTCTGAGCCGCATGGGGTTTCCTGGCCGCATGGCTCTTTCTTTATTATTTTTCATGCTTCTACAAGACCCCCTTCAAAGTTTTCAATTTGCAAAATTAAAATACTTTGAATAAGAAGCTTGGCCATGTACAAGCTCTTTCTAGCCGCATACGAGGTCCTAGCCGCATAGATGTCTTGGCCGCATGGAAGTTTCAGCCGCATGGATGGCCTAGCCGCATAGCTCTTTGCCACGTCATTATGCCATGCGTGCAAATCTTTTTGGGGCATGATCCCGAGAGCTTAGTCTTTAATTGGCTAGTTTGGCTCGATAGCCGAAGAGTCGATCACGTTGTACGAGGCGTCGGTCCGTGGTCCTCCTTGTCTATAAATAGAAGGGTATTTGGACGGTCTTCTCTCTTAAACTCTTCTTGACTCAGATTTCTGTCTTGTTTTCTTCCTCTGAACATCAGACAACAATGGCACCCAGGGCTTCTAAGGCTGTGAAGAAGGCTGTGGCGAAGAGTAAGAAATCGGCTTCGTCCTCGACTGTCGTGCCCCCCGTTCGTCTTGACGTTCACATTGCCATCGAAGGTAAGGATTATGTAGATGATTGAGTACTTTAAAACCCTAACAGAGCCTGCTTTGCTGCATGCTTCGTGCACAAGCCTTTGACGCGAACTTCTCAAACTACATGGTCCGCACACACGTCCCATGACTGAGCCGCATGGTGGTATACCCCATGTCCGAGCCGCATAAGAGTTGCCTTAAACGAGCCGCATGGACTTTTCTGAATGTCTTCTGACTGTTTTCATTTTCTTCATCTTTGGTTCTTGTAGTATCTCCACCGAATGCTGAGATTGCAGTGTTAGAGGAGCCGCAGCCTCCTGTCATCAACCAGGGGTCTTCCTCTGTTAAGGAGGAGGTGATGAAAAAAGAACCGGCACCTAAGGGGGATGACAGCCCTCCAAGTATTGAAACTGCTGAAGGTGGTAGCGCTGGGAATTCTGATTCTCCTATTCTGGACAAGGATCTTCCTCAATTGCATCCTTCATATATAAGGTGGTTGAGGGAATGGTATACGCGCTTCTACAACTAGGATTTAGGGGCTTTTCGTAGATGTCTATCTTTTGTCTGTAGTTTTTGCTTTGTTTCGCTTTTCTTCTTGTCTGCATGAAGAACCTCTCTGACTTGCTTGTAGTCGTATGGATGTAACTGATTTCTGAATGAATAGAATATATTTGCTTCACTCTTTTGCTTTGTAATAGTCATCTTATTGAGACATTTTGCGTGGACCCATTGCCCCTAACGTACCCTGGTTTTGGATTCGGACAACAAGTTAAAAAGGAATCATCATACTTACTCAGAGGTAATGAGGACATGGCAAGCATGAAGGTTTCTTCGACGGAGCCTTCCCACTTAGAGGTAATGAGGACATGGCAGGAGTGGGCTCGATGAAGGAGGGTACATAGAACGACTCAGAGGTAATGAGGACATGGAAGTTCTATGTAAAGGGATGATTTGTTTTTGGCGGAAGTGAAATGACTCAGAGGTAATGAGGACATGGCCGTTTTGGAAATTTATGGATCGGTTACCCTTTTTGTGTACTGGGAGTGCGGGTAGTGGATCATGAGGGGGGATCTCTTCCAGGAAGAAAGTTCAGAGGTATGGTCATACATGACTTACTATCTGAAAGAGTGACCGAAATGTGAGTTCAGAAGCACCAGCGGGTACATAACTCGATAATCTGGAATATTAAAATACGAGTTCAGCGGCATCAGCGGGTACATGACTCGGTAATCTGGAATGTTTGTGGATAGGAGTTCAGCGGTACCAGCGGGTACGTGACTGAATAATCTGGAATGTTTGTGGATGTGAGTTCAGCGGCACCAGCGGGTACATGATTCGATAATCTTGATTGTGTCGTTTAGACATAATATTTCTTCAGGAACTTGTCGTTGACGGGCAACATGAGCAAGTCTCCGTTTTGTTTGGCGAGGCGGTAAGCACTGTTGGAGAATACAGCCTCGATGATAAATGGACCTTCCCATTTTGGCTGGAACTTGCCGGCGGTCTTGTGAGTCATGACCATCGGCCTCCGGACTGCCAGAACGAGATCGCCCACTTGGAATGTTCTGATTTTAACCTTCTTATTGAAGGCTTCAGAGATGTGTGCTTGGTATAGCTCGATTCTTTGCTGTGCCAGGAAGCACTTTTCGTCTAAGGCCTGTAACTCTTGTAGTCAGCATCGGTAGTTTTCATCCGTAGTCAATTGATAAGTGAGGGCGACGCAGAGTGAGAGTATTTGAGTCTCTAATGGGAGAACTACCTCACTCCCGTACACCAGGGAGAATGGTATGTTCCCTGTGGTCGTTCGGACCGTGGTACGGTACGCCCATAAGCATTCACCAAGCTTCTCGTTCCAGTCGTATTTTTTGGACGATACGAACTTCTTGAGTAACTTGATGATGGTTTTGTTGAATGCCTCTGCCAACCCGTTTGCTGCTGGGTTGTACGGTGTCGAAGCAATATTCTGGATGGGATGCTTGTCGTAGAACCGTTAGAAGGCATGGCTTGCAAACTGTAGACCATTATCATGGATGATCCTTTGGGGCAGTCCAAAGCGATAGATGACGTGATGCTTGAGGAAGCTGATCACGTTTGAAGTCTTTACTTCTGCAAGCGGGACAGCTTCTGTCCATTTGGAGAAGTAATCTGTGATTGCGAGTATGAAGCGATGTCCTCGGGAGAAAGGTGGAGTGATTGGAGCAATGATATCCATCTTCCATTCTTCGAATGGCCAGGACGCCACTATCGGATGTAGAAATTCGGATGGTTGGTGGATGAAGTCCATGTGGACTTGGCAGGCTTTGCACTTTCTAGCATAGTCTATCGCATCTGCTACCATCGTGGGCCAGTAGTAGCCCATTCGGCAAAGACGATCTTGTAATTTATGGCCAGCCTGATTGGCCCCGCAAACACCGTCATGGGCTTCTCGTATGGCTTCTTTGGCTTCCGCGTTTGATAGACACCGAAGCAATAATCCATCATAGGATCGCCGATATAGCATTTTCGTCTCTGTATCGTAGAAGAATCTGAGAGAATACCGTCTGATGGAGGTGGCTTCCTTTGGATTCTCGGGCAGGATATCGTAGACGACGAAGTCGATGAATGGTTGTCTCCAATGTGGGACATCGTCGATTGTCTGAGCGGAATAACTCGCCACGAATTGAACGTTGTTCTTGGGGCAGACCAGTTCGTGACCTATCACATCTACCAATTGATGAGCATGATTTGGCACTGCTAGGGAAGCGGCCAGACCTGCCAAGGCATCGACTTCAATATTTTGGAGTCTGGGAACGTACTTAATGAAGAACCCCTCAAACGATGAGATAATGTCGATCGCTATCTGGTGATAGGGGATCATGTCTTCATGGCGGACCTCGTATGAGCCCCGGATCTGATTGACGATTAACTGAGAATCGCCGTATGCTTCAAGATATTCTACCCCCATCTCCCTTGCCAGTTGGAGGCCAATGACCAAAGCGTTGTACTCGGCCATATTGTAAGAGCAGGGTTCAGTGAGAGAATAAGCGCGGTTAATCACCAATCCGGAAGGAGAGACTAGCACCACCCCGACTCCGACGACGATGTTGCCCTTGGGTCCAGTTCTCGAAGCGCCGTCAAATAACATTCGCCATATATCATCGTGAGAGATTGCATGCGAATCGGCGACCTTGTCTGGGATTTTCTCATATATCCTGGACGACTCCGAGCCCGGGTGGGCTGCCAAAAAGTCTGCCAGGGCTTGACCTTTGACAGCCTTTTGCGGGACGAAGATCATATGATAAGGGGACAGCAATATTGCCCATGTAGCGAGGCGAGAGATGAGTGCCCCTAGTTTAGTCATGAGGACCTGAGAGGGTTGACTCGTGAGATCACATATATTGTTTGTCCAGTGACATAGTGCCACGTCTTCTGAATGGCGAACACCAGGGCAAGGCACTCCTTCTCCACAGCGGTGTATCGGTGCTCTGGCCCAATCATCATTCGACTGAGGTAATATATGGCTTGCTCATGGCCTGCATCGTTGTTTTGTGCCAGCAGAGCCCCGAGGGAATGTTCCATTGCTCGTACGTAGAGCAGGAATAGTTTTCCGACAACCGGGGCCACCAGGAATGGAGGGTTCGACAAATATTCTTTGATGTTGTCGAAGGCCCGCTAACATTCTTCGTCCCATACGAATGAGACGCCTTTCTTCATGAGATGGGTGAATGGTCGACATCGCCCGGAGAGGTTAGAAATGAACCTCCTGATGTAAGCTAGCCTTCCTTGAAGGCCTCTGAGTTCACGAAGATTTTTCGGGGGACCCATCTCCATGATTGCCTTTGTCTTCTCAGGGTCTACATGGATACCCTGGGCGGTGATGATGAAACCCAAGAACTTCCCGCTGGATACGCCCAGGAAGGATTTTGTGGGGTTTATTTTCAAATTGTGTGCTCACATCAGGTCTAATACCGTCCTAAGATCCTGCAGATGGTCTCCCTTACAGCGACTCTTGACGGCAATGTCATCAACATAGCACTCCACCGTCTTGCATAAGTAGCCTCTGAAGATGATGCTCATGGCTCTTTGATATGTAGCACCGATATTCTTCAAACCGAAAGGCATAACTATGTAGCAGTATATGCCAATCGGTGTACAGAATGATGTATGCTTTTCGTCGTCAGGAGACATCTTGATTTGGTTGTACCCCGAGAAGCCATCCGTGAATGACATACGTTCGAAGCCGTAAGTGTTGTCAATCATGATGTCTGTGATAGGGAGGGGGAATTTATCTTTGGGGCACGCCTCGTTCAGATTGCGGAAGTCGATGCAGATTCAAATCTTTCCATTCTTCTTGAGGACGGGTACTATGTTGGCGACCCAATCCGGGTGTTGTTCCTCACGAATGAAGCCGCTGGCTATCAGTTTGTTGACTTTGGCTTCGATCGCATCCATGATGCCTGGGCGGAAGCATCGCTGTTGTTGCTTGACTGGTTTTGCGTCCGGCCGAATGTTGAGTTTGTGAAGAGCAATATCGGGATTTAACCCCGGCATGTCTTCATAGCTCCATACGAACACATCAATGTATTCTTTGACAAGTTCCAGCAGCGATTCTCGCTCTTCGTCTGTTAGGCTTTTACTGACGAAGATTGGTTTTGATGAAGATTCGCTGCCGAGGTCGACCTGTATAACCTCATCTTTAGTAGGAGGTTCTCTCAATTTGAACTGTTTCTCCTATTGTGCATCCAACTGTTGGGCCCACGGCTCTAGCTCGAGGATTTCAGGGATGTCTTCGTCTTCTTCATAAGCGTCGATGAATGTCATGTTGACTGACAAGACTTGTCTGAATATGTCTCCGATGCTGGTATCTGAGTTAGAAGTTGGTGACCCGGTTGAATGTGAATGCCAGTCATATTCTTCATC
This sequence comes from Iris pallida, assembly GCA_029216955.1. Lineage (NCBI taxonomy): Eukaryota > Viridiplantae > Streptophyta > Magnoliopsida > Asparagales > Iridaceae > Iris > Iris pallida. Next base: position 14,765,256 of record JANAVB010042619.1, on the reverse strand, counting down.
TGAACTATCAGGGGTCGTTGTGGGTGTAACATACCCTAATCCACATCGAGTCTTGCTATAGTAGTCCCGTGGTTTGCCGGCCGGGACCGGCGGCTTCAAAGGTAATCGTCGTCCAGTACCGTAGTTCAAGCCTGGCGTCGTCTCCAGATCATACCCCTGTTTCTGCATGAGATATTTGGATTGGGGGCTATAAAGATAAAGAGGTAGTCTCCCGGCATCTGATCCAAGGTCGACTTCTTCTATGGTGAAGGGATGCGGATCGTCCTTCCGGCCGAAGATGATTGGATGGTCCCCTCCCTCGATTATGCGGTAAGCGTCTTCCACTGGAGTAAGCTGGATTGCGGTGTACACATTTGTCACCTGTGTGTGTAGGTGAGTGCCTATACCGTGTTCCATAGCATACATTGTACATAGCTTATTAAGCTCGAGGTAGTTCAAAGATAGCCCTTTATTGATGAAGTAAGGTATCTTTTCTAGGGGGATTACATCATCTGCAGAGGGAACATCTGTGTGGGTGGCCACATACTTGGCTAGCTTCGGTTCCTCTTCGGCTACCCCCTGCGTAAATGAAGACTGAGAGGACGACCTGGGCAACTTGATCGTCAGAGGTTCAGCTGGTGGAGCAGAGCGTGGAGTTATTGGCAGACTAGCAACCCCCAGTCTGGTGCTCGTACCGGGCGGGGAGTGGTTGGTTCGCTAGAAGTTCCAGACCTTGCATCGGGGTGACGACCATTCTTGGGAAGGCGTATCGTCATTGGCTTGTAGGAGGGATTGAGCTTCTCCGTTTGCAGCTGGCTGACTCTCGACAGCCTGATTGTTAGTGGCTCCGTTGTGTGTCATGGCACTTGGCCGGACCTTGGCAGCCAGATTATCATCTGCTATTCTTGTGCCGATAGGCTGATTGCGTCCTTACGCAGAGTGGCTGTAAGGGGTGCAGACTTTCCAGGTTTGCGAGCTTGAGGATGGATCGTCAGAGTTTCTTCTGATCCTGTGGCTGTCTCGGTACGAGCTTGCACATCTCCTTCATCAAGGTGCTTCTTCGACTTTTCGTACAGGCAGGAATCTGAGTAGTAGGATTCGACCCCTTTGAAAGGATCGATATCAGCAAATTCCGTCCTCACGAAGCCGTGTTTGTCGATATATTTGAAGCACTGGTGCAGCGTGGGAGGCACGATCATATAATCGTGTATCCACGGGCACCCCAAGAGGATGTTGTAAGAAGTGTCTGCATCTATGATGTAGCATGTGACTTCGGATTGGAGATCGCCAATTTGATACTTCAGACGAATCTTCCCAATTGGGTAGCTCCTGCCCGAATTGAAACCGCTGATGGCGGTACTTGTAGGCGTCAGGCGATGCATTGGGATGCGGAGATGATGTAGCAGACCCTTCGAGATAATGCTTATGGAAGAGCCAGGATCAATGTGCATCCGATCCACCTTTACGTTACCGATGTATCCAGTGTAGTATAGCGGACGATCATGCAGGTTGGTTTTGATGAGCATGTCCTGCGGAGTGAAGACAATGTTGGGCATCGCTTCCGTGCAGGCGCTATCTTGGAGATCTGCAGACAGGTTTTCTCCCGTGAGGTTGACCTGAGCCAGGTATGCGTCGGCATTTTGGAGTGCATCGCTCAAAGCAGCACGAATATCCTTGGAGAGTCTCAGGAGCTCGTATAATGATAACTTGGACGGTGTGTTGGCTAATTGCGCTAAGATGTCGAAGTTGTAGGATTTTTCCAGTCCTTGTGATGCCTCTTTTCGGAGGGATTTGTCAAAGCGAGTCTCCCTCGGCCTAGGCTTGTCGGTCGTCAGAGGCTGAGCCGGTCCCGGAGCATCAGTTGTAGCGAGCTGATGATCTTCAGCCGGGTTGTCAGCCACAGGTTGGGATTGTGCCCCAGACCGGGTGACTACGGCTGTAGCTTCTTCGATATCTGCCGAGATTGTACGGCAGGACCTGACTTTTCCACTCTTTTTCTTACAAATGGAAGATGGTGTGGGCTGAGTCACTTCTGATACCAAGTCTGGATGGACCCACATGACCTCCCCTCGTAATGTGGTGAGAGGCACTAGACCAGCAGCCTGATCTCGGGGAGGTGGAAGATTAGCAATCTCCATTGTCGCCATAGGGATGAAGACCACCCCGTCTTGAGTTTCCATCGGAGGAAAGCTGCCAAATTGTACTGATACCATATTGGCTGCCGCAGTTACCTCTTCGAAATCGATGGCCAGTGCGTTCGAATCGATGAGATTTTGGATGTACCGTTTTAGTTGGTAGCAGTCGTGTGTGGCATGGTGGACGTAGCGGTGGTAATGGCAGTACTTTGGGTTCTGCATATCTGCCTGCCGCGGTTCCCGTCTTGGTGGAGGAAGCTGAATTCTGTCTTCTTGTATGAGCATGTCCAAGATGGGCTTGGCGTGACCGTCTTTGAAGGAGTAAGTGATTTGCGGCCATTGTTTGTCTGTCGGCTTTGGCTCAGGTTTCTGTGCTGTGTCGGCCACCATAGCCTGGTTACCCCTGTTGTCCCAATTATTGGAGGGGCTACCCCCATTGTCGTTGTTAGGACGCTTGCCCTTGTTCTCTCCGTCCGAGATGTGCAATCCCAATTGGCGAGCCTTCTTCAATCGTTCTTCAACGCTTGTGGTGCTGATGATGAACGTCTTCCAGTCCTTGAATTGACTTTCGCCCATCCAGAGACTGATTGTTAGGAGCAATCTCTTTTGGCAAATTTCGATCAAGGAGGAATCGGGATTTCCAGACGGCAGCTTCATTACGGTTTGGCAAAACCGCTCGATATAGTTTCTTGTCAGCTCTTTCTCCCCTTGGACGACGTCCATGAGGGTGGACATTGTGATGTCCTGCCCTACTTCGTAGAATCTCTCCAAGAACATGCGCTTGAAGCCGGCGAAAGAGTGGATGCAATTGTCTGGCAGGTTGCGATACCAATCGAAGGCGACCCCTTCCAATGCCCCGATGAATAATCGTGTGAGAATGGCATCGTCATGGGGCAGATGGTCGGTGGCAACCTCGAAGTAAGTGATGTACCGACTTGCTGAGGTCTTGCCATCATAAGGATTGATATTGAACGGCTTATATCTTGGCGGAAAGGGGACATCCCTCCATGCAGCAGGGTATGGTTGCCATATTCTGAGGTCTTGAGAATTTTCTCGAGCGTGAAACATGGCTCGGAGCTCTTGGACCTCTCTTCTCGCTTCGCGGACTTCGTCCACGGCGGTGGGGGCCGTTGTTTCAGGAGGATCGTTGCCCAGGTTCGGTGCTGCCGAATTCGAGTCCGCATTGACCGCAGGTCCCGTGCTTGTTTGGCCAGGCGTCCATCCTTGCAGAGTTGGAAGGGCTACTTTGATCTCGTCTACAGACTTGACCAAGGCAAGCAATATGGCTTCGTGAGTATCGATGCGTTGGCGATCACTGGAACCACCTTTGCTGCTGTCTGTCATGAACACCGTCTTTACGTGAGGAGAGATGGACGGAGCGGTGGACGAAGCGCCCTCCGAATCATACCCCTGTAGTGAGAAGTCATCGGGGTACGTGGGTATGTTCTCTTCTGGTTCAGACTCAGAAGGAACAGTACCCCCAGTCTCCGAGTTCGCCTCGTCTTGGGAGTTGTGGACGTCCTCGGGGACGTCGGGGTTTGCTGTATCTGGTGGGAGAGTTTTCTCCCCCGGCTCGTCTTCTTGGAACATCGGATTGTTGTGGAGGTTCGGAGGAGTGCTACCCCCAGCCCCAGCAACCCCCTGTGTTGTGGACGACGAATCTCCCACTGTGGCAGATTTCGTCTTAGAGCGAGTACCTTAGAAAACTCCGGTGGTGGGCGCCCGCTTAGACGACAGTCTTTTAGTCGAAGTGGTTGAAATCTTCGGGCTGGGAACATTTGTCTTCTTTCCTTTCCCATCGGCGGGGACTTTCTGCGCAGAGTTGCAGGAGACAACGGGGAGTGTCTCGTCTTCTGAAGATGGCTATTGCAGTCTTTGAAAGACGGACTGCCGGTCTTCTTGCACCGTCGTATTATTGCAGCAGCAGTTGACGATGACTTGGGTGCAGTGGCGTCCGTGGGAGGACTCTTTGCACCCCGATGCATTTTCTCTTTCCTTACGTTTGTGGAGGATGGCCTCACGCAAGTCAGATGGGTCTGGATCGACCATGTTTGCTCCCTAGATTTTGGAAGACTTTTGTGAACCTTTCTGTCTGATTACTGTCGGGGGCTGGACTCGAGTGGTTCTGTACAACTTTCCATCTGAGGCCCGTATAACGGTATGCGGGACGCTCAGATAATCAGAGACAGGATCAACGGACCGAGCGTGCCAAGCTCGCGCTGCCCAAGACTTCTTCGCTCTAGTGCGTAAAGGCACATAGTAGGAAGAGTCTAGGTGATGCTGGAGAGAGTCAGACATTTCTTCTTGGGAGCACAAGAGATCAGGACCATAAGACAGGCGGTCGAAGACAGAGCCGCGCGGGGTAGGCGTCATACTGCCGTCCTCAACAATCTTCATGCGGCTGGTAGCCTCATAGGCGTTCTTTATGCGGCTGGGAGTCTCAGCCGCATGAGTTTTCTTCATGCGGCTGGATGATCTGGCCGTATAGACTTTCTTCATGCGGCTGGCAGATTCACCCGCATGAGCTTCCTGCATGTGGTTGGCAGATTTGGCCACATGAGCGTTCGGCTTCTTCTTGGGGCGCATGGAATCACTCTTTGTCCCTGAAACTCCAGCATCGTAGTGCTTTCCTCTGTCGAACTTGGGGATAGCAGAGTGCTCTACGGCACGAAGTGGAGCCGTATGAGAATTACCTTCGCCGTCTTGGGTAGCAGAGAGTACCCCGTCCAGAGCTTGTGGAGGAGCAAATGATTTTGGCCTCCACTCGCAGCGAGCTTTCTTTGTGCGGGTTCGCTTCTGGATCGGGCCAGCACTTCCTTCAGAGAGCATTTCTTCAAACGCCTGTTGGTCAAAGCGGACGACCATATTCTGTTGCGTGGAGCCAAGTTTGGCTGCATCCGATTGCGTCACCAACTCCTCAGCCGTGAAGAAGTTTGTCCCCAGCAGAGTCGCTATCGTGTTTGCCATGAAATGTAAAAGAGCAAAACAATTATCGGAGGACTGGACTTTTACTTCACGTTATAAACTTGCTTGTACAAAGAAAGCCTAGGGACGAAAACCTAGGTACAGCAGTCTAAGTACAATTGTTTATTTTAGATTCTGAGGGGTGACGATAGAGGCTCGGGAAAGCGACGGCCGCTCTGTCTTACTCCTTGGACGATCGGTATGCAGCCTTGGCTCCAGAAGATTGCTCGGCGTTAAAAAAATGCTCTCTTTGCTCTCTCTCTGCTTTTTCTCTCCAAGTATTCTGGTGCTCTCTGATCTCGAAAAAGGGTCTCTTTTCGCAAGGGAATGGCACTTTGCTATTTATAAGAAGGGAATGCTATCATAAGGGTTTACAATAATTGTCCCTTAAAGTGGCGGCGGCCTGTTGATTGATCAATTTGGGCCATTAGTTTTGAGTATAATGAATCTGGGCCATTAATATAGATTGTGCCAAATCCTCTCAGTAATTAATACTGATTGGAATAAATCTCCCTTATAATGATCTGCTGATGTCTGCGAATCTGAATGAATAAGTTTAATTCATTCTCCTGCCACGTGTCCCAGATTATTGGGATTTGACCCAATCTTTGATTGCAATAAATCTGGGAAATTGATTAGTTTTATGATACGTGTCCTGGGAGCCGCTGAGGGGATCTGAGCCGTATGAGGATTGAGCCGCATAAGCCCGGCCACGTGTCAAGGCTGTTGGGGAGTGGCCCCCGAACCTTCGAATCACATGATAATCTGGACCGCATGGACGTAGTGGCTGCATAATGGGTAACCCCTTCGTGAGCCGCATGAAGATGGTCCTTGTGAGCCGCATGGGGGAGCGTCTGCTTGAGCCGCATAGGGCTGTTTCGATCTGGGCCGCATAGGGCAACTTTGACCTGAGCCGCATGGGGAGTCTTCGCTCGAGCCGCATATGACTGTCCACGTGCCTAGGCTGCGTGGCATTTTCTGGATCTCAGAGGATTATGTCAGAGATCTTCTTCGTTTCCCTAGGAGTCTATTATTATGACAGAGTCATAATTACATCTTTGTGTCAGGGCTGTCGTCTTGTCAGAGCTGTCAGCCGTCAAGGCAATTAATGCAGTAAGGGAAGAGTTGTTTGTATGCTACGTGGCACCTCTCTGAGCCGCATGGAGATTACAGAGCCGCATAGACGCGTTGAGCCGCATGGGTCCTCTGAGCCACATGGGCTTTCTGAGCCGCATGGGGTTTTCTGGCCGCATGGCTCTTTCTTTATTATTTTCCATGCTTCTACATGAGCAAAGACGGAAAGACCCATGTCACCTGTCTATCGTTAGTCTCTCGCAAGATAGATTGGCCTCTGAGACAGCTTCATCTGATAGGGACATGAGCGAAAGCAGCTCATTAGGTAAGGGAGAGGGGAGAAAGCTTCCTTCTAGGTCTTTACAGGCCAACCGGGATAAGCATTTTTTTGAACAGAAATGGTCTTCTTCTCTGCTTTTGTAAACTCATATCTTTAGGGACAGAGGTACCTTAGATTAGAAGCCCATACATAAGGACAGGGACTGAGCTTAGTAATGCAAGAAAGAGGATAGCCACTAGGCCAGCTACTAGCGAGACACACACTAGAAAAGATATGGGAAAAGCATATTCTCTAGGAGAAAGAAAGACATCCATCTTGGCTGACAGGGCTGACCCTGACTCTGATGCTTGACTAGAAATTATACTTGCTTTACTTGAAAGTACAATTTGAACTTCAAGGCTTTAAAGGAAAGAGAGGGATGATTTCCGAAAATTCTTTCCTGAGCTCAACCAACCAAGGTCAGCCAAACCAACCCAGCTTTGGCTCCAGGCTCAAACTCGATCTTGCGGTAGACTGCCCTCCTAGCCACACCAACCCTTGGGCAACTAACTCGTGGGGCATGACATCCCCAAATTCCTCAAGTACTTGCTGCATTTTCTAAGAATTCTGATGTGTATTGGATCCGCTCTTCTATTAGCATGAAGATATGAATTATCATCCATTTCTCTTCCTTATTCTAAAGAAATAGAACGCCCCACCCGAACCTTTCTTAAGACTACCAAGCCCTGACAACTGACTTCAAACCAATCTTTCTGGCGGATTGCCCGACATGTTTCGCTGTTGCTGCAGCAGCATGCTGAGAAAGACGAGACTGCCCCTTTCATTCCCCCAAACAACCTGCGGAGGCCCCAGTCTTCTTATTCCCCCGTGTATCTGTCACGGTAACAAAGGTCTGATGTTTTTTGTGAAAATTAAGACATGGACAAAATCTCTATTCTTTTTCTGTAAACATTGTTCATCTTCCTCCGAGGTGCTCTGTACGAAGTTCATGGACTTGAAACTTCGTGGAGGCAATCTGCCTTGGTGCCCAAAAAAACTAAAAGAGTCTGTCGACTCTTTTTAGTTTGAAAAGGTTTCAATAAAATAAGTGTCTGTAGACGTTTGTTTTCATGTCTGGTGTTCTTTGCCTTTTTTTAGTGGAGATCTGCTCCAGTGCTTACTGGAGATAGACTCCTATCTATGCTAACTATCTTTGTTTGGTTTGATTTATTATGTTTGCAGGGAACAAAAAATTTTCTTGAATGAGGTATTCAACTCCTGAGTTAAATCGAAAAAGAAATCTTTATTGGTTCTACCTCCTCTTTTTATGAAGAGAATGAATCTTTTTGTCGAAGGATCAGAAAAAAATTGGTCCGGATCTACTACAGGAATGATTTAGAAGATCCAAAGCTAAAAACAGCGGTATTTGCTAGCAACAACATAATGGAGGCAGTCAATCAATATAGATTGATCCAAAATCTGATTCAAATCTAATATAGCACATATGGGTACAGAAGAAATGTATTGAATCGATTCTTTTTAATGAATAGATCCGATCGCAACTTCGAATATGGAATTGATGATAAGGAAGAACTCGATAGAGGAATATAATATGTTGTTTGACTTAATATAATGGGAATAGATTGCATTCTTTGCCTTGATTGATTTCCCGATTGACAACAAAGGGAAGGAGTAGAGACAGGGCAGGCATCAAAGGCAGGTCCGGTGAAGGTGCCCATCTTTGAGGGTCGATGGGTTGATGAAAGACCTCCGAAGTTGGAATCACCTGTCGGTTGAATCTGGTTGAAATGAATCCGGGGCCAGGGTTTGAGGAAGTAAATGAGTTATTTCTGAGCCTTCCGCTAACAACTTCTCGTCGAGCCCACCAAGTATAAGGTAAGTACTATGACATCCTTTACTTTCAAGTGATATAGATCAATGCCTGGACTGGGGGGGCGTCGGCCCCCCGGGAAAACGGTTACAAATTCGACCATGAATCGAACGAGGTCAAAACATTCAGCTGTCGACGGACAAACAACGCTAGAACGTCGACCGGGATGGGATGGCCAGGCCCCGGTTCCCCGGGTTAGGGTATTCCTTATGTTGAGCCTACTCAGATCAGAACGAAAATGATTCTCTTTCGTCTATCGGTCGGCCGGCTTTAAGCAACCTTCGTATTTTCTGCTGAGATCCCAAGTCTCCAAGTGGGCCCTCTTGGCCACCGACGACCTTGGCTTTTTAGAGAATCCCACTCCTGTGTCGTAGGACTTATAGCTCGGCAGTCCACCGGGTAGGTTTCGTTATCCTTCCTGTTTCGAGTGTCTTCTTGGGTAGTTATAACGGCGTATAGGTGCAAAATGTACCTTGTGGGGGGGCGGCGGTCCCCTGGACATAGTCCTCTCAGGCAGTGGCCGTTTAGTCCATGGTCCGTTGGATGGTCGGTGCAAGGCCAGAAATTGGAACACATTGATTCCGCTCGTTCCTGTCCTTCGCTTCAGGGCTTGTCCCTCGGTGTGGTCAGTACTCCATACTGTCAGGCAGCGAAGCTTACACTTATTCACTTACTATGATGGTTCAGCAGGGCTTCTTTTCTTCTCCCTTTTCTGTTCATTCGTAGGGGTCCGGACCCCCACTATGGGGGGGAGTCGACTGAGCATCTCAGCCATTGGTGGGAATTTTGCCCGCATCCGATCCCCGATTCTTGTTCACCCCGGATGATCGTGTTGGGTTAATTATGACCTCGTATAATCGTATCGGGTGAGCAACAGCCGCTTCGTTACAGTACTGACTTATGGGCTAACGGGTCACACTTTGGCCAAGTATCCTACAAAGAGACTCCTTCCCCCTTTCCTTATATGAAAAATATCGAGAGGCACCCGAACCAGAATGGAAACAGATTCGACTCACTCTCGTATGGCTCGCCCTCGAGCCCTGGACGGGTCGGCCGGGTCTTTTCCTGTTGTTCTGTTCCCGCCACGATAAAGAAGCACGGAAGAGGTATACCTAGCGCGTGGAGGATCCGTTGAGAGTGTTCGTTGTCTCGGTGGAGAACCATCTTTTTCCCTATTGTCTTAAAAAAAAGGTCAGTGCTACGGTCTCCTATTGTTTGATCCTACATTGACCGGGGACGAGCCCCAACTTCCATAGGTCCTTGGTTTGACCTCCCATAGCAGTACTTACTTTTTTTAGAAAGCGGTCTCGTACTTGCTCAGTGTGCCCCCTTTCATCGAGTGCCCTGCCCGGTTCACTGGGCTGTTGGCCTACCAAGCACTTGCCTGCAGCTCCTGCCGCCCGCTTGGCGGGCGGAGCACTCGTTATCCTTACAGTTCCCTCTGTTGGGGCCTCCTCCTATTTCTCTAGCCATAAGCTATGGCAGCTCCAGCTCGCACCCACTCTGGCCCGCCTTGTGAGGCCAGAATGAGCTCAACGGTCAGCCCCTGACATTAGGGGATATTTCGCTTTTGCTAGATCTATAGAGATATTACGAGTCCTCCGTCCCTGATTCCCTCGCCGCGGCCATCTGGTTCACCGGTACTACCAAAAAGTCTCATGCTTTTGTTACTGTAACTTATATATAAGTCTTATCTCGGACCACGAAGACCCCGGTCGTGCTTCTGGTTTCCATTCCCATCATCATATTGAAGGAAACTCCTCGTGCTCTGCCATAAGAACTTGGAGTCCGTATCTTAGTGAAGGTAAGGTAACGCTGTGATTCTTGCTCAAAAAACTGACCGAATGCGTTCGAGTTATTGGCTCGTCCGACCCGGCTGCATTCATGAGTCGCTCTTTCAACTGTCCCTCAGAGACACGGTCGAGAAGTGCCATGTATGGTCGCCCCCCGTCCTTTCTTTCTTTCGGCCACACCCGGGCCCCTCTGGGTAATAAAGAAATGGATCAAAAAAGGTGACTTCTGCTACGGGCTATGCCACCTATTACTGATGAGGGAAGTTGCATCTGTCCCATCGCAAGCACCTACAATGTCATGATCAGATTGGTTTACCCTTTTCTCGAAAATGTAATTCCCATGATCACAGCCAATTAGAGCAAAAAAATCTACTCCCGTCTTTCTCCACCTTACTCTCGTAAATGTCCTTCCAAAATCCTAGCATGACGTGGATGATCCTCCGAATCAATTGCTGACTTCACCACGATCGATTAGGTGAAACGGTTCGGCAAAGTTTGTTTGTTCATACAGGCTGTGTGGTTATAGTACTCAAATTGTGCCAGCCATGCAATTCGTATTTATTTCTATCTTTCTATACATAACCAAAGAATGGAAAGGATTCTTCGAGAGTCTCAGGTCCTAGAAGCGCATGATAAATAACGCCAAAGCCTAAGACTGCAGAGGAAATTAAGTGAAGTACTCCAGATACAAAGTATGGAAAGGTGTCTATAACTTCCCCTCCCGGACCTACCCTCCAACCCAGAGTTGCTAGGTGCGAAAGTAAAATCAATCCTTGTTCATACATAGGTTTCTCTGGTACGAAATGAGCCACTTCAAAGTGGTTCATTACTCTGGCCCAGAATACGATTAATTCGGCATGAGCTACGTGAGCGCCAAGTAGTTTACCGGACAAATTGATAAGTCTGGCATTCCCGGCCCACCAAGCGAAACTGGTGGTTTCTTGGTCACGACCAGCTAAAGCTAAAGTTCCATTAAAGAGCGTTTTCACGGGGTAGAACCTCCTCGAGGAATATAAGGTTTTCATGAGGCTGATCTTGAGCTGCCATCCATGCACGAATACCTTTGTTTAAGATAATATTTTTTGTGTAAAAAGTCTCAAACACAGGATCTTCTGCTGCGCGGATTTCTTAGAAAACAAAGTCATAGGCGCGTAGGTTCAAAGCCAGACCGACTACCCCAAGAGCACTCATCTATAAACTGGTTACTGGTACAAATAACATAAAGAAATGTAACCAACGTTTATTGGAAAAAGCAACCCCAAAGATTTGGGACCAAAAGCGGTTAGCAGTGACCATTGAATAAGTATCTTCGGCTTGAGTTGGGTTAAAAGCACGGAATGTATTTGCACCATCACCATCTTCAAATAAAGTATTTTCTATGGTAGCACCATGAATAGCGCATAGCAGAGCAGCGCCTAATACTCCGACAACTACCATCATATGAAATGGGTTCAACGTCCAATTATGAAAGGCTTCGTCAGAGTCTTACTAATGGCATACTTATTCAGTCGAATGCTCCTCTGGGCAAAAGGAAGATGATATAGACTATGCCGTTTATTCAAAAGAACCAACACAGCTTATGAAAGAGCAGCATGGAAATGGCTAATTAGTTTAAGGTACTGACCAACTGAGAGGGAGAGAGCCCTTTTTCAGTGTTGTCGGAATAGGGCCTTTTGGTGGTTTAAAGAGCAAACCATTAGGAGCCGGTGGCTAAAGAGAGTACAACTTTGGTTCCAGAGATAGCGGTTCGGCTTAGTTCAAAACCTGCCTACTCATTCGAACATGAGTTACTCAGAATCTGAGGTCTCATCGTTTTTTGAAGATGGCACGTAACAATGTAAAGTCACATGGTTTTAGTATAGTGGTCAACGATGCCTCATCTGATTACAAAGAAGAATTGGCTTGAGTCCAAAAGCATACTTATGCAACACGAAAGGTCCTATCCCAAGATTGCAGCATGCTAAGGACATCGAAGACCCGAATGGGGCATTTAGAAAGCTAAGGCTCAAACCGTAGACCTGCTAACCCGAAAGGCACATTTAGCAGGCTAAGGCAGATGCTAACCAAAGACCGAGGTACTTGAAATATCTCTTGAAATATGAAATTGAGAGCAGAGACGAGCGAGAGAGTGCGTGCATTATAGCACGGAGTCGGATCCAGTGCGTCCGACGGAGCTGCAGATGCTGGCAAGGATAACGGGAGTGACTTGGAATATGAGTCGAAGAAAATAAAGCATCAAATTGTATAGACATTCCCCACGGCAGGCATCCAAGCTTCCTATGCACTTCTTTACACTAAAAGTAGTCCTTTCCTGGCGTCATCGAGTTTACCGACTACGGTTGACCGACTTCAACTAGGGCATTAACTATGAGGTCTGCTAAGCCATTCCTTCTTGATTCAACTAGCGATCAGAACTACTATACTACATCCCTACTCCTGTACGAGCACAAGTGTAGGCACCTTAACTCGACCATTCCAGTTGTTATCCAATAGTCCAACCATGACAGGTCAATCATGCCACACTTTTCCTCCCGGCAAGGTCGCCTCACCTCACCGCGGAGTGGGCGACCTAACGGTCGCCTCGCCTCTTTTTTTGTTTGACTTGACGGCACCCACCTCACCTCCCTCCGGTCTCCTCACTCAATAATCTATCGCAATTTCGAATAAAATCTTGCTACCTTAACACCAATCTATCCTTCCTTCTATTAGCTCCCGGCACGGTCGCCTCAATTTATGAAGTGGGAATTCTATCATTTGTTTATGCGGATCAACCCTCTTGGTAAACTCTATAGAGATTAACCTTTCTGACTGCCTCATCAACGTAAATTCCTACTTCCATCCCGATTTCTCATTCGCCATCCCTTGCCAAATGCAGTCTACTTCAATATTTGAAATATCTTCAAGTGTAGCACAATGGCCATAACTTATCAGGTTGAAGATAGGCATTCTCTCCATTGTTGGACCAGGCCACCATGTTCTCCTGAACCATTCTGGAATAGGACAGGGGTTGAAGCACTTATTAAACTTGATAGTCCATGTGTGACTGTATTCTTTGTTATCAAACCATAGGAGTTCGAAGAATGCATTTTTGTAGTCAAGATAGGATATAGGCATTCTTTCCAAATCCTTTGGTGTGTTCATACTTATGCTGAACTCGCTGCTACTTGGCAACCAAATCTCCCATGGGATGACCAAAGTGAAAGTGCTCGATCCTTTGCCCCACCCATACTCTGAGATGCTCCTCCCTGCCGATCAAGCAGCGACGCTGCTCGTGATAGGCTTAGCTTAAGCCGCTTACGTTCGATTCAGATAAGTAAAGTCCCTTCGGTTGGTTTGCTCAGGTAGTCTTTTCCCTTATCTTCCCTAACATTCAGAGTTGTTCTGGTTTGAGAAAGGAGCACCGCCAAGTCCACATTTAAATCGATTCTAGATTGATTTAAAACCATCTAAGACTGTTTTTATCATCGATCATAATCCATGTATACATCATGACATGCACATGCTCGTGTATGTATACTATATCACATGCGCATGCATTACGCGTGCACCCGTTCTTGATATCGCACGCGCACGCGTGAACAGCCCCCCCTTTCCCCCTTGTTCTTACCGGGCCTCGAAAGCACGTTGGGACGAGGGCCTGTTCTCCCTCTGAGCCTTCCTACCTAGAGCTGTGCTATGCGTGTGTAGGGCATTGGTTTAAGTTGAAAATAAGGTGTTCGAAGCCCATGTGTTAAGCACGAACTTTGATGCATTCATTTTCGAACTTAAATACCAAAACATCGAATAGCACAGATGCTCTGTGCAGTATAGGACGTCGGTCAATTGGCGTAACTCCGTTTAACTGACAAAGCTGAAAGTCAGGAGTCGACGTGCTACGGATCGGAGAACCCACCTCGGACCTCATTTGACTTTCAGTGGTCGGGGAGATATCCGCAATATCCCTCTCAGGTACAGATTTGGCGACAAAACCTCCGCTCATCGATATCATCATGAGGCTTGTTATCCAGGAACCTGTTCGAAAATACCGTAATGAAAGAAAGATAGGAGTTTGTAGCTAGGTATTTGACCAAACAGGATCGTCCAGTTCCTATAGAACCTATCACTAAAATACCCCTAGAGGGGGATAGGGCTAAGCGGAGCAAAAAGGGTTTTCCATGAGAAGCGAAATGAAAACTATTAGCCCCACACGAGGTTTGTGAATAAGTGATTGACTGATAATGAGCAAAGAATATAAGTCTTTCTGCTAAACAGGATCCATTGATAAACTTTGCAGAGATTACTATTTTAAAGACTATGTAGCTAAGGAGTGATAAATGCCTCCAAGAACCAATAAAGATCCTTGTTTTGAACACTAGGGGGCTCAATTCCATTGCAAGATGGAGAGATGTAAGGGAAAGTCTAATAACAATATCTCTATTATAGGGTTGTTAGAGACAAAAATAAAGCAATCTAAGAAAGTCTCCTTCTTTAAGAAGCTTCCTGCTAGTTGGCAACATTATACTTCTTATAATAAGAAAGGATTGGATAAAATTTTGGTCTGTTGGGACACTTTGCAATGGCAGTCGGAATTGTCCTATAACAGTCAGCAAATGTCTGAACATGACAAATAATGGTGGATTTGTGTTTACGCTTGAACCAATAAATACATATGTAAAGGGAGGTTCCGCTCTTGGTTAGAGGCACCCCGAGATAGAGTCTTCAAGTCAAGCAGGAAAGGTTGAGTCTGATCCTGTGACTGATGCTTGACCGAGGTAACTAGCTCGATTAAGCCTAACCATTATAGTTGACGCTTGGTTGGCTAAGAACCTTTCTTACTTCATTTACGGATTCTCTCGAAAGCAAAGAAGTGCAGTCTTGCAAAGAAGTAGTTCAAGAAGGCTTTATCGACGCAAGGAAATCTTCTTCGACGCTACTTTAGAATGTATGTGACAATCCCATAGACAGCAGCTGCTAATGTAGCTAATGTAGCTACTGCAGCTAATCAGGTATGTAAAAGTACGGGTGTAGCGAGCTCTTAGCGAGCGACTAAACAGGAAAGGGGGTACAGGGGGGAAACCATTCCCCCATACAGTGTCATAAGATATCTGTCATAAAACCCTTAGGGTTATGGCAGAGAGAGTGTAGCGTGTCCGACGAGTGGCTAAAAAGGGATTCACGGGGGCTTACCCTGTGAAGACCAATACTGCTATTAAAAAATGAGCTACAAGATCCGTTTTTTAATAAAGATAGGCATTCATACCCGAAGGGGGGTCTAAATCGATTATAGACTATCTGGGATGGTTTTTGATATCGATCATAAACCATCTATGTGTCATGACATGCACATGCTCACGCATGTGTTCTATGCCGCAGGCGGGCACACATAGCCGTGTAGCGCGTTACGCGCACACGTGATCTCACAAGTTTTTATTGATTCTGAGGCTTCTGTTTCCTTCGACCAATAAGACTTTTAGCCACACATGTTCATCAAATCTTCAAAATAAAAGTTTAGAGAAGAAGGGAAGGGTTGTGTTGTGGTTTCCTTTCCTCATAATTTTTACCCCTTTATACACCCTAAATTAGTTGTTTGAATCGCACAATATTTCCCCACAAATTCTCTAAAATTTAAAACTTCTCAAACAAAAAAACAAAGTTATAGAATAAGTAGGAAGATAGTCATTTTCGTTCCTATTTTTGTTCACAGCATCTTTGACCCAACTTCAAGCCTGATTTTGTCCATGATGCAACCTGAATCTCGAAAAACACAAAATATGAAAGTTCTAACCCTTTGTCTTAGCTTTCAAAATCATTTCGAATAACCTCAATTGCTTTGGAGGAGAAAGTTATGCCCATTTTGGTAAAAGGTGTCAAAATTGTCCAGAATTGCAATTTAGCTCCATTTTGCACTTAGTGTCTCCAATTGTATCCTGTAGCAAAATATAAATATAATGAGTACCTTTAGTCATAAAATGAGCATAAATTGGTAGACATTAAGGGATAGAGTATAATATTTTATGTTCTCATCAAATACCCCCACACTTAACTTTTGTTCATCCTCGGACAAAACTCTAATTTATTTTTTATTTTCAAAACAAAAATTAAGGTTGTAATGCCATTAATAAAGAATAACCAAGCTTCTTCAAAACTCATAACATATCATGAAAAAATATTCTTAGACAACTTCTAATTATTTAGTAAGTATTTTCACTTGAAGATAGAGTAAACTAAATTGGTAGACCCTCACGGGAAAAAAACACTCAACTCTCATGTATTTGAAGGCTACGTGTTTTGCTCAATTTTACTTCAAAAGAAATGGTCTACCATAGGCTTGCATATCTTCTCATTCTCCACCACTTGGACCACATGCATAACACAAAACATAAGGACTTTTCATGGGTTGTAGCGGGGCTTAGGATTAAGGTAGGATATATTTGGGAGTGTAGCTCGAAAACCATCAAAACTAGTGGAGCAAAAATAATTTAACTCAAGCTCGAATATATAAAACATGTAAAACCAATCACCCCATTCAACTTCTTCAATTTGACTTTAAATCATTCAACATACCTCTTTATTAGAATTTTAGGAGGAATTATTAACATAGATATCAAAAGTAATTTCTTTCATCACCTTTTTTTTTACTTCTTCTTTCTCTCTTTTCTTTCTCATTTTTTTCAATTTTTTTTTTATTTTCATTTTCTCTCTTTTTTCCATTTTTTTGAATCATGATGGAACTCAAGAATGTGAGAATAAAAATATGCAGCCAAACTAAAAATTTAGATACCCCTACACTTATTTCTTATACACTCATACATATCATAATGCTCCACTAGTTTTTCGGCCTGGATAAGGATTTATTTTTCAGGTTAAAGCTTGTAATGTGGGTTCAAAAAAATAAAAGCAATAAAGCTCAAAGGGGTACAACCAAAGGAAAAATAATTTCAGGGTAGGCTATTTGGCTTAAGTAGCGTTAAAAATGTCCTTAATCATGATCATGTATGCAGGTGTCGATGTGACCTTGAAGAGAATCAAAGCAAGTTCTAAAGAAACAAATCTATGGAAGAATATCTCTCACGAAAAAATAATAATGAGACTGATGTGTCAGTCTAAAGGCTCAAAATCTCACTGGCTTTTGTCTACCAAATTTAGTCACTACAATCATTAAGGAAAATAACTAGACTATTTAATTCTAAGTTGAAAAGAGTACTTGTTCAATCATGTTATGAATTTTTCAAACTTAGTTGGATATTGTTTATGACATACACAACAAAAATTATTGAAAACCACAAAACCATTATTTTTAAATTTCTTTTCTATATTTATTTACTTTGAAAAACCATGCCTTTTCAAAAAAAAAAAAACATAAATCTCCTTACCTACACTTAAATTTGACATTGTCCCCAACGTAAGGCTAAATGCAAAGAAAAGACAAACACAAACAAAAATAAAAATACAAGAATAAGAACAAACTTCCCTTAGGTTGCCTCCCAAGCAACACTTTTGTTTAATACGTCATTGGCTCGACTCTATGCACACTTGATGTAACTATGCAAGGGTTTCTCATTTTGGATAGAGGCCTGCAAAACAGATGATAAATGCCACTTGTTAGAAATTGATAATACCATATAAGAAAAATTACCTGAATGTTGCATTTTTGTAAAGCCATTTGACACGGCAATAGTTTTCAGTAAATAAGTACTTAAGGCTAACTCCTCATTCTTTTTCTCAAGATGTTCACTAACAGCAACTTCCAAGCCATCTTTTCTGTCACGACCCGCACCCACTGTTAGGGTACGAGAACGTAACAACGCCCAGCCTACGCCGCAGTGTCGGCGGTAGAACGCTGTCTTAGGTCACATCATTTAACAATATAATGCTAAGCAGATACAGTCTCAATCACATTTATGGTAGAGCATGATAAGGTTAGATAAAACATAAAATCCAAAGAGATACGGGAGATAGAAGTCTAAGTGTCTAAGATACAAAAACCCAGAAATACATCTCAAAACTCAAATACAGTAATCCACAAAGTAAATACAACTCCAGACAAATAAAATAACTATCTAAACAACCTCTAAGGTGTCTCCTCTAGGCTAGCAGGCAACCTCCAAGCTATCTGTAAAATTTATCAACAGGTCCAGTCGGGACAGGAACGAGCACATCTCATCTAGAAAACCCAAGTAAATGACAAAGAACTATAAAGCAGTTATAGGCAGTTGTATTGATGAAAATGGCAGTTTATATTCAGGTGATGGTAAGAGAGACAGATAAAGTGCAAGGAAAGTAACTACTAAACAAGAGAAGAATCATAGCAATGAAGACTGTAAAAATAGAACTAGCTGAACCAGGATAATATGATATAAAGTCCAGACAACAATGTAGACCAGTGTAACTCCAATGTAAGTCCAGTACAGGATGAATCTCATACAAGATGAATCCAGCAAGGGACGATTCCAGTTATAGTGATCAATGATTCCAGGGTGAGTCCAGCCTATAGTCTCGCAGTGTGTTTTAAAATACCGAGATCGACATGTAAATGGCTGTGGGTAATCTGGCACACCTCTCACTGATCAAGCAAGAAATGGCTATCATTCCAGTAGATTCCAGTAGGGGTGATTCCAGTAATGGGGTATGTCTACATGTCTTACTCTAGTATTTTCCCTCCCAGCAAGTGAATCCAGAATTTCGACACAATGATTCAAGGTGAGTCCAGCCAAGTACAATAATACCAGTAAATGATTCCAGTAAATGATTCCAGTAAATAATTCCAGTAAATGATTCCAGGAATGATGATACCAGTAATAGAGGCCAAAAAATAAATGTGTGTCGAATACATGAATCCAGTAATATCTACACGTGTTGTAACAGAGAATCGCATACAACTAACTAGAACTGAAATACAGTAATTGACAAATAAATGAGAGAACTATCAGAGAATGTACTCGCCTGATAACCTGAACAGCTGATAAGTAGAGGGGGTCCAACTGAAGCCACAGAGTCCTATTTAAAGCAACACAGGTTACAAGGTATCTGGCTCCTAATTAGAACAGCACAAGTCATGACATGTCCAGTAGGGTAATATAAAGCACTACAATGCATTCTACATGAATCTAGGTCAAACTAGGCCAAAGTCAACCCTTGGTCAACTCTGGTCAACTGCACTAGTCAAACTAGGTCAAATTAGGTCATGTCCTAACCCAGTAAGTCTTACTAGGCCTAACCAAGACTATCCTAGCAAGCACACATCAATACAAGGCTATACAAGCCAACATACACCCAACTCTATATAGTATGTAATTATTCAATACTCAAATAGGCAAGAATTCACATTGGATATACACTAGGTAATCTATTACTTTAAGCTATATATGTCTACACATATATACACATGCATATATTGATATTCAACATTAGGTCTATAATCATGGCATTTCAAATGGTTATATAAACTTATATATTACAACACAATATGCTAACATATATATAATATACATACATAGCTAAGTTAACTATATTCATAAATACTTATTTAAGAGGCTATGTGTGTGTATGTGAACATGGCAAAGGGGCAAGTGAGGGTTAAATGGGCATACATAGTGTATACATATCAAAGAGTGTCAAAGTGTAAGTGAACAATGTGTCAAGTGTGATAGTGTCAACATAGTGTAAGGGGGTACATAAGGTAATATAGGATTTGTGTTAACATAGAACATTACATCTCATTAACTTGTATATTGCATACATTACATCTATTATTATATTACATTCATGCTTGCATTCATTCATCATTCATTATTCTCTTGCACCACTATATGCACCATACATTACATACTATGGAACCTACATATTCATTACAAGCCATACTTATACATGCTTACATTAGATAGGATACTTATACCTCATACATCATTTATTAACCATTTACTCATGCTTGTATTCTCTATTTAATTACATAATGTATATACATTAACATGGGTTAAAATCAAATAGAACATTATATTACACACAAGGGTGCACAAGATGCATATGTCGAATAGTAACTCCTACTAATAACCAATACTGTACCATCTCAGCATGAATTAAAATTTAGGATTAAAGTTTGTTATAGATCTATGTGTTAGCTTTCCGAAACTTTAAACGAATCGCGTTTTCGTTTCCGAAAACTCCCGAAATTGCGAAAATACCGAGAACGCGTTTGTCTTTCCTACAGCTGACACTCAAATAATTCTCTAGAAAGTTACAGAAAGAATTTGGACTACTAATACATGTTTTTGGAAAGCTAACTTCAATACGCTTCTTTTAAAAAAAATGGGAGATTAAACCAAGCTTTGAGCTAGAAGTTATGACATTTCTAAGTTAGGGCTGAAATTAAAAACGTGGATAAAAATCATGACGGATTTAGGTAGTTTGAGACAAAAGAACACAAGTATATAACATAATATATCAAGAACTCACTCTCTACACTAAATGTATATATAAGACACTATAGAACACATCTCCAATACAAAAATATGAGATTAAACATGTAATAATTCATTCATACATAACAACAACACATAGTGTGTCCAAATTTAGGATTTTCCCATATGGACACAACCACAACACAAAGGACACTCTTATGACCTCCAAATGGACACGAAATGGACACAAATGGAGGTACAACCATGGGGGTCATTCCTATGGGTTCAAAATAGACCTATATGCATGAGGAAATAAAAATGAGAAAGGATTTATACCTTCCGGTAGATCGAATCGAAGAAAAGCCTTCCCGGAGCGACACCGACACGTAGAGATTCCAAAAGGACACGAACGAGCTCCGAATCCTCCCAAACTTGGGTAGCTTCCTTCTTGGCTAGAATGGAGAAGGAAAGAAGAAGATTTGGTGGTGAAATGGAAGGATTTGGTAGAGAAATTGCTAGGGATTGCTCTCTAGGAATTTGGGGAAGAACAAGAGAGAGAAAAATAGATGGATAATGACAAATGGGAGGCTCAACCCTATCCTTATTGTGGCTGGCCATAAAGGTAGTTTTGTCCTATTAGGAAAAGTCCAAAAGCTCCTACTAACCTATTCTATGAGTATTAGGAAAGGGCTAATTGGTTGGGGCTAAATTAGTCATTCTAAAGTCTCTAATCACACTAACCTTATCCATAATAATTAGTCTAACCTCTAACTAAAATATTTCTATCATGTGGACTAAAATTAATATCATGTGGGCCATGTCTAACTAGTGTGTGGGTCCCACTAGAGTCAAACTACCCCCGGGTCCCCGTTTCAAGTCGGATTGAGTTGAAATTCGAACCCGACTCAAATAACCCCAAAACAATATCATAAATAATAAAATAATATCAAAATAATTCAAAGAGGTCAAATGCAAAAATATCTTTAGGCCAAAAATGACATTAAAATATCATAATCACATGGTTAGGCTCTAGGTCAAACAGTCTCTAGGGTTTCACTAGCAAAACGTCAAAACCACAAGTCATTGATTTAAATAATTTTAAAATAATTTAAAATCACCAAAAATCATATCATGAATTAAATATTATTATTAAAATAATTATAAACATGAAATTTCAAAATTACCCTCATTTGGGAAACTGGGTGCTACAACTCTACCCACCTTAGAAAAATTTTGTCCTCGAAATTAAAATGTCCATACTCCCTCTAGGTCAAACCCCCACAATCAAAGTCCCAGATTAAAACAAATCATGTGATCAAAAGGACGACATACAGGGTCATGGCATACGATGGTAGTGAAAGTCTCATCTAGGTATACTAGTCATGCTAACCGAAACGGTCATAGGGTATCAAAACATACAAGCAATCTAGGGTGCTAAACTAGAGAAGTTATAGAAACAACAAACCATCAAAACTGTAAGGCGGTCTACCATCCTATATAAAATTGGTACTTATCAAAACAAAATAAAGGCAACTACCATTTATCTGAAAAAGGGTACAGAAAATCAAATTCAAAAATTAAGGAATTGAAAATCACTTGCATTGAAATCCAAATCACAATATATATATATACAGAGAGAGAGTTAGAGAGAAAAAACTAGCATTATGTAATGTTATGTGGTTTGTGTGTGTATGGGTGTATGTGAAATATACATAAAATTGTATATGAGCTATCCTGTTACACTACTCATGGCATATGGGTTAACAACCTACAATACACAACCTATTTAATCATAACATGCATGGCTAACCATAAACATCTATAAGAGGTAGAGATTTAGTTATGTATATACATATATTATAACATGTATGCCTAAGCTCTATATATATCTATACAAGTATGTGATCATAACATAGAGAGGAAAGGTTAGGTTACATGACAGCGTATACTAAGTTAGGGTGTGTGTGTGTCCTTGTACAGGGTTATAGCATAGTATTGAAAGGTTAAACTCAGTTTTAGTTCAGCATTTACATACAAAATCTGAAAATAAGCTAACATTTAAACCAGTGTAATATTAACATAATGCAGTCTCAGATTTTACAAATTTAACATAACTTAACCAATTTCTCTAAAAATTGAAACTCTGCAGATATCATACATGTGCAGTTATGTAGACAAAACTAATAACATGAAATTTATATTTAAATTACGAAATTAAACTGGAAAAATAGAAAACCAGAAATATTGGGGTTTTAAAAATTTTAACATTAACAACATATTAATATGTATTTAGATAGGTAGAAAATCAAGTGTAGCATGCATACGTATCAGGCAAGTGTCCACTATGTAAATATACTCATATATTCTCATGTCCCAAAAAAATTAATTCTACGTTAAGACCAACATTTAGATTCCTACCAAGATCGCAAAATAGGTGATTGACGAAATCAAGGCAGTTTTATTATTATTATTCAATACTAGAATAATAGCAAGAAGGAAATAACGATAAAAGTTGTTTGCTTATTTGCCTAAAAGAAGGAACCATTTTGAAACCAGAGCTAAATATCAAATCCAAGATAAAGTCTAGCAAAATCATCGATTCATTGTATTAAGAAGAAACTCATAGCAAGAAGTTACACAAGCTACTCCTAAGTTAAATAATTAGAAGCAAAACAAAGCAAAACAAATAATAATTCTTTTTGAAGGACTGCATCAAAGTAGAGAAAACATGCTTGAAAATATTTAAGGTACAATCTGATAATCATATGCGTCTATCCAAAATCATGGTACTCTAAATCCCCGTCATACTAGTAAGCAAGGCTACGATAATCACAGAGTCCTTGACTTATGCACATACCTCTAGAATCGTGGTATTTAACATTTTCGCGGTGCCGCTAGCTTGGCTGCGAAAATCTTAAATTCCCATATCCGAGAAATATATCCAGAGTCAGACTATATGTCCTCACCATGCTGGCTAATGTGACTATAGAAGACTAGATTCCATAACATAGATGACCTAGCCCATATAATTTCATCTTGTCAAAAAAAATTAAATTAAATCAACAATGAATACCCATAAATCAAATCAAATTTATCAACGAACTTCAAAATTCAAAATGAACAAAAATCCATCAAAATACAACTCGAATGCAACAGCTATCATCAAGATTCAAAATTCAACAATCATTCATCAAAATCAATGAATATAACTCAAATTCCACCATAATCCATCAAAATCAAATTTAACAACAGTAAGTAAAAATAAATCAAATCAAGGGAAAAATGAGTTCTCAAATCGAAGTTAAAATAAGATTCTCAAGGGTCGTTCCGGAAATCTCTCAAGGGTTCCTAACTTTGATTGAGTACCTTCAAGATATATCATATTCCTACTGCAGGCTGTAGTGGTACTCAAGTTCGAATACCACTACATAAACTCGACCTGCATGGGCCACCACTAAAAATGTGTCACGACCCGCACCCACTGTTAGGGTAGGAGAACGTAACAACGCCCAGCCTACGCCGCAGTGTCGGCGGTAGAACGCTGTCCTAGGTCACATCATCTAACAATATAATGCTAAGCAGATACAGTCTCAATCACATTTAAGGTAGAGCATGATAAGGTTAGATAAAACATAAAATCCAAAGAGATACGAGAGATAGAAGTCTAAGTGTCTAAGATACAAAAACCCAGAAATACATCTCAAAACTCAAATACAGTAATCCACGAAGTAAATACAACTCCAGACAAATGAAATAACTATCTAAACAACCTCTAAGGTGTCTCCTCTAGGCTAGCAGGCAACCTCCAAGCTATCTGTAAAATTTATCAACAGGTCCAGTCAGGACAGGAACGAGCACATCTCATCTAGAAAACACAAGTAAATGACAGAGAACTATAAAGCAGTTATAGGCAGTTGTATTGATGAAAATGGCAGTTTATATTCAGATGATGGTAAGAGAGACAGATAAAGTGCAAGGAAAGTAAATACTAAACAAGAGAAGAATCATAGCAATGAAGACTGTAAAAATAGAACTAGCTGAACCAGGGTAATATGATATAAAGTCCAGACAATAATGTAGACCAGTGTAACTCCAATGTAAGTCCAGTACAGGATGAATCTCATACAAGATGAATCCAGCAAGGGACGATTCCAGTTATAGTGATCAATAATTCCAGGATGAGTCCAGCCTATACTCTAGCAGTGTGTTTTAAAATACCGAGATTGACATGTAAACGGCTGTGGGTAATCTGGCACACCTCTCACTGATCAGGCGAGAGATGGCTATCATTCCAGTAGATTCCAGTAGGGGTGATTCCAGTAATGGGGTATGTCTACATGTCTTACTCTAGTATTTCCCCTCCCAGCAAGTGAATCCAGAATTCCGACACAATGATTCAAGGTGAGTCCAGCCAAGTATAATAATACCAGTAAATGATTCCAGTAAATGATTCCAGTAAATGATTCCAGGAATGATGATACCAGTAATAGAGGCCAGAAAATAAATGTATGTCGTATACATGAATCCAGTAATATCCACACGTATTGTAACAGAAAATCGCATACAACTAACTAGAACTGAAATACAGTAATTGACAAATAAATGAGAGAACAATCAGAGAATGTACTCGCCTGATAACCTGAACAGCTGATAAGTATAGGGGGTCCAACTGAAGCCACAGAGTCCTATTTAAAGCAACACAGGTTACAAGGTGTCTGGCTCCTAATTAGAACAGCACAAGTCACAACATGTCCAGAAGGGTAATATAAAGCACTACAATGCATTCTACATGAATCTAGGTCAAACTAGGCCAAAGTCAACCCTTGGTCAACTCTGGTCAACTGCACTAGTCAAACTAGGTCAAACTAGGTCATGTCCTAACCCAGTAAGTCTTACTAGGCCTAACCAAGACTATCCTAGCAAGCACACATCAATACAAGGCTATACAAGCCAACATACACCCAACTCTATATAGCATGCAATTATTCAATACTCAAATAGGCAAGAATTCACATTGGATATACACTAGGTAATCTATTACTTTAAGCTATATATGTCTACACATATATACACATGCATATATTGGTATTCAACATTAGGTCTATAATCATGGTATTTCAAATGGTTATATAAACTTATATATTACAA
The DNA here is from genome assembly GCA_029216955.1 of Iris pallida. Lineage (NCBI taxonomy): Eukaryota > Viridiplantae > Streptophyta > Magnoliopsida > Asparagales > Iridaceae > Iris > Iris pallida. Next base: position 14,739,637 of record JANAVB010042619.1, on the reverse strand, counting down.
CACAATATGCTAACATATATATAATATACATACATAGCTAAGTTAACTATATTCATAAATACTTATTTAAGAGGCTATGTGTGTGTATGTGAATATGGCAAAGGGGCAAGTGAGGGTTAAATGGGCATACATAGTGTATACATATCAAAGAGTGTCAAGGTGTAAGTGAACAATGTGTCAAGTGTGATAGTGTCAACATAGTCTAAGGGGGTACATGAGGTAATATAGGATTTGTGTTAACATAGAACATTACATCTCATTAACTTGTATATTGCATATATTACATCTATTATTATATTACATTCATGCTTGCATTCATTCATCATTCATTATTCTCTTGCACCACTATATGCACCATACATTACAAACTATGGAACCTACATATTCATTACAAGCCATACTTATACATGCTTACATTAGATAGGATACTTACACCTCATACATCATTTATTTAACCATTTACTCATGCTTGCATTCTCTATTTAATTACATAATGTATATACATTAATATGGATTAAAATCAAATAGAACATTATATTACACACAAGGGTGCACAAGATGCATATGCCGAATAGTAACTCCTACTAATAACCAATACTGTACCATCTCAGTATGAATTAAAATTTAGGATTAAAGTATGTTATAGATCTATGTGTTAGCTTTCCGAAACTTTAAACGGATCGCGTTTTCGTTTCCGAAAACTCCCGAAATCGCAAAAACACCGAGAACGCATTTGTCTTTCGTACAGCTGACACTCAAATAATTCTCCAGAAAGTTACAGAAAGAATTAGGACTATTAATACATGTTTTTGGAAAGCTAACTTCAATACGCTTCTTTTAAAAAAAACGGGAGATTAAACCAAGCTTTGAGCTAGAAGTTATGACATTTCTAAGTTAGGGCTGAAATTAAAAACGTGGATAAAAATCATGACGGATTTAGGTAGTTTGAGACAAAAGAACACAAGTATATAACATAATATATCAAGAACTCACTCTCTACACTAATATGTATATATGAGACACTATAGAACACATCTCCAATACAAAAATATGAGATTAAACATGTAATAATTCATTCATACATAACAACAACACATAGTGTGTCCAAATTTAGGATTTTCCCACATGGACACAACCACAACACAAAGGACACTCCTATGACCTCCAAATGGACACGAAATGGACACAAATGGAGGTACAACCACGGGGGTCATTCATATGGGTTCAAAATAGACCTATATGCATGAGGAAATAAAAATGAGAAAGGATTTATACCTTCCGGTAGATCGAATCGAAGAAAAGCCTTTCCGGAGCGACACCGACACGTAGAGATTCCAAAAGGACACGAACGAGCTCCGAATCCTCCCAAACTTGGGTAGCTTCCTCCTTGGCTAGAATGGAGAAGGAAAAAAGAAGATTTGGTGGTAAAATGGAAGGATTTGGTGGAGAAATTGCTAGGGATTGCTCTCTAGGAATTTGGGGAAGAACAAGAGAGAGAAAAATAGATGGATAATGACAAATGGGAGGCTCAACCCTATCCTTATTGTGGCTGGCCATAAAGATGGTTTTGTCCTATTAGGAAAAGTCTAAAAGCCCCTACTAACCTATTCTATGAGTATTAGGAAAGGGCTAATTGGTTGGGGCTAAATTAGTCATTCTAAAGTCTCTAATCACACTAACCTTATCCATAATAATTAGTCTAACCTCTAACTAAAATATTTCTATCATGTGGACTAAAATTAAAATCATGTGGGCCATGTCTAACTAGTGTGTGGGTCCAACTAGAGTCAAACTACCCCCGGGTCCCCGTTTCAAGTCGGATTGAGTTGAAATTCGAACCCGACTCAAATAACCCCAAAACAATATCATAAATAATAAAATAATATCAAAATAATTCAAAGAGGTCAAATGCAAAAATATCCTTAGACCAAAAATGACATTAAAATATCATAATCACATGGTTAGGCTCTAGGTCAAACAGTCTCTAAGGTTTCACTAGCAAAACGTCAAAACCATAAGTCATTGATTTAAATAATTTTAAAATGACTTAAAATCACCAAAAATCATATCATGAATTAAATATTATTATTAAAATAATTATAAACATGAAATTTTAAAATTACCCTCATTTGAAAAACTGGGTGCTACATTTTCCAACAACTCCAAAAAAATTTGTGCACTTGGTACTATGTCGTCATTAGGAATGCTCATGTTTGCAACATTATTTTTTTTTCTTCTTTTTGTTTTGATGTTGTAGGTGCTTTCTTTACTAGGATGTCAACCTCTTTACCATTTCTCAAAATGATACTTATATTTTCTTTTAGATTTATTATCGTTTGAGATGATAATTTTTCTAAACTTTGTTCCTCCATCATATTAATTGATCTAGCCACTTGACTCATTCGATTATCCAAGCTTTGAATACTGGCCCTTGTCTCCTGAATACTAGCCCTTGTCTCCTGTTAAAATTGTAAAGTATTAGTGGTAAGAGACTTAACAATTTCTTCTAAAGATATACCAGAGTTAGAAGTTTGGCAAGATTGTTGTTCATGGAGACATGGTTGCATGTACTGCAGGTAACTTGGACAATTTTGAGTTATACTGGGCTCGTCATGAAGTATTGGGCACATATCAGTCGGATGCCCTACTACTAAACAAATCTCACAAGCCATTATTGTTTTCATGTTACCTACTACCATTTGATGAACAAGAGAAGTTAAAACAGCAATTTGTTGTTCAAGAGAAGAAATATTTACCTCATTAGCATGCCAAGATGGAAGATCGAGCTAAGTGCCAATTTGTTGAGAATTGGATGCCATGTCCTGTTAAAGATTTTTTTTTTGCTAATAAAATTTTTATTTTATTACAAGAATGAAATAAAGATAAAAAAGCACAAAAATTAACCAAAATTATTCTATGGCAACGGTGCCAAAATTTGGTGTGCTGTCGTAGGCACCCAAAAATAAAACCTATACTCTTGAAAATTATTTGTAGTAGTGAGAGTAAGGATCGTTTCCACGGAGAGTAAGTAGTTTAGATTTGTGCTATGTAAATAATGATAGGGAGATGAATAAAATGAAAGTCAATGAAAAAGAGCAAGTAGAATATAAAAATAAATCAAAATAACAAACGTTAGTCTAACTCTACGTCTACCATCGGAATCTTGAAACTGATCATAGATGCAAACAAATATTGATATGTATTATGAATATTGATCGTTGGAATTATTTTTCTATCCCCTTTAGCCACAATTAATTAGAAACAAGCGACCTAATTAACCTTAACTACTAAACAACCCCAGAAAAGTGCTAAAGGTTTCATCTAGTAGCGTATTAAACTCAATGAGATCGATGAAACAAAATAACACAAGCACAAGCGGTTACACTTATTTTAGTCGAATGGTTTCTTCCTAAGATTTAATAATACAAAGCAGTAATTTATTAAATCGTGGTTGCTTTACAAATTAGACGGATGGAACAATTCTGGATTCAATATCTAATTTAGCAGTAGATTATCAAAAATAATAAACTACTATGCATCCTAGTAATTAAATAAGATAGTCATGAAATATGCATAAGAAAATATTTGATACTCAAAGTATAAATCAAACAAATAAACACAAATTAGATCTCACAAGTTTTTATTGATTCTGAGACTTCTGTTTCCTTCGACCAACAAGACTTTTAGCTGCACATGTTCATCAAAACTTTAAATAAAAAGTTGGAGAAGAAGAGAAGGGTTGTGTTGTGGTTTCCTTTCCTCATAATTTCGATCCCTTTTGTACACCCTAAATTAGTTGTTTGAAGCCCACAATATCTCTCCACAAATTTTCTAAAAGTTACAACTTTTCAAACAAAAAAAACAAAGTCATAGAACAATTAGAAAAATAGTTAATTTTGTTCCTATTTTTGTTCACGACATCTTTGACCCAACTTCAAGCTTGATTTTGTCCATGATGCAGCTTGAATCTTAAAAAACTCAAAATATGAAAGTTGTAACCCTTTGTCTTAGCTTTCCAAATATTTTTTAATAACCTCAATTACTTTTCGGAGGAGAAAGTTATGCCTATTTTGGTAAAAAGTGTCAAAATTGTCCAAAATTGTAATTTAGCTCCATTTTGTACTTAGTGTCTCCAATTGCATCCTAAAGCAAAATATAAATATAATGAGTACCTTTAGTCATAAAATGGTAGACATTAAAGGATAGAATATAATATTTTATGTTCTCATCGACGCCCAGTCCCAAAAAATGTAGGACTAAGTACGTCGACATGCTAGCTGCATACATACGAAGAATACCCCAATATATGGAATCTCCGTGCATATACATAAGCTGTAATAAACAATAATCACATGCACAACACAGAAAACTAATTTCATCCACAACACACAAAGATAAATGATAGTCCAGAATAGATAAAAATAAAAGAGTCAAAGATGTAGCCGGGTGGAAACAAATCCACTACCAAACAGCTACGATAGTAATCTCAAACTGGAGTCCGACCTCCTCAAATAGGAATAAAAGAAATAAAAGATGTTTACTATAAAGTCTCAAAGCATAGATAATAAACTAGAAATCAGACGGCGGTGCCTCATCGTCAACGAAGGATGGATCCAGTTCCAAGCCGTACTCCTAGTAGAAATTGTCTAAGCTTGGAGAATTCACCAGGTTCTCAATGGAATGTAACAAGATACAAGAAAACAGAATGCCATATAAACTGTGATATATAATAAATAAAAAGATGCATGCAACAGGGTACCTAACCATTCTACAGTGAATATGTAGTTAAGAACAAACCTTCAACGCATGGGCACTCTGGCTATAATGTGTTTGATATGGCCCCCTTCTATGGGCACCATAGACCTCAAAGCATGAAATTCTACTAACATCAGAGGCCAACATGTACATGATAAAGGGGTAAACAAGACCGTATCTCCAGCGGAGCTTCCGGTAATAAAGAAAAGTGCATACTAGGCCCATATGCTAAGGAACTGTTCTCGCCACCCAATGCCTAGTAGGGTCACCTCCATAACTCATATGAACATCTAGTAACTGCCAAGTCTACTAAACATGCAATTCTATTGGCAGTTACTCCTAACCTAACATATCGGTGGCCTGCCGACTACGTGAGTTATGTCCTACATGTGACTCATAACTCGTAATAAAGCACGTGTCAAAGCCATATGAGACATACCAATACCTCATTTTCAGTGGGTAGTCACTAGAGCTTAGCCAATGCAAAAAATTAAAATAAAACAAAAAAATGACTAATGCAGTCGCTTGCACCCAAGTGTGACTTAGACGCACAGTGTGATACAAACTGGCAATATGAGAAAATAATAAAATAAAATGATAATAAATAACATAGTATAATAGCAATGTATCTTGCCTGAGGGTGGTGCACAGAAACAACAAAGTCCAATACTCAGAATGGTAGCACGCAAAGTCAAATCCCGCAAACGACTCCGGATGCTGAAACAAACATCACGAACGTTTTTGGTATAAAAGATATATCTAAAAACGTCTGTCCTAAAGTCCAATTCACGAACATTTTTGGTATAAAAGATATATCTAAAAACGTTTGTCCGAAAGTCCAATTGACGAACGTTTTTGGTATAAAAGATATATCTAAAATCGTCTGTCCCAAAGTCCAATTCTGGACACAGAAACAAACATCACGAACATTTTTGCCTGTTGGATTCATTTTGCATCGAAAAATGTGCCCGTACCTACGGTCTCTAAAGTCATCAAACCAAATGTCTATGGGTCCGGTTTGACGATATGAACCCAACAGTATGTCCAAAGTTGGATTCTGATGGACCGTGCACAAATTCGCCCGTTGGATCGGGTCACGGGCCTGCCAAAAGGGCGTTCCAATCGACCTTCTCAGAATCAGACCAAACTTGGCATACGGGACCAAAAAATGATACGATCATGTTGGCGCAAGTTTTATCTCGAGATGACATACATGCACGAAGTAATTGGAAAGTTTACAAAATTACCGATACGGTGGTTTTCGCCAGATACGTCTCGAATTCATCGCCCACACACGACCAATTCGAGTTTTGTCAAATCCTGCACATGCACAAAGTTCATACGCACCTTTTGTTGTAAGTAGTTCGCGATCAAGTCGCCCGGATTGTCAGGACGTACTCCGTATCGAGGTTTTTCTATGTTATAAAAACAAATTTTTTTTCAATTTGGAACTAATTTTAAACAAAATCTAGTAGTCGATAAAATTAAGTAATTGATGGGTTTTGATCTCGTTTAGGGGGTCTACAACTTTGTTCAGGTACTGTTCTAAAAGTATCATTTGGTTTGCAGCAATCTGCCTTCCAAAGTTGGTCTCTGGTTCGAGTTTCTTGTTAAGTTTTGAACAAATTTTTTAGGATTTTGGAAGAAATATTTCAGATAATCTATAATATTATAATTAATTCTACTTGAAGGAATTTGTAGGTGTTTAGGTTGTCTACGCATAGAAATTTTCGGCTAACAAAACTATGGAACAACGGGGAAGAAAACTTGTGGGGAAGATGGTACCTTGTAGTTGTTGTTGTTGCTGCTATGCGGCGCTCATGTGTGCGGCTGCCGCGCCCGGCATGTCGGCCACCAAGACGGCATGCGCGCGTTGTGCTGCGCCTGCTCCGGCGGCGGCGCGCGGTCCAGGGGGTCGGGATCGAGGGACTGGGTTGAGGTTCTTTAGTGTTTCGAGTATCAACTCCCCTCCCCATCGGTTCGTATATGTATGAACCTGCTGCTCGGGTTGGGAAAGAAAAAGGGTCGCAGGTTTTTATGGCTTAGCTTCTTGCGAGATGTAATAACTCGCAAGAAATTAGGGGTTGGGATTTATCTTATATATATATATATATATATATATATATATATATATATATATATATATATATATATATATATATTTTTTTTTTTTTTTTTTTAAATTTATAAAATATTCTTAACTCATATATCTATTTATTATATAAAAATATTTTTATTTAAATACATTTACTATATACAACACGTACAAACATAATTTATCAAAAAGTAAAATAGAAATAAATTAACACCCAGAGGTCAAGTATATGTAATTAAATTATATATCTATATAAACTAATTCTTTTAAGAAATACAAAAATTTATATCTAATAGAAATGAATATTGAGGTTAACTTTAAATAGTAAGGTAAAACAACAAAAATATTTAGTAACAAAATTTTGGGGGTTTACACCAACATAGCCTACCCCAAGGGGTAAGGAATTCAGGCAAAGACAGAAGTTTTGGCCTATGCCGTCGTCTTCGTTTGCGGGTGGGTACCTGCGCTTTTCTCCTACGCTGCGCTTTCGTCTGTCGTGTAGCATGGGTGTAACACCCAATTTTCCAGATGAGGGTAATTTTAAAATTTTGTAATTATAATTATTATTTATTGATTATTATTTCATATTATGATTTTTGGTGATTTTTAATCATTTTTAGACTATTTTAAATTATGATTTGTGATTTTGACATTTTACTATTGTTTGGTTTTAATTTCGAGGAATTTGTCACCTCCAGTTTTCAGGAACATGGGTATTTTTGTCATTTTGTATTTTTGAAATATTTTTGAAATTTATTTTATTATTTATGATATTGTTTTGGGATTATTTGAGTCGGGTTCGAATTTCAGCTCAATCCGACTTGAAACGGGGACCCGGGGGTAGTGATGACTTTAGTGGACCCACACACTAGTTAGACATGGCCCATATGATATTAATTTTAGTCCACATGATATTAATTTTAGTTAGAGGTTAGACTAATTATTATGGATAAGGTTAGAGTGATTAGAGACTTTAGAATGACTAATTTAGCCTCAACCAATTAGCCCTTTCCTAATACTAATAGAATAGGTTAGTGGGGGCATTTTGGACCTTACCATAATAGGACAAATAGCCTCATATGGCCAGCCACTTTGGGAGAGGATAGGCTCAAGTTCATTTCATTATTCTCATCCACACTCTCTCTCTTGTTCTTTCCCAAATTTCTAGAGAGCAATCCCTAGCAATTTCTCCACCAAATTCTTCCATTTTGCCACCAAATCTTCTTCTTTCCTTCTTCATTCTAGCCAAGGAGGAAGCTACCCAAGTTTGGAAGGATTCGGAGCTCGTTCGTGTCCTTTTGGAATCTCTACGTGTCGGTGTCGCTCCGGGAAGGCTATTCTTCGATTCGATCTACCGGGAGGTATAAATCCCTTCACCTTTTCATTTCCTCATGCATATAGGTCTATTTTGAACCCATAGGAATGACCCCCATGGTTGTATCTCCATTTCGTATCCATTTCGTGTCCATTTGGAGGTCATAGGAGTGTCCTTTGTGTTGTGATTGTGTCGTAGTGGGAAAAAAATCCCAAATTTGGACACACTATGTGTTGATGTTATGTATGAATGAATTATTACATGTTTAATCGCATATTTTTGTATTGGAGATGTGTTCTATAGTGTCTTATATATATATTAGTGTAGAGAGTGAGTTCTTGATATATTATGTTATATACTTGTGTTTCTTTGGTCTCAAACTACCTAATTTCGTCATAATTTTTATCCACGTTTTTAGTAACCAAAGCAACTTAGAAATGTCATAACTTTTAGCTTAGAACTCCGATTTATCTTCCGTTTATTTTAAAAGAACCGTATCGAAATTATCTTTCCAAATATATATTTTAATAAGCCAAATTATTTCTGTAACTTTCTGTAGAATTATTTGAGTGTCAGCTGTACGAAAGACAAACGTGTTTCGGTATTTTCGCGATTTCGGGAGCTTCCGGACACGAAAATGCGATCCGTTTAAAGTTTCGGAAAGCTAACACGAAGAGCTACAACATACTTTAATCCTAGAATTTAATGAATGCCCAATTAGTACAGTATTGGTCTTAAGTAGAAGAGTGACTATACGATATATTCATTTTGTGTAACCTATGAGCCTATGTAGTATGGATATTAAATGAATATAGAGTATGTAATGCATGATATGTTAGATGAATAAAATGATATATATATGATATATATTCTTTTTACATTAATTTATATATATGGTTGAATGCAAGCATGTAGGAATGCTATTAATATAATGCATATAAGCAATGCATGAATGAAAGAATGATATACAATGTATTCATATGTATAAAACATGTAGGTAATGCATAGATACATGAATGAAATGAATGTTTGCAATATGTTAATATAAATACAAGTATCTAATATGCATGAATGTAAGTATAATATAATACAAGTATACATGTATGTATCATGTAAATATAATATACATGATATGTATGTATGCATGTATACAAGGTAAGTATGTATGTATGTATGTATTTCTATAAACTGAGTTAACCTATAACCTTTTACACACATGCATTTATACACCCTTTGACATCATGTATCCCATGTCACATACACCTACCTATCACTAAATTTTAGTACATTAACACATATCCTTTCACACACATGCCAAACACACACATACTCACTTACTCTTTTACCTCTCTTTCTCTATATATATATATCTATGTATGTGCCTATATATATATCTTTCCTATATATATCTATGTATATGAATATGTGAATGTGAATAATATATATACATTATATGACTAAGTTTGTGTGCCTTGTTAGCTTATGGTTTAATTTTGTGCTTGGTTTAGCAAGTGACTTAGGCTATGAGTTAGTAGCTCTCTTGGATACTTGATTTGCATATACTTAGTTTGTTTAGACCTAGAATAACTTGTTTGACCTAATTTAGACTTGTTAGACCTAGTTTGACCGTAGTTGACCTAGGTTTGACTTTCAGGGTTGACCAAGTTGACCAAGAGTTGACTTTGGTCTAGATTGACCTAGAGTCATGTAGAATGCATAGTAGAACTTCATATTGTCATTTTGGACTTGTTGTGACTTGTGCTGTTCTGATTAGGAGCCAAACACCTCTCATCGGACAGTATATTTACTTTGGACATTCAGACATCAGGCGAGTACATTCTTTGATAGTTTTCTCATTTATTTGTCAATTACTGTACTTCAGTTCTAGTTAGTTGTATGAGATTCTCTGTTACAATACATATGGATATTCTGGATTTATGTATACGACACACATTTATTTTTTGGCCTCTATTACTGGTATCATCATTCCTGGCTTCTATTACTGGAATCACCTACTGGAATCATTTACTGGAATCATTTACTGGTATCATTATATTTTGGCTGGACTCATCTTGAATCATTGTGTCAGAATTCTGGATTCACTTGCTGGAAGTGGAAGTACTAGAGTAAGACATGTAGACATACCCGAATCTGGAATCTCCCAACTGGAATCTACTGGAATGATATCCATCTCACACCCGGCCAGGTGTGTGATGTGCCATATTACCTACAGCCGTTTACATGTCAAACTCGGTATTTTAAAATACACTGCTAGAGTATAGGCTGGACACACCCTGGAATCTTTGATCACTGACTGGAATTATCTCATACCGGACTCATCTTGTACTGGAATCACCTGGTATCAAATTCATGTTGTCGAGATTTACGTTGGTCTTACACTTGTTTACATTTACTGTCTGGACTTATATCATGTTACCCTGGTTCAGCTAGTTCTATTTTTTACAGTCTTTATTGCTATAATTCTTCTCTTGTTTAGTTATTTACTTTTCTTGCACTTTATCTGTCTTTCTTACCATCACCTGAATATAAACTGCCATTTTCATCAATACAACTGTCTATAACTGCTTTATAGTTCTCTGTCATTTACTTGGATTTTCTAGATGAGATGTGCTCGTTCCTGTCCTGATTGGACCTGTTGATAAATTTTACAGATAGCCTGGAGGTTGCCTGCTAGCCTAGAGGAGACACAGTAGAGGTTGTATAGTTAGTTATTTCAGTTGTATTGAGTTTTATTTATTCTATGGATTACTGTATTGAGCTTTGAGATGTTTTCTGGATTTGTGTATCTTAGACACTTAGACTTCTATCTGCTGTATCTCTTTTGGATTTCATGTTTTACTTTTTTTTTATCTCGCTCTACCTTAGTTGTGATTAAGACTGTATCTGCTATGTCACCTCCATTCGGAGAGTATATACTGTACAGGTACCTTTATATTGTTAGATATTTGACCTAGGACAGCGTTCTACCGCCGACACTGCGGCGTAGGCTGGACGTACCCACGTCTCGTGCCCTTACTTTAGGGTGCGGATCCTGACACGTTTTTAGTGGTGGCCCATGCAGGTCGAGTTTATGTAGTGGTATTCGAACTAGAGTATCACTACAGCCTGCAGTAGGATTAGGATATTTTTGGAGGTACTCAATCACATTAGAAAAAACTCTTAATCCGATTCCTTTTGTCTAAAATTGTTGCTTATTGACTTCCCTTGAATATAAACTATTCTCCTTTGAATTTTTGCTTCATTCTCAGAAATTGCTTCTTATTTTGATCTGTCTTCATGATGGTTATGAAGACACGATCTCATCGTTTCGGTTCGGGGGATATTATCGAGAGGCTGGCCACCTCTCGTCATGTTCATCAGGGCCTCGAGACCGCAGCTTCTGTTGTGCCGACTCAGGTTGGCGTTTCTGCTATATTGGAGGTGCACCTCCGTCTGTATAGAGACTTTTCCTTTCGTTCCCGGTTTCTCTCAGCAGCAGCGATTCATGCAGCATTAGCAGCAGAGATTTGTACAGTATCAGCATCAGGCTGGAGGAAACCAGCAGGGCGAGCTATCGTCAGGACAGTCGAGGATGCATAGACCGTTGGAGATCTTGCTGCAAGTTTCGTTCTTCTCAATTCCATTCCTGCAATTGTCTTTTATAATTACCTTGAAATCCGATTCCATCCGTTCCTTGTTGATTGATTAATTTTGTCATGTTACTCTTTTGTTGTGTTTGTTTTTCTTCTGAAAAAATTATATAGGCTAGGTCGCCTAAATCATGGGATCTATAATCCTCGATAGTCATGTTAGTTGGCATAGTGAGGACATGTAGTCAGATTTTGGTTGTATTCTCGGGTATGGGAATTTAAGGGTTTCGCCGTCGCATGCGGCAGTGCAAAAATTTTAAATACCATAAACCTAGAGGTATGTACCTTAGTCAAGGACTCTGTGATTATCGTAGCCTTGCTCACTAGCATGATGAAGACTCTGGACAACATGATTTTGGACAGACGCATATGATTAACAGATTGTATCTTGAGAAGGTTTAAACATCATACCCTTTTGATTGTTATAAATGACTTAGGAGTAGGGATATTTAGTTTTATAGAGCTTATTCATAGGTAGTTCCTTCATAGTATAATGGTATGATGACTTGTAGAGTGTCTGGTCCCTAGAGGTGATAATTAGCATTGGTGTTAGAATAGTAACCCATTGCAGATAATTCTCCTGTTATCTATAATGCCAACCAGTTACACATAGGATGTTAGTATGCCTTACAGCCTTGATGATTATTACTACTTTTCCTTACCTTTTCCAGTGAGGCACCCATGACCAGAGCCTGCCTTTGAGTATAGTTGTAGTTTCACCTAAGACCGAGAGGTCTATTTGCATAGATAGATTGCAGATGATATTGGCATATGGGATATAGGTTAGTTGGTATCTATAGGCCATTGTTGTATAGGGTTATAAACATGTTGTTTAGCCTATACTTGGTTCAGTTTTCCATTTTAGTTCAGTTCTCTTCGTGTTGAGTTCCTTTGTGTTGATCACCTTTATAGGCAGTGTGCAGACCCTTCACTAGATACCATGTCCCCTTGATTCAGACCATTCATCCTTAGCCTAGTTCTAAGCATTGTTTCAGACCCTTATAAGTTTAGTCTGTCTTAACCCTTGGTTGATCAGTCATGTATATATATATAGATGATATACTTTGGATATATGTGATGGGTTGTTGTTCTTGAGCATATATATATGTGGTATTTGGTATTCATGTTCTTAGCTTGTAGGTATTTAGTTATAGGTGACTTGATAGGATTGGGAAGTTAAGAGCTAGTCTATTATAGAGTTTCTCTTTTGCTAAATTCTAGTTGCCAACACCTAGATAGCTAGCATAGGTAAAACCCTAAGAAGTTGACCAGTTGATGACCAAGTACTTGGATGTTGAGAAATTGACTAGTGATTGACCCTTGACTATGTTTGACATAGAAGGGGGTGCGATCATCTTAATTTCGAGGACAAAATTTTTATAAGGTGGGTAGGATTGTAACACCCAATTTTCCAGATGAGGGTAATTTTGAAATTTTGTAATTATAATTATTATTTATTGATTATTATTTCATATTATGATTTTTGGTGATTTTTAATCATTTTTAAACTATTTAAAATTATGACTTGTGATTTTGACATTTTACTATTGTTTGGTTTTAATTTCGAGAAATTTGTCACCTCTAGTTTTCAGGAACATGGGTATTTTTGTCATTTTGTATTTTTGAAATATTTTTGAAATTTATTTTATTATTTATGATATTGTTTTGGGATTATTTGAGTCGGGTTCGAATTTCAGCTCAATCCGACTTGAAACGGGGACCCGGGGGTAGTGATGACTTTAGTGGACCCACACACTAGTTAGACATGGCCCACATAATATTAATTTTAGTCCACATGATATTAATTTTAGTTAGAGGTTAGATTAATTATTATGGATAAGGTTAGTGTGATTAGAGACTTTAGAATGACTAATTTAGCCTCAACCAATTAGCCCTTTCCTAATACTAATAGAATAGGTTAGTGGGGGCATTTTGGACCTTACCATAATAGGACAAATAGCCCCATATGGCCAGCCACTTTGGGAGAGGATAGGCTCAAGTTCATTTCATTATTCTCATCCACACTCTCTCTCTTGTTCTTTCCCAAATTTCTAGAGAGCAATCCCTAGCAATTTCTCTACCAAATCCTTCCATTTTGCCACCAAATCTTCTTCTTTCCTTCTTCATTCTAGCCAAGGAGGAAGCTACCCAAGTTTGGGAGGATTCGGAGCTCGTTCGTGTCCTTTTGGAATCTCTACATGTCGGTGTCGCTCCGGGAAGGCTTTTCTTCGATTCGATCTGCCGGGAGGTATAAATCCCTTCTCCTTTTCATTTCTTCATGCATATAGGTCTATTTTGAACCCATAGGAATGACCCCCATGGTTGTATCTCCATTTTGTGTCCATTTCGTGTCCATTTGGAGGTCATAGGAGTGTCCTTTGTGTTGTGATTGTGTCCTAGTGGGAAAAAAACCCCAAATTTGGACACACTATGTGTTGATGTTATGTATGAATGAATAATTACATGTTTAATCTTATATTTTTGTATTGGAGATGTGTTCTATAGTGTCTTATATATATATATATATTAGTGTAGAGAGTGAGTTCTTGATATATTATGTTATATACTTGTGTTTCTTTTGTCTCAAACTACCTAATTTCGTCATAATTTTTATCCACGTTTTTAGTAGCCAAAGCAAATTAGAAATGTCATAACTTTTAGCTTAGAACTCCAATTTATCTTCCAATTTTTTAGAAGAACCGTATCGAAGTTAGCTTTCCAAATATATATTTTAATAAGCCAAATTCTTTCTGTAACTTTCTGTAGAATTATTTGAGTGTCAGCTGTACGAAAGACGAACGTGTTTCGGTATTTTCGCGATTTTGGGAGATTCCGGACACGAAAATGCGATCCGTTTAAAGTTTTGGAAAGCTAACACGAAGAGATACAACATACTTTAATCCTAAAATTTAATGAATGTCCAATTGGTACAGTATTGATTTTAAGTAGAAAAGTGACTATACGATATATGCATTTTGTGTAACCTTTGAGCCTATGTAGTATGGATATTAAATGAATATAGAGTATGTAATGCATGATATGTTAGATGAATAAAATGATATATATATGATATTTATTCTCTTTACATTAATTTATATATATGGTTGAATGCAAGCATGTAGGAATGCTATTAATATAATGCATATAAGCAATACATGAATGAAAGAATGATATACAATGTATTCATATGTATAAAACATGTAGGTAATGCATAGATGCATGAATGAAATGAATGTTTGCAATATGTTAATATAAATACAAGTATCTAATATGCATGAATGTAAGTATAATATAATACAAGTATACATGTATGTATCATGTAAATGTAATATACATGATATGTATGTATGCATGTATACAAGGTAAGTATGTATGTATGTATGTATTTCTATAAACTGAGTTAACCTATAACCTTTTACACACATGCATTTATACACCCTTTGACATCATGTATCCCATGTCACATACACCTACCTATCACTAAATTTTAGAACATTAACACATATCCTTTCACACACATGCCAAACACACACATACTCACTTACTCTTTTACCTCTCTTTCTCTCTCTCTCTCTCTATATATATATATATATATATATATATGTATGTGCCTATATATGTATCTTTCCTATATATATCTATGTATATGAATATGTGAATGTGAATAATATATATACATTATATGACTAAGTTTGTGTGCCTTATTAGCTTATGGTTTAATTTTGTGCTTGGTTTAGCAAGTGACTTAGGCTATGAGTTAGTAGCTATCATGGATACTTGATTTGCATATACTTAGTTTGTTTAGACCTAGAATAACTTGTTTGACCTAATTTAGACTTGTTAGACCTAGTTTGACCATAGTTGACCTAGGTTTGACTTTCAGGATTGACCAAGTTGACCAAGAGTTGACTTTGGTCTAGATTGACCGAGAATCATGTAGAATGCATAGTAGAACTTCATATTGTCATTTTGGACTTTTTGTGACTTGTGCTGTTCTGATTAGGAGCCAAACACCTCTCATCGGACAGTATATTTACTTTGGACATTCAGACATCAGGCGAGTACATTCTCTGATAGTTCTCTCATTTATTTGTCAATTACTGTACTTCAGTTCTAGTTAGTTGTATGTGATTCTCTGTTACAACACGTATGGATATTCTGGATTCATGTATACGATACACATTTATTTTCTGGCCTCTATTACTGGTATCATCATTCCTGGCTTCTATTACTGGAATCACCTACTGGAATCATTTACTAGAATCATTTACTGGAATCATTTACTGGTATCATTATATTTTGGCTGGACTCATCTTGAATTATTGTGTCAAAATTCTGGATTCACTTACTGGGAGGGGAAATACTAGAGTAAGACATATAGACATATCCCAATCTGGAATCTCCCAACTAGAATCTACTGGAATGATAGCCATCTCACACCCGGCCAGGTGTGTGATGTGCCGTATTACCTACAGCCGTTTACATGTCAAACTCGGTATTTTAAAACACACTGCTAGAGTATAGGCTGGACTCACCCTGAAATCTTTGATCACTGACTGGAATTATCTCATACCGGACTCATCTTGTACTGGAATCACCTGGTATCAGATTCATGTTGTCTGGATTTACGTTGGTCTTATACTTGTTTACATTTACTGTCTGGACTTATATCATGTTACACTGGTTCAGCTAGTTCTATTTTTTACAGTCTTTATTGCTATGATTCTTCTCTTGTTTAATTTTTTTACTTTCCTTGCACTTTATCTGTCTTTCTTACCATCACCTGAATATAAACTGCCATTTTCATCAATACAACTGTCTATAACTGCTTTATAGTTCTCTGTCATTTACTTGGGTTTTCTAGATGAGATGTGCTCGTTCCTGTCCTGACTGGACCTGTTGATAAATTTTACAGATAGCCTGGAGGTTGCCTGCTAGCCTAGAGGAGACACAGTATAGGTTGTATAGTTAGTTATTTCAGTTGTATTGAGTTGTATTTATTCTATGGATTACTATATTGAGCTTTGAGATGTTTTCTGGATTTATGTATCTTAGACACTTAGACTTCTATCTGCTGTATCTCTTTTGGATTTCATGTTTTACTTTTTTTTTATCTCGCCCTACCTTAGATGTGATTGAGACTGTATCTGCTATGTCACCTCCATTCGGAGAGTATATACTGTACAGGTACCTTTATATTGTTAAATATTTGACCTAGGATAGCGTTCTACCGCCGACACTGCGGCGTAGGCTGGACGTACCCACGTCTCGTGCCCTTACTTTAGGGTGCGAATCGTGACAATGGGAGCTACGCTCTTCGCCACACTTCTTGGCAACAAGGGTTGACTGAGGCAGTACAGCAGCAGCGGTCGAAGGCGTCTTCGATGCTTCATCATCCAGAGGGTTCTGCATCGCATCCCCCTCCGTCTTGCTTCTCGTCGCAGCAGCCATGGGCACCCAAGTTCGTCGAGTCTTCTTCTACTTTATGAGCCGCTCAATTTCTCTTCAGAGAGAAGATCTTCAAAAGCTTGCAGGTTGAAGCGTACGACTAGCATCTTTTGAGAAGACCCTAGCAAGTTCTAGTCAGATTGCATCACCACCTTCTCGTCAGAAGAGAAGGAAGTCCCCAGTAGAGTCGTCATCTTGTTTACTATGACAAAAGTTATACGAACTTTTTGTATTTCAAACGTATAAGGAGTACAAAGATTCCTAAATATGAGATCTAGGTACAAGAATTTCTGGGGAAGTGTGACGGTGGAGATCGAGCACTACAGCGGCTCCTTTACTCTGTTGACAATCTGACGACGAACTGGACTTGATCTAACTTTCTGATGATTGTGAGTGGTACTCGGGGATGCCAATTAAGAAGACGTCAAAGAGTTCTTGAATGAAGGAAGGCTCCTTCTATTTATAGGCAAGAACATGTATGATATACATAATGGTTTCTGGCGTGCAGGAGCGCCGCACGCACGAGATTGCAGGAAATTTCTGTTGTAACTGCTTTGTGAAGGCTATTGCTGAGCTGACATGTGGCGGTTGTTGGAATTCTTCGTGATCGAGATCTTGGACAATTATTATCCTTCATTAGTATGACCGATTAATTGACACATGGCATGTGCATATTGCTCGACGGCTTTGCTCAGATGAAACCGACTAGATCTTGCTCTTATCGAGAGAACGACTGTTTAAACAAACTAAAATTCAATCTCATCTCAAGAGCGGCGGGTTTAAACAAAACCGGATTTGCTTGCATCTAAAAAGATACAACTGTTTAAACAAACTAAATCTGACTCTATCTCAGGGGTGGCAGTTTAGACAAATCGAATATGATTTTATCTGAAAAGATACACCAAACTGAATCCAATTATATCTGAGAAGATACAGCTACCATATTGTCCACGTGGCATGATGCCACGTTGCAGGGGAATTGCGCACAATACGAGCTGCACTTTTGGGAGTGTTCGAGCTACTGTGCTTTTGGTCGACGAAGAGACTGTGCTCTTGAGGCAACGAAGTCACTGCGCTTTTGGGCGACGAGGAGACTTTGCTCTTTAGGCAACGAAGTTACTGCACTCGTGGGTGACGAGGAGATTGTTCTCTTGAGGCGATAAAGTCACTGCGCTTTTAGGCGACAAGGAGAGTGTGCTCTTGAGGCAAAGAATTTATTGCACTTTTGGGCGACGAGGAGACTGCCCTTGAGGCGACAAAATTACTACACTTTTGGGCGACGAGAAGACTGTGCTCTTGAGGCGACAAAGTCACTGCATTTTTGGGCGACGAGGAGACTGTGCTCTTGAGGCAATGAAGTCACTACGCTTTTAGGCGATGAGGAGACTATGCTCTTGAGGTGACGAAGTCACTGCGCTCTTGACTGACGTAGAGACTGTGCTTTTGAGGCGACGAAGTCACTGCACTTCTGGGAAGCTCTGAGGGATCAATGAAGGGATCGTTAAGGGGCTGTGCTTCTATGAAACTCTGAGAGAACAATGATGGGTCCGTTAAATGGCTGTGCTTCTGTGAAACTCTGAGAGACCAATGAAGGGTCCGTTAAAGGGCTGCACTACTGTGAAACTCTGAGGGAGCTGCACTTTTGGGTGGCCATAAAGGAGTTGCGCTTTTACCAAACGTTGAAGTCGTTGTGCTCCTAAGAAAATTAATAACCGTCTTTGAGAGGCTGAGTCAACATCTTCTTTAATTGCCGCCGCTTTTGGGGGCTCGAGAAGCGGTGACTAAAAGCTTAGTCAAATGAATCGATTAAATGAGATTAATTGTGCTGAGTCCTAGGTTCATCCCATTACTCCGGAGTCCTTTGACCGACTGTCACGTGGCATGTATTGGACAACACAGCCTATATTAGGAGAAGCTTTTTCGGTGAGACCTTGCTCATAGTTTCCAGTCATTCCTCTATCATGGTCGACCCCGACTTAGCTTCAGACGGCCGTGGGCCATGAATAAGTCGGTTATTGGTTATAGATCTCTTCGTTCAAAAAATTTGTGGTCTTGTAGAAGAACAACTATAGAGTTTTGAGATGCACTTGAACGTTTGGCATAAGGGGTTCGAACCTGAACAACATCTTGGAGGTCTTCGAGATCCAAGCTACCAAATTTGGAATGATTGCCAATCCGAAGAGCCACATGTTGTGCTTTGCCCTGCTCAATAATGGCTTCATTAGCCATATTGGAGTGGGGGGATATGCGTGTCCTGTTATGCTGGAAGAGCCACAGGTAGTGCTGTGAGCTTCGCGCAGGAGCTGAGTTCTTGCTCGGGCCAATAGCTGCTTCATTAGCCATATTGGAATTCCTCCACGTCTGACTAGGAAGTGGCTCACTCTGCTGAGAAAGTGATTCGCTCTGACACTGCTACGCTTTTGGGGTCTACGCGTTTCTCAAGACTGCGTGCTTTTGAAGACCGCACACTTCTGAAGACAACACACTTTGTAGGCTGTGCTTTAGGTTTTAGTCTTTATATATAACCACGAAGAGTCTGCAATAGGTCTTTTGGAAACATGATTTTAATAAAGAACTTTTCTTTATGCATTGTATTTTTATAGTACAAGTTTTGAAGTGCATAGAAATTTATGGGTCTCCTGCGCTTCTGACGTCTTCTGCGCTTTTTCATGCTTCTACAAGTACGGGTGTGTTCCAACACACGCGTGCCAAGTCCAGACCCATGTCTCAAGGGAATGTCACTTCAACCGCAACACAGGCAGGGGGTAGCCAAATCCCTATGATCCACGACAACCCTTCGTTCCAACCGGGTGAAGATGTGTACAGGACCGACACAGATACCTCCGGAAGCGCAAGCTATCAGCAAGCTGGGGGTAGCAACTGCTTTGAGTCAGAGGATGATTACAACTTACCAATCTACCCTTAGGAAGGCAAAACTCAAGTGTCCAAGCCAGAAAGCGAAAGATCCACTGTGCCCTCTATTTTCCCTCACCTGATGTCCGTCTACTGATGGAACTGGGGATTCCCAGGACCCTTCCTTTGGTATGCGTATTGATCAATAGAAAGTTAAACAGATCTAATACTTGTTCTAACCCTTCATAGGCAGAAACTAGGGTTCACGAATTATACCTGCGATGGAAATGAGACAAGTAATTCATGGTAATCTCGAGCGGACGACCCCAAGATCTTCTCCATGTATTCCTTCCTCGAGTTGGACGTCGTGTGGGTGACGATCTCCCAACCTTTTCTTCTCCTTGGCAGCCCTCTCTTTCTCTCCTTACGTGAATCACGAATTTAGAGAAAACTTTAGATTTCTGATCAATCATCTGGCGGCCAGAGAATAAAGGATATATATAGGCTACGGCAGGGACCATAAGGAGAAATTAGGGTTAGGCCTCCTAACGGATCTGGATATCCCGTGTTCAGCCCGAACACACAATCCAGGCCCATTAATAATAGCTCAGTCCACTAATGAGCTATTGTTGCACTACCTCCCTAATCCCAAATTATGTTTGTGGGCTCCTTTTATTATATGCTCGTTTGGCTCCCCATGTTAAGATATCGTATGTCCGTCGATTAAATTAAGTTACTGACAACTATATTGATTCAACATCTTTTATCCTTAAGTAGTACCGCCCAACTTTATTTGTCATGTCGGATATAATCCACCTGCAGGGTTTACATGACAATCCTTATGAGCTCCTTAAGAGGACATCATCAACCCGATGTATCGGGACATGGATTCCATTTATAATCAATAGCCCATCATACATACAATGTTATTACCCAATTCATAGAGGTGGTTGATCCATAATGAATCTCACTCTTTTATGAGTCAAAGTAATGCACATTGCATATACATGTCCGTTATTATATCCGGATTAAGAGCACAAGCATCCATAATAATAGAGGTGTTTGTTCTCTTATGTAGTCAGTACAAAGAGAGCAACCTCAAGTGGTCCTGTTCAATACACACAAAGTGTACTAGTGTAAACCTATAGTCAAGATAGACTAATACCAGATTACACTTCCAATAGATTGTCCAAGTCCATCTAGGTTGTGAACTATTTATATACTCCATAGGAAACTGATAATATGATCTTCTGTGTGACACCACACACCAAATTATCTACAATATAGAATATCAGACATTTGCATTAACACTTGCAACAAATACAATATGCAAACATTTGTCTATATGATTCTTATTCAAAATTTAAGAAAATAAGGTTACTACAAAAGTGATACTTTTAGTATATAACCCTAACATCTACATGGCTGAAGGTGACAACACGGGAAGCAGCGAGGGGTCTAACATCAACAACGTATAGAAGCCCTTGAGACGGGCCTGAATACATTAAATGAGACCATGCAAGCCATGACTTCTGTGGTCCTGGTGATCAAGGACAAATTGACATCAAACGCTTCCACTCCAGTAAATCAAGACCCGGGAACGAATGCGGAGTCCAATGCACCTCCTCATGCGCCAACTCCCATCGTGAATAATGCAATTCTGCAGTCATCTACTCCATCAATGACTGGACCCACAATGTCAAATGACATGCAGTAGGATCTCAAGGTGTTGTACGCTCGCTTTGACGCCCGTAAAAAGAAAGAATCACTCCAAACGATAGGGATCCGGCAACCATATCCCTCTGAATGGACTAATGCGATATATCCTCCCAATTACAAACCACAGACACTTGCACCATTCAATGCGAAGGAGTCTCCTTGTCGATACTTTAGGTACTTTGCCTCAGTAATGGGACATCTACCAAAATACGACGCTCTGCTTACGAATATATTTGTAGGGGCTTTGCAGGGGCTAGCCTACGAATGGTTTTGCAGCCTTCGCAAAAATTACATCTCGTCGTTCGACGATTTGAAGCATTTCTTCCTTGCTCGGTTCTACAAAAGAGGAATAGACATGACGATGTCCACTCTCATGGACATTGTCCAGAAAGAGAAAGAGCCTGTACGTGCGTGCATCGAGCGCTTCCGCCAGGTAGCTCTGAGGCTACCACCTGGTGTACCCGAGCCCAAGCTGATGGATTCGTGTCACAAGAATATGCTTCCCACAATCAAATTATGGCACAGTGCTCCATGCATAGAATGGACGCCCTTTATTACCGAGGCAGATGTCACTGAAAGAAAAGCTTGGGACGCACAATTGTTGGGACTGAGTTTTCTTTCGCTCGAAAACAAAGGAAAACGCTCGTCGCTGGTCTAGCAATAACCCTATCCACAAGGACAGAAAGGAAAAGTAAGCCTCGACCGTCAACATCTTCAAAGGTTCAGTGTTAATGAACCAGAAGCCGACAGAAGCACCAAAATCAAGGAAAGCTACTCCTTCAATAATGAGGATGTACGAGAACTCTTCAACACGCTGATGAAGGGTGACAAACTTCAACTCCCGCCTCCCAAGCGTCCTGACGAAGTGGGAAAAGTGGACAATCCAAAGTACTATAACTATCACCAATACGCTCACCATTTAACACGCGACTGCTACATGTTGAAGAAGTAGATCCAGTGCATCATTGATGCAAAGGTCATCTCACTCGACTACGAGGACAAGACGGTTACTGCCAACATGGTGACCCTCCAGTTTGGAAGCTTCCCAAGGACAAAGGCTCAAGATGGTGTCGTCCCCATCCCTAAGGCGACAATGGAAGTAGTCAACCTTCCACCAGCACGTGACAATGCTTAGGGCCTCATCCCGCTTACAATGCTGTGAGGCAAAGTTATGTGGGTCCATCCTGATCTCGCCCCAGACATGATGCTGCCTGCAGCGCGCTCTATTAAGGGGAAGAAAATTAAGTCGTATCGTATGGTTTCTACAACGATCGATGACGCTCTAGTTACCACTCGCTTAGCTCACCAGCGAGAAGATAACCAGGCCCCGGAGGAGGAGGTTCTTTCGCCTACTGCCGCCACCGCACTTGATACATCAGAAGCAAGCTCATCTCAAACTCCTACAGCAGATAAGCAGAAGGAGATTCGCTTTAACAAACCTATGTGGAAAGACTCGGCAGTGGGGCCGATGAAGCCCTACAACTTTGACATTTTGGCACAGCTTTCCAATACTCCAGCTCGGTTGTCACTTTTCGAGCTCCTCCGTCTCTCCAATGAGACTCGGGACGCCCTCAGCGAGGCTTTGCAAAATGCTGACTCGTTCCTCACCTAGGTGCAACAGCCCAAGGAGGATCCTGCTGCTTGCCCACATTGCCAAAATGTGGTCAAAGTGATTCCTAACATCACCTCACTCAGTAGGATATATTGCTGAAGAACAATCGGCACAATCGACCCCTGTATTATACAGGTATATTGGGACCATCAAGGTCGATCGCATCTACATCAACCATGGCTCCTTCTTCAGCATAATTCTTCGAAGTTTACTCCAAACCTTGCGAATTCCGATGCATCGACTGACTGCATCAAATACTACAATCAGCGGTTTCAATGCCGAAACGAGTGAGCGCTTGGGCAAGATTCGTCTGAAATGCCATTATGTCATTGATGTAGACATAAACTATAATATACTGCTGGGTCGACCAGGGATTCATGAGTGCATGATCGTACCCTCCACTCTCCATCAATGTATAAAATATGTAGCCAGTGATGGGACCATCAAGACGGAGTTCGCCGACATCGACCCATTACGAGGACTCCAAGCATACTGCAGTGATGCTGATCTGTATAAATCTGTCCCCTGGGACGACGATGCCAATGATGTAGATAATAAGGCAGAGAATGCATCGAAAAGTGCAACGATCGCTGAAGAACCACCAAGGGTTCGACTAAAGGGGAAGCCTCCACAAACATCAGCGCCTTTCGTCATCAAGCTTCGAGGGAAGGCTCCTGCTCACTCATCTCCGATGGTGTCAGCCGCTAGTCAGGGGCCAATTCAGATAAAGCTCCCCCGAAAGGCTCAAAAGCAGCCATAAGGCCGCAAGAATCTATGGTTCCACCTTCCTTGATAGTCAAACTGAAGCGGAGACCTCTTATACCTTCTTCCATGGTAGCCCAAGTTCTCACTGATGAGGAGTTAGGGGCCTACATTGCGCCAATGCTGATGCGCACTCTTTAGATGATATAATCCCTAAGGATAAAATTTTGTATTTCATTAATAGAAAGTAATCTTTGAATTACTCTTGTGCACACTGGAACACTATATATTTCTTAGATAATGCTCTGTATATGCTACAAACACAAATGACAACCGCTAATCTCGCAAGCCGAGTTGTCTCTTCCTGAGATTCTTACTTCCTAGTACCAGCTAAGAAGAAAGATAAGGAACCCATCATCGGTCGGGTAGAACATCCTCAAAGACTTACTTCCGCAGAACCGGAATCTAACAACGGCAAGATGTAGCTCTACCGATACACAGCTCAAGCCAAACACCTTATCCAGAAGATGGGCTATGACTTGACCAGCGACAGAGGTCTGAATTATGGCAAAGGCCGATGCCTACCTTTATGACTTCGTGCTCCAAAGGGAAAGGCTCAAAATTACTATCAGCGCACTCGTCGGCGGTTGGGTTATGTTACACCCATGATAACTTCAAAGAGTTCGGAGCCAGTGGTCATGATGCACTCTCACTCCTCCGATTCCTCAACCTAGAACTCCGATACCAGTATCGGCCAGGCCTTCAAAAAGATATTATCACTCGGTATGGTCTCTACAGATCCCCCAATCGAGGATGAAGACCAGATTCTTGAATTCTTCGAGGACAAACACTGGGCTCAACACCTAGGATCCCAATGGGAGTGGCACTTCGAACAACGAAAACCTCCCACCAAAGATGAGATCATTTAAGTCGATCTAGGAAATGAGGCTTCATCTAAACCCATCTTCATTATCAAAATCCTGACTGAAGAAAACAGAGAATCTCTGATACAACTTATCCGAGAGTACATCGATGTCTTCGTATGGAGCTATAAAGACATGCTGGGTTTAGACCCGCAAGTCATAATACACCAACTCCACATCCTGTCCAATGCTAAACCTATCAAACAGCAACAGTGTCACTTTTGTCCCAACATTACGGATGTTATCAAGAAAGAAGTCAACAAACACATAGAAAATAGCTTCATTCGCGGGGAGCAACATCCAGACTGGATGGACAACATCGTTCCCGTCACCAAGGAGAATGGAAAGATTCGAGTCTGCATAGACATTAGGGATCTCAACTCGACCTGTCTGAAAGATAAATTTCCTATTCCGACCACCGACGTGATGATCGACAATACTTGTGGCTTCGAATGTATGTCCTTCACAGACGGGTTTTCAGGCTACAACCAGATTAAGATGTTCCCTAAAAACGAAAAGCATACTTCATTCTGGACTCCAAAAAGGAATCTACTGTTACACAGTGATGCCTTTTGGTTTGAAGAATGTAGGAGCGACATATCAGCAGGCTATGAGCACTACATTCCGCAAACACCTCTGAAAAATGGTGGAATGTTATGTTGATGACATTGCTGTTAAAAGTCAAAGGAATGCCAACCATCTGAAGGACTAAAGGATGGTGTTCGACTTGATGCAGACACATCAGCTAAAGATGAACACAACCAAGTCTTTCCTGGGGGTTTCCAGCGGCATGTTCTTGTAGTTCACCATCACAGCCAAGGGTATTCATATTGACCCTAAAAAGACCAAGGCCATTATGGACATGGCTCCCCTGAAGAACGGCATAAGCTTCGAGGCCTGCAAGGACGCTTGGCATATATCAGAAGATTTATAGCAAATCTCTTTAGGCGATGTCAGCCATTCGCCAAGCTAATGAAGAAAGGGGTTTCTTATGTATGGATTGAAGAATGCCACCGCGTTCGATGACATCAAGAAATATTCACCAGTCCACCAGTCCTGGTAGCACCAATCGTCGAAAGACCCTTCCTACTATACGTTCGAGCCATGGACCATTCTCTGGGAACTTTGTTAGCCCAGAAGAGAAACTAAAGACACGAACAGGTGTCACGACCCGCACCCAGTATAAGGGCACGAGACCGTGGGTATGTCCAGCCTACGCCGAAGTGTCGACGGCAGAATACTGTCCTTGGTTTTGATAACTACTAAATACAGTACAAAGTACCTATCCGTAAGTACTCTCCATACGGAGGACAATCTAAGAAGATACAACTCGCTCACAAAAGCTAAGGAGGAATAATAGCAAGATATAGATTACGAGGATATCAAAGTGCTATACAACCAGAATATAAATAAGATTAAGTGTTATCATCACATCCCAAAGTATAAGTAATATATAAGTACAACTCATGAAAGATAACTGAAAACAATTCAGGCAATATCCTAGCAATCTATTCTAAGCACTACTGGAGTCTCCTCTAGGCTAGCTGGGTCCTCCTGGCGATCCAAGTAATCCTCCAAGTTCTCTGTAAAATTTTGTCAACATATCCAGTCAGGATTGGAGCAAAGTACATAACTCAGAAAGCAGTTACAATGCATGGTTGGAAATATAGAACATGCAATAGAATAGAATACAAAAAGTACTGTAAAAGAAGTACAGGAATACAGGAGATATAGATAAGTAAATTGAGAACATGAAATATAATAGAGAATCTATGAACTGTAATAAATATAAGTGTTTTAGAGCTCAAAATGGTTATGTGATTGGTTTAGGTTGTACATGAGTAATCTATGGCAACTCCATTATACGTGAGGGTATAATCGACATATATATGAGTACACTAGAGGTATTTAATCACATAACCACTTCTACTCCCCCTACCCCAATCAATACATAAAGATCCGATCAAGTTACGTTACGTACATGATTTTTAGTTATACATGAAGCACATGCGAGAACATGAGAGTACATGAAGGCACATGAGTGTACATAAAAAACATGAATACAAGGAGTACAAGACATATATGATAAAGTACAAAAACATAAAATACCCGATGCACCCGTTAAGGGGATAACATCTCATGATAAGATCAATATAGTACTGGTCCATGATAACAATGTGTCAGCATCAAGTAAAGTAGTCTAGAGCAGGCAATATAGATACTATCATAATAAAAACGATCAGAGAATGTACTCACCTGATATTCTGAGCAACATATGTGTATCGGTATCCAAATTGGAGTCACAGAGACCTATTATGAGAATTTCAAGTTACAGAGTGTTCTAAATTAAACA
Source organism: Iris pallida (assembly GCA_029216955.1). NCBI lineage: Eukaryota > Viridiplantae > Streptophyta > Magnoliopsida > Asparagales > Iridaceae > Iris > Iris pallida. The sequence goes on along the minus strand of JANAVB010042619.1, from coordinate 14,712,212 downwards.
ATAGTATTATATGCATGCTGCTAGGCAATATCTAGGTCAGTAAAGTCAATTTGGGTCAACACTAGTCAAACTAGGTCAAACTTCAGTTATTTGGTCAACTTTGGTCTTATTAGTCTAATTCTAGGGTTTTGCTAAATTAGGCTATAAAAGTGTGTTAGAGGCAAGGTGGAATCAAGTCGAATTTCAAAATTGGGTTCAAGCCAACCTATAAGTTTCATACCCTATAGTATAACTATAGGATACTAAACTTAAACCCCTTGACAACAATTAACTAATATATACATATAAATGTAATGTATACTTATATACCTAACTGGTTTATATATATCTCTAGTCTAGCATACATAATGGAAACAAAAGGATATGCAATTATCCAAGACTGGTACCAAAGTCCCCAATCTAGGCTACCATAGGACTGAAATGTTAAATGGAAAGGAAAAACTGAACATCACATAAGTCCTGGACTTAAACATCTAATGTATCATATTCAAATACTAGACTGAACCAACATATAGATGCAGGACAACATATGCATTTCAAAAGGGAGAAGGACAAGGCAAATACTAGCACCTGAGCTAGGATGAAAGGTCTGAACAACAAAAACTGGAATTAGGACTCACAGTAGCATGGATAGAACATGAATGGATAGATCAATGCTCCTATAACTGGACATGCTCATGACTGAACAAATGACAAAAATAAACATTAGAACCAAGAGTGGCCTGTTGTAAGATTCCCTGGACTTAACAACTATATGGTTTGATATGTTCCCAGTTTTTGTGGACTGGACAACAACATAGAACTAAAGTGAAAATAGGATTGAACAAATGTCCAATATTGCTGCTAATGAGGAGTAGACTGAACCTAGCTAATTCTGATCCTAAGTTCAATATGTGAATATACCAACTGAACATCAAACTGAACAGTAGATTGCAGGGAAGATCAATAAGATATGGAAACTGGACTGCAACAAATAGGGGCATTTGGTCTGAAACATATATGATATATATGGGACTGCACAAATAGAGAACTCAAACCAAAAATATATGTATAGGACTAAACATCTAGTTAAAGACTAAACAACATTCAAAAATTTGAACTAACATAACATGGGTTGTTCAAATATTGAAAGAGATTGTTATTCTTACAATCAAGGAACTGAACTATAGTTAAAGATAGGGCATTAAAGACTAATTTGGGACTGAATATGGACTAATAAAAACTGATACCAAGTGGTACCATAACATATGATACTACAATGGTTAAACTCAAAGGGATTAATCATATACAGGACAGAAGAACAATGCCTGATACTCTAAATGAAAGCAATGACTGAACATTAAGAGAGGGATATGAAGACTGGTACTACGTTTGAAAGGACTGGACATTAGGATCCAAAACTTGTAAAGTTAAAGGAAACTTATATGGTGACTGAAACATCAAGGGTCCTTAACAAAATTGGAACTGAACTCAGGAATCTCAAACCAAAGCTCATCCCATGCATAACCATTATCTGTTACCAAAGGAAAAAACATAAATGTTACATGGGCATAAACAATATTGTCTACCCGAGCTCTTTCCCTATTACAGTTACAAAGGAATAAACATAGATGGACTGCACAAGGATATAATATGTACTGAAACTCAAGTCTTTAAAGAGGATGTGATAAGTGATGGCTTGTGGACTGTACAAGGCTATATTTGGATTGCAACATCAAACGATTAAACAAGGTAAGTTAGGGACCAATATTTAAGTCTGAACACTAATTTGATGTATAGGACAAAACTCCAAAAGGGACTGAACTTATTAGATATGCAGGACCACTACAACAAAGGTTTGATCCCAACATTCAAGGGACTGAATTCTGGCCTTTAAGGGACTGAACCTGTGTGATATAGGACAACATCAGGTGGGGGTCAAATTCCCAGATGGAGACTGATCATATAGCAATGTCTTATACTCAAGAATACAACCTAACCCAACTCTCCACATCTCAAGACTGATATTAAACAAAGAACTGAACATTCAAAATGCAATGGCCTATACTCACCATTGTAGTGGACTAAAACCTTAGTGAAGAGAAGTGATACACATATTTCGATAAGACAGGGACTAAACCACTTCTAGGTGAATGAGGGACATCTGATTTGGTCCTGCACAATAGAGTATTTGATTGAAATCAAAATGTGAGATGTGAACTGCTGCTAAGGACCCAAATCTGAGCTCAACACCCCCATTCTAGTAATTGGTACCAAACAGGGACTACTAACCATGATATCACCCATACCAATGGTAACTAAACATAAAATTAGACATAGAATGCCATAGGCAAATCCATCACAGCAGAACAGTGAAGAACAACAGATAGAACATGAATGAAACAGTGACAGTACACCTGTTAACAAGCCCCCAAATCCATGTTTGATCTACCAAATCTATTCCATATCATAAGGTAACAACTAACATTGCTAACAAAATATATTACCAATAGAAAAACCAAATTAAAACTAAAATTAGAGAGTTCAATACCCTAATGGTCATTTTGATAAACAATTGGGGTGCGTATTCGATATGGTGCGATACGCCCGTGATACGCACTCCAAATGGATCCAAACTTGATCCAAGGCATTCCTAATGTAAAGGAGGGATCCTAAATGAATGCATCTACACTGATGGAATCAAAATTAGAGGGTTTAGAGGCCTCTTACCACTTGGGAGATGGATTCCCAAGGAACAAATCCTAGATCTAGATCTCCTTCAAGCTCCAAGGACCAAATTACTTCAAATGCTCCCAAGCAAGCCAATAGAGGCTTCTTCTATTCAAGGGGAAGAGATTGCAATTGGTTTGAGAGAATTTGGACTCAATTTGGGAGATGGAGGAAATTTGAAGAAGAACAACTAATTAGGGTTAAAAATGAAATGGATGGAGGAAGAAGATAAAGTGGTGCTATTAATAGGCAAGGGTGCTATGTGGGCTGGCCATATTAGTGCTAGGGTTGGTTCATGGGAAAAGTCTAAATAGCCTTGTAGTTGTCATAACAAAGTTTCAAGGAAAAGGCTCCTTCTAACTTAGTTGTTTAGTCAAATGTCTAAATGATCTTCCTAGTTAGACTTGAAGTTCACTAACAAAAATAGGAATGAATCTAAGGTTGTCTAATCTCATCAAGTCTCCCTTGGTCATGACTAGTCATCTAATCAATGTGGTTCTATGGTTTTACCAAATTATATCACTAGCATAATTTAACTAATTAAATAATAACCAAAATAATCAAATTCACAAAAAGTAAAAAATACCCTCATTTTAGAAAAGTGGTAGTTACAACAGTCAATCTACTATCTAAGCAAGACCATAGTTGGCGCCGACCATCAGTATAGTCCTGTTGAGAAGGAGTGTCTCATGCTAGTCTTCGCCATCCAAAAGATGCGCCATTATGTAGATAGACAGACAATTCACATCATCTCCAGAGTCAATCTCCTCAGAGTCGTTATGACCAAGCCAGGGGCGCTAAACTCACAGTTAGCCACATGGGCAATCCTCCTGACGCCTTATGACATGGTCTTCGTCCCACAAAAGGCGGTTAAGTTTTAAGCAATTGCCGACTTCTTGACGGCACATCCTGTACCAAAAATGTCAAAACTTTACGACTGCATTCTTGATGAAGTCCTAGAGTCGAACGCGGTCTCAGACAATCCAGTCTGGAAAATGTTCTTTGACGGTGCCTCGAGAACAGGTTCCAAAGGTAAAATCATCGCAGGGGTCAGAGTTGTCCTCGTCACTCCTGACGGTCTAGTCATTCACCATGTATATTCTCTAATAGAATCTTGTACTAATAATGTTTCTGAGTATAAACCTCTCGTCATCGCACTCCAACTCGCCAAACAATTGGGGCTTGACTACCTTGAGGCCTTTGGCAACTCGAAACTGGTAATCAACTAGGTTCAAGGACAATATGAGGTTCGACATGAGGATCTGGTCCTATATCATTAGGCACCAATAGACATCATCTCTAACTTTACAGGGTTCTTTATAGAGCATGTACCTTGGTTTCAAAACCTGGATGTTGATGCCATCGCAGGTCTCGCCACTTCTTTGCCACTCCAATCGGAACCCAGTACTCCGTCATAGTGTTGGGTCAGGAATTGCTTTGCCCAAAGAATAATCTGCATACGTGTCTAGCTACTTTGTATAGGCAAACACCAATATTGACGTTCGGTAATGGCAATTCCCTTTCACAGACTATACGGTCTATGGATCCTACCTAAATACCTGAAGGAAGCTACTTCTATCAAAAGTCGCTTACTCTAATTCTTCTATGACACAGCTACCAAAATACTGTATCGTCGTTCATACGATGGACTTCTTCTTCAGTGTCTGTCTAATGTTGAAGCAAAAGAAGCACTCCGGGAGGCACACAATGGTACATGCGGAGCTCACCAGCCTAGTCCTAAGTTACGGGACCGACTACATCACGTGGGCTACTATTGGCCCATTATGATGGTAGATTTCCTTGATTGTGCTAAAAAATGTCGGGTATGTTTGTTGCATGCTGAATTTATCTACCAACCTTTTGAGTTCCTACACCCCACTATGGCAGCCTAGCCGTTTGAAGCATGGGGAATGGATATCATCAGGCCGATCAGCCCTCTATCCTCCAAAGGATACAGGTTCATCCTCTCATAACCGACTACTTTTCCAAGTGGACGGAAGCAGTGCCACTAGCTGAGGTAAAAACTGCGAACGTGATCAGCTTTGTTAAGTATCACGTCATCTACCGCTTCGGAATTCTTCGAAGGATTATCCATGGCAATGGCCCTCAGTTTGTGAGCCACACATTCCATCCGTTTTGTAATAAAAATCGAATACAGAATATAGCATCGACGACCTACAATATTGCAGCAAATGGGCTAGCCGAAGCATTTAACAAAACCATCATTAAGTTGCTCAAGAAAGTCTAATCTTCCAATAAGCATGGCTGGAATGAGAAACTCGATGAATGTCTATGGGCTTACCGTACCACCGTTCGGACACCCACTGGCAACACGCCATTCTCTCTTGTCTACGGGAGTGAGGCAGTGCTTCCCCCTGGAGATCCAAATCCCATCTCTACTGGTAGCCGTAACTAACCGGCTGACATAAGAAGACAACCAACACCGTCGACTGCAAGAGTTGTAGCTGAAGGAACCCTAGAGGGGGGGTGAATAGGGTCAATCAAACTAATCAAGCACTTAGCACAAGCTAATTGGCAATTTAAAAATATAAGTGCAAGAGAAGAAGCAATCACAATACCGACACCCGATGTATCCTGGTATCCTTTCTAGAGGTAATCCAGTCCCGAAACTCTCTCCGGATTTAATCCACTATTTGAGCAAATAGTTACACACGAGTTTGGATCTGAAGAACTCGCCAACTTCTTACACGAGAGCTTTAATCCGAAGGCCTCTCCGACTTCAACCAAGAGTTTGTATACGAAGACTCTCCAACTTCAACCGAGAGTTTGGATATGAAGACTCTCCAACTTCAACCGAGAGTTTGGATACGAAACTCTCCAACTTCAACCTTTCACAATAGGTTTTGATCTTCTTATGCAATAAGATGAAGATCTTACTTTTCCACTCAATAACTCTAACACAATTTGTGGATGGAAAATGAAAGCTTTGTAGAGTTGTTTGTGGATAGGCTTTGGTGGTTTAAAAAAATTTAGGCTCAAAGCATCAACCTTGAATGAAGGGGTTCAAGGCTATTTATAACCAAAGCATTGAAAAGAGACAAAGGCAACTTTTCAGTCACCGACCGGCATACCGCCGGTATGAGTCGGCATACCGTCGGTATACCGGTCTGGGATTGCAACGGCTCGAAATATAGCCGTTGGGATCATTTAATGCTGGAAATCCGACCGTTGGACTTTCAACGTTACTGAACCGGTATGCCGTCGATATGCCGATTTTGTAGACAGAAAACTTTCTGTGAATAAAATCGGTATACCATCACCGGTATACCGTCGGTATGTCGGTTTGCATCCGAAAATGATCCTGGGCTAGTTTCTACCCTAGCTTTCGATTTTGCCATCCATTTCTTGTGTTTACAATTATTCCTAAGACTCATTACAGACTCCAGATATACTGTAGCAGGTGCAGGCTTCTTCAGAGTCTTGAAATGATGATGGCATGGGTTGGCTTCTTCCTTTGATAGGTGTTGGCTTTTTCCCTTGGCGGCAGCTGTCCAAAGATATCCAGTTTGCGAAAACTGAATACCTTTCGGGGGCTTCGCCCTCGAACCCCTGAGTGCGTGGCTCCGGAGATGTCGTCGGGTGGTTCAGAGAAATCTTGTGGGATTCGTCGTCTTTGGCCCACCATAATTTCTTCATTGCATATGTCCACATTGATCTTGCTTATTGCTTTTCTGCATGTACATGTTAGACGAACAAAGCAATATACATAGTAGCAAGTGTGATAATTTTAATGCACATTAGGACAATGATGAGTTTAAGTATAAGTGCTAAGGTAATAACATAATTGTTTAGTGATATCGTAATGATTAAAATTAATTGAATAACCAAAATCAAAAATATAGTTTTAATTTTGGCAACCCGATTAAATTTAAGATAGATAAGCTCATATTACTAACATGTAAACCAATAGGCACATATCACCAAAGGTATAAGTATAAGTAGAAATGCTATAGCGATAGTATGAAGATTAGTGATAAAGAAATGCTAAACTTAACATATTAACCATATTCAAAAACATGATACAATCATTGGGCCAACAATCTCCCCATTTTTTATTATTGCAAATCGGTTAAGTTTAGTATGGATACAATAGATGCATGTATCACTAATTTACAAGAGATATAAGCAATACCACGAAAAGCATACTACTTAGATTACTTATAACTACATACTTAAACTTACTTCTCCCCCTTTGTCATGATCAAAAATAGGCTCCCCCGTACTAAGAGATAAAGAAAAATTAATCTAAGTACATAAATCAGAGCATGAGGAAAGCATAGACAATCATGATCAAGAAATACTAAAGAAAAATAATGGAAGAAGGGTGTAATAACAAGTTTTATAAAGCTACACACCAAATGTAGAGTACTAAATAGAAAATTGCTTGTCAAAACACAATATGGTTGGTAAAACTAAAAGAATTTAAAAAATAAGAAATAAGTAGTTTACCAACTTGAAATCCAAGGAATAAATCCAAAACACAATAGGATATGAAATATTGCTCTAGTTTTGGAAGAGAACTATGAAATAAAGGATTTCAAACAAAAGCCATAAGGAATAGATAATTGCAACTAATAATTGAGATATGACATTAAATAAACTTGATACCAATTGAAAAGATGTAAACTTGAAACATTGATCAAAGAAACCATTAATTATCATAATTTTCCACAAATAAATAGTGGAACAAAATAAAAGAATGATCAATGTAAAATATTGCAATTGATATTAAGTAATCTCATTATTTGCAAAATCTATATGCTTATCCAAGTTCATGCATTTGAACTCAATTACCTTATCATGCTATATGAATACCCTTTAGATAAACATGAAGGTAAAGGAGAAAAATACTTTAGAAAGAGAAATTCAGTCGACTTGAATGCTCTCCCTCAAAGTACTACCAAAGGTGATAAAAATCATGAATTTTGGATAAGTCCTCAACAAGGAAAGCCAAATCAATTAAGCATTAAAGGAAAGCCAAGTCAATGAAAGCACAGTAGTCATCAAGATAAGATATGAAAGTAAATATTAAGAAGATGACTTATTTAAGAGAGAGTGATAAATACTAAAGACACTTGCATACACTCTCATAAATCCTTCACAAATAAAATATCATGACCACAATAATAGAATATGAAATTGAAGAAATATGGTCCATGATGAACTAGGTATACGACATATTAAAGGGTATACATGAATTAGATCAATTTATTTGCTCCCCCTCAAAATATACGTATCTAGTTCCAAAGCACTTATAGCATAAAATAGATAACTACAAGATCTAGGGGTAAATCAATTATGGATTTCTCCTCCTTGCTCAATGCATATAAGACTATAAAATTGTCAAAAGACGAATAATATCATCCTTAGTCAAGAAGAGATATCCAATTAATAGCCGCTAAAGATGAAAGATCAAAAGAATATTCCAACAAAGCACATATAATCAAAAGATGGCATACAGTAATCTATATATAAGGATCTCATATTTAAATATGATAGATTAATGTATGTTATCCTTTGAGAAAATGTCATCATGAAAAAGAATAAAGTCAATTAAGAACAATCATAATGATAGACAGAATATGGCTCAAAAAATAAAATAAAAATAAAACTCAAACATCATGTCCATGATTATCTATTTAAGAAAGAATCAACCAATTTTATTACTTTACATGGACTAGGTATGTTTCACCATATATGTACCCATCAACGGGTAAATTCCAAACCTTGCTAATGGTAAATAATAAACCATAAAGGTCAAATAGCAAAGGCCCATATGTGGCAATCCATGAGTAGTCAAGGTAGAGTAATAAATTAGTTTGATAATCACATAAGATAATATAGGACTACTCAATCATTATGATCATTCATAAAGAAAGCAAATGAATAAATATGATCAAATGAATCTCATTAAGAGAAAATTAAAAATCCATATTTATAATAAAATCTCATAAATCAATAAAAAAATATGGAAAAGAGTCATTCCCATTTAAATGATTGCAAATATAATCAAGAAGAGATGTAAATGATAATATGATGAAATCATGACTCAAAAGTGAGAGAAATTTAAGAGATACATGCTAATGACTAATATGGAAGGAAGCTAAGGTAAAGAATCACAAACCTCTTTTGAAAAACTAGATCAAATCAAGAATTTGTCAAACTAATTTTAGAGAATAAGATATATGTATCTAAAATAGAATACAAATCACATCAAAATAATTCACACAACTTGTTTTTTTGAAACTAGCATATCATATATAGATTGAAACGAAAAACAATATCTAGAAGAGTGAAAGTGAACATAGATTATGTAGCTCAACAATATTAAGCCAGCTACATAACTAATTAAGATTAATGAGGAAGGCCATTAACAAGATAAAAGTGCTCATTAAATCTTAAGTCACAGACACTAAAGATACTTGCTTAAGCATAGAGTTCACAATTAAGGGCATAATTCTTGAATGATCAAAATGATTCATAGACTCTTTACTAAGCAAGGATAAGAGCATAAGATGACAAATAAATGAATTAATCTCTTATCAAGTATAAGCCAAAAGAGGTATTCATGAAAACATAATAAAATAAATCTTTTTTCCAAGTATTGAGATTAACCCAAGATAATGAAATGATAGATCGATCGATCTAGAGAATGCAAAATACTATAGCCATTATAAAAAAAGTTTATTCTCTAGAAATGGAAAAATCTCAACGCAAAAGCTCAAACCATAGTAGCTAAAGTCATAAGAAATATGATGTAACAATTATATGTATTCTCATGTGCTACAAAAACCATTGGGCAACAATAATTCAAGAAGAAGTATAAACCCAAGGAATGAGCAAAAAAAGATCATTAAGATCAAGAAAGCTATAAATGTGCTAAAGATATCAAGAATCATATTTTACGAAAATGCTTTCATAGTGCACAATAGGAGTTTATAGAGGATATAGATTTGAAAATGTGCACTAAAAACGGAGGTAAATATAAACACAAGACAAAGCACAAAACCATGTGATTCTTAAAAGAACTTCCATAATTAGTCATGAGCAAGACACTAATAAACATTTCCTCTAAACATCCTAACTTAAAGGTATAAAACAAATAAATATCAAAAGTTATGAATCATTTATATATATGAAACTATATATATCACGAATAGGCATACATGAAAAGATCAAAAATCAATTAAGAACATGTATCCACAATGCCAACCAAAAAGTCAAGAAGATATCATCAAAAAAAGACTTTAAGGAAGAAGCTAATTGATTCAAGAAGAACAAATTTGGTCAAAGGAATCAATAGCTAAGGTATGAGATAAGCACAAGTTTGAAGGTAACAAGTATATTTAAATACTCTTCAAGTCAATATAAAACTTTCGCTTAACTCATATGCCCAAATAAAGATATTTATAAAAAAAAAAATATCAACATAAGAAATACATGATCTACATGTAAATAGAAATTTTAATAAATATAGTCATGTATCCTTAATGAATGTTTGAAAAACTATCACAAATTCAAAGCACATAAATAAGCTTTATTAGGCAAAAACATAATTGATTCATAAGAGGTTTAATCAAAATAAAATATGAGAATCAATAATGGATATATTATGTAAGCACAAGGTTAAAATGGAAGTATAAGTGTATACTTGTCAAGTGATAAGAAGCTTGTGCTCAACATATATATTCACAAATACCGATTTAAAGTAAATAATACATATTAAGGAGAAATCGGTAAGAAGTAACTATTTTAAAAACTTTAAAGACGAAGAGTCAAAATTATATTAACTTAAATCAAAATCAAGCTCCTATGGACTAGAGTGATATGCATGCTTCATAATATAGAGATTAAGAATAACAAGCATGCATAAATCAAATGTGTCACACTTAATAGAAAATGAGTAATAAACTACATAGTGTGAACTAATCATTTAAGCCGAGTAACTAGTCATGCTAGATAAAAGAATTAATAAAAAATAACTAAGCATGCTAGTATTGTATCTCATACTAATTTATATAGAAGGCAACTGAAGGATATCAATGTGAGCTAGTAGCAAGACATCAAGAGAAACATGCTAGATTCTATAAATATAAATAATTTAAAGAGAAACGATTAGCATGTTACCAAAGCGGCTCTAGTGGCCACACTTGTGTTGGTGCAATTGCTTAGAAGATGACCTTTGAGCTTTGCAACCACCAACGCGCTCCTCGGTGCTATGTCCCGATACAAGAAGCTTCACCTACAACATTAGATGAAGACTTTGGTATCCAAATAAACTTGGATCCACATTTATTAGCTTTAGGGACCCATATAGCACTTACTCTAGCATTGGTAGTGAAGGTCCTACGAATAGGACATGTAAAGCTCATGTGTCCAATGCGAGAGCAATAGAAGCATCTAATGCTAGTGTGTGCACATGTATCAGAATGAGCATGGTTATGAACATGTGACATACTAGAATGATGAATGTCTCTAGAGTGAGCATGCATGGATTTGGTCTTAAGAATACCATGTTCTAATATCAAATCATCATGCATACAAGTAAGAGAATCAAATTTAACATTTAAAGCATTATTCTTTTTTTCAAATAAAACAATTCTAGAAATAAAATCATCATTTTATTTCTTTAAAGAGTCAATAGAAGAATCATGCAAATGATTTAGCTCATGAGTTTGCCTCTTAAGATCTTCTATTGATGAGAAAAGAGATTTGATTTTCAAAATTAATGCCTCATTCAAACTCTTTAAAGAAACACAAGATGAGTTTTGAGAATCAAGTCTAGATAATAAAACATTGTTTTCATTTCTCAAAAACTTATTTGCTTCTTCTAAATGAATAACCTTTTCAGAAAGTTCTTCATTTGTAAAATGAAGGTTGTCAAGAATCTCTAAGGATTGTTTAGCCATGGCTTTCCACTTAGAGCATTTCTTGCATTTAGAAGAAACATGATTGTCTATGCTACTAAAAGTAAAACCCTCTTTATCGGAGGAGGAGTAGGAGGAATATGATGCCATAGAAAAATAACAAGGATCTACTCTAAGGATGTTAAGCCTAACAATAGAGTCCTTGCTCTGATACCAATTGAAGGAACCCTAGAGGGGGGTGAATAGGGTCAAGCAAACTAATCAAGCACTTAGCACAAGCTAATTGGCAATTTAAAAATATAAGTGCAAGAGAAGAACCAATCACAATACCGACATCCGATGTATCCTGGTATCCTCCCTAGAGGTAATCCAGTCCCAGAACTCTCTCCGGATTTAATCCACTATTTGAGCAAATAGTTACACACGAGTTTGGATCCGAAGAACTCGCCAACTTCTTACACGAGAGCTTTAATCCGAAGGCCTCTCCGACTTCAACCGAGAGTTTGGATACGAAGACTCTCCAACTTCAACCGAGAGTTTGGATACGAAGACTCTCCAACTTCAACCTTTCACAATAGGTTTTGATCTTCTTATGCAATAAGATGAAGATCTTATTTTTTAACTCAATAACTCTAACACAATTTGTGGATGGCTAATGAAAGCTTTGTAGAGTTGTTTGTGGATAGGCTTTGGTGGTTTAGAAATTTTTAGGCTCAAAGCATCAACCTTGAATGAAGGAGTTCAAGGCTATTTATAACCAAAGCATTGAAAAGAGCCAAAGGCAACTTTTCAGTCAGCGATCGGCATACCACCGGTATGAGTCGGCATACCGTCGGTATACCGGTCTGGGATTGCAACGGCTCGAAATATAGCCGTTGGGATCATTTAATGCTGGAAATCCTACCGTTGGACTTTCAACGTTACTGAACCGGTATACCGTCGGTATGAACCGGTATACCGTCGGTATGCCGATTTTGTAGACAGAAAACTTTCTGTGGATAAAATCGGTATACCGTCGGTATAGACCGGTATACCGTCGGTATGCCGGTTTGCATCCGAAAATGATCCTGGGCTAGTTTCTACCCTAGTTTTGGATTTTTCCATCCATTTCTTGTGTTTAACATTATTCTTTAGACTCAGTACAGACTCCAGATATACTGTAGCAGGTGCAGGCTTCTTCAGAGTCTTGAAATGATGATGTCATGGGTTGGCTTCTTCCTTTGATAGGTGCTGGCTTTTTTCCTTGGCGGCAGCTGTCCAAAGATATCCAGTTTGCGAAAACTGAATACTTTTCGGGGGCTTCGCCCCCGAACCCCCGAGTGCGTGGCTCCGGAGATATCGTCGGGTGGTTCAGAGAAATCTTGTGGAATACATCGTCTTTGGCCCACCATGATTTCTTCATTGCATATGTCCACATTGATCTTGCTTATTACTTTTCTGCATGTACATGTTAGACGAACAAAGCAATATACATAGTAGCAAGTGTGATAATTTTAATGCACATTAGGACAATGATGAGTTTAAGTATAAGTGCTAAGGTGATTGCATAACTGTTTAGTGATATCATAATGATTAAAATTAATTGAATAACCAAAATCAAAAACATAGTTTTGATTTTGGCAACCCGATTAAATTTAAGATAGATAAGCTCATATCACTAATATGTAAACCAATAGGCACATATCACCAAAGGTATAAGTATAAGTAGAAATGCTATAGCGATAGTATGAAGATTAGTGATAAAGAAATGCTAAACTTAACATATTAACCATATTCAAAAACATGATACAATTATTTGGCCAACAGTAGCGTTGGACGAGAAGTGTCTGCCAGCTCAACAACGTATCGAACTCTATCAAGCTTGAATTTTAGGAGCCTTCAACAAAAAGGTCAAGGAAAGAACATTCCAAGTAGGTGACCTCGTCTTATCAGTTCGAAGGCCGATGGTGATGACTCACAAGACTGGTGGAAAGTTTGAACCCAAATAGGAAGGACCATTCGTCATAGAGACAGTCTATTCCAATGGTGCCTACCAGCTAGCTACACCTAACGACAATTTGCTAATGATGCCGATCAATGGCAAGTTTCTAAAGAATTACTATGTCTGAGGTCTAAATCAACATGTATTTCCCCATATACCCAGTAGAAAACTTTTCACGTCCATATTACCTCTAAGTTATTTTCTCCATACCCCAATAAAGTTCATGCATACCATGTCCATATTACCTTTGAGTAGACATTTCTTTCATGACAAACCCCGTGTTATCATAATCATCTATAGAATATTTTACGTCCATACTACCTCTGAGTCGTTCTATACATCCATAGAATCTATTCTTACCATGTCTATATGACCTCGAGTGAGGAAATTTCTACCACAAAAATTTCATGTTTATCAAGTCCATATTACCTCTGAGTAAACACCCCATCCCCAGCGAAGTTACCTCCATCCTATCATGATAAGACTACCTCTAGGGAATTCTTACTACCATAAAAAGTTCATAATAAATGGACAAGCAAAGAAGCAAAACTAAGATTTTCATTCATAAAAAAGAAAAGTTTTTCTTTCTTTAGTACAAAACGCTTCCCAAAAGAAAGGAACAAGAAGACGAAGGACATTAATATTGCGATCTAAGATGACCGACACATAAGTTCGTCAAGCCGACTTCTCAAAAAGGCAATCTTGGGCCCAACCAACTCTTTGGCTCGAAATTCTGCCTTTTGTCACCTGGCGGCCTCATCCTCGAGCTGGGACATGTTTTGGCATGCAATGTCTAACCCTGCCTAACAAGCACCGATACTCTTCTTCTCCCGAGCTAAGGTCTCAGATCGCTTGCGAAGGAACTTATGCTGGTCTTTTGACTTCACTAGCTCACTCTCGACGAAGGCCAGCAATCTATTCCAACTGCCGAATCTGTTCCCAAAGGGCTTCACACTGTTCTTCTAAGGATAATTGGCGGTAAACTTGGACTTCTTTAGCATTAATCACCTCGTCAATATCTAATACAATCTCGGCAACCCTGTGAGCCAGAGCCTCTCATCTTTGTTTGTGTTAGGAAAGTTTAGCGGCCATTTTCTCTAGTTTTGTATCCACAAAGGATGAAAGGCAACACTCAAGGCCTTGAAGTGCCAAGACTATGGCTTCTAATTTCGCCAGAGAAGCCTCTATCACATCCGCTTTTACCTCATATCCATGATACTCGCGCAATACCACTAACTAGGCTCTTACTGTAGACCGAGCCAACCTAATCTAGTTGCACTGTGCATCAACAAGAAAACATACACACAAGTACTATGTAAGTACCACTGTACGATAGCAAATAAGCATCCGCACAGACACTGTTTAGTGAACCTGTGCATCAGCTAGGGCCTCTGCACATCTTATAGTCGTTACTTCGAAAAGTAACGACCATGTGCATCGGCAGATGGGGCTTCAGTACATCTTATAGACACTACTACGAAGAGTGGTTTCCATGCGCATCAGCGGAAAGAGATTTAGAACATCTTTGAAATGTTACTCCGAGAAGTAAATGCTCATATGCATCAGCTAAATATGGCGTTGATGTTCATCAAACACCTACTTGCAACAGACGGCTGTATGTCTCCGTGCACTCTTGCATCCATGATCGGAGATTCATCGATGTCGACAACCTCTGAAGTCGGCCGCTTCCCTCTGGCCTTTCTCGAGTTCGACGCGGCTGCCTTGGGAACTCTACGGTCTATAGATTTCTTTGGGGCCATGGAAAAAAGCTAGGGTTTTGATTTGGGAAGGAAAAAGAAATTTTCTCTGAAAAGTTAGAAGGAAAGCATTGGCATAAAGTTTTCTCTTTTCATAAAGAGCCCTACTTATAAGACGAGGCCATGTCAGCAGATAAAGCCAAAAGAGACCCTTCGTATTTGAAGAAATGCTTCGAACAACATAGAGATGAAACAAAATCATGATGAATCTTTCTCCTAAAAATGGGGAGTCATCACCATTTTTAAATAAAACGACGGCTCAAAGGCAATAAGTACTAACGGCTATTAAAAATGCTTGACAGCCTATCAAGAACCCGTTATGCACTTCCTTTGCCACGTGTCAATTCATGCTTCTGTTCAAAGTGTTCCAAACTTGTCTAAGTTTGAAAATTTTGAAGAAGGGCTTGTAGAAGCATGAAAAACTGCAACATCAACAAATATCGTACGAGCAAATTGCTTCACACAAATTTAGAGAAGCACAGCCCCTACACGGCTCCTTCACTGATCTATCAGAGCTTTCTAGAAGCGTAGCCCCTTCACGGCTCCTTTATTGGTCTCTCAGAGCTTCCAGAAGCACAGCCCCTTCAACGGCTCCTTTATTGGTCTCTCTGAGCTTCCAAAAGCATAGCCCCTTCAACGGCTCCTTCATTGGTCTCTCAGAGCTTCCAGAAGCGCAGCCCCTTTAATGGCTCCTTCATTGGTCTCTCAGAGCTCCAAAAGCGCAGCCCCTTCACGTCTCCTTCACTTATCTCTCAGAGCTTCCTAGAAGTGCAGCCCCTTCAAGGCTCCTTCATTGGTCTCTCAGAGCTTCCAAAAGCGCAGCCCTTTCATGGCTCCTTCATTGATCTCTCAGAGCTTCCAGAAGCACAGTCTCCATGTCGCCTAAAGTGCAGTGACTTCATCGCCTCAAAAGCGGTCTCCTCGTCGCCCAAAACTATAGTGACTTTGTCACCTCAAAAGCACAGTCTCCTTGTCACCCAAAAGTATAGTGACTTTGTCGCCTCAGGCACAGTCTCCTCATCGCCGAAAAGTGCAGTAACTTTATCACCTCAGAAGCAGTTTCCTAGTCGCCCAAAAGTGCAGTGACTTTGTCACTTCAGAGGCAGTCTTCTTATCGCCCATAAGTATAGTAACTTCGTCGCCTCAAAGGCAGTCTCCTCGTTGCCCAAAAGTGCAGTAACTTTGTCACCTTAGAGGCAGTCTCCTCGTTGCCCAAAAGTACAATGACTTCGTCACCTCAGAAGCTGTCTCCTCGTTGCCCAAAAGTGCAGTGACATTGTCGCCTCAGAAGTAGTCTCCTCATCGCCCAAAAGTGTAGTAACTTTATCGCTCGCTAGAAGTGCAGCTCGTATAACACACAGATTCTCCACAAACGTGGTATCATACCATGTAGCCAGTATGGCAGTTGTATCCCTTCAGATACAGTCACGTTTGGTTTGTTCAAATAGTTGTATCTCCTCAAGATACAATCGTGTCTCTTCGGATACAATCACATCTCCTCAGGATACAATCGGGTTTTGTTTGGTTAAACAGTTGTATCATTTCAGATACAATCAAATCTGATTTGTTCAAAGCATCGCTCCTAAGATAAGATCGGAATTTAGTTTGTTTAAACTATTGTTCTTTCGATAGGAGCAAAATATATTCAGTTTCATCCGAGTAAGATAGTCGAGCAATGGACATGCGCCATATGTCTGTTACTCGGTCATATTGATGAAGTATTCTAACTATCCAAGATTTTGATCACAGAGAATTCTAACAATTTCTACGTGTCTGCTCAGTAGCAGCCTTCATGGAGCAGTTACAATAGATTTCTCCGAAATCTCGCATGTGTAGCACTCTTGCACGTCAAAACCCTTTTCACACATTGTATATGTGCATCGTATAAATAGAAGGAGTCTTCCTTCATTCATGAGGCTTCAACGTCTTCTTGATTGGAAACACAGATTACCTATACAGGAATCAGAAAGTGAGAGTAAGTTCGATTTGTTGTCAGATCGTCGACGGAGTAAAGGAGTCGCTGCAGTGCTCGATCTCCACCGGCACACTTTCCGAGAAATTTTTGTACCTAGATCTCTTCTTTAGGAGTTTTTTGTAATCTTTTATATGTTTAAAATACAAAAAGTTCTTCAACTTTTGTTCATAGCAAACAGTTGGGATTCTTTTATTGCTGTAAAGGAACTGCGCACCAAACATCACTGAGGCTGCACTTCTTGATGTAATTGAAGCTGCACTTTTAGACGTCTCTGAGGCTGCGCTTTTGGACATCCCATTGACTGCGCTTTTGGATGCCGTATTGGAAGACATGCTTTGGACTGACATCTGCCAACTGCTATCTGGCAACTTGATGGCTGTCATTTATTGCCTTCTGACACTTCGTTTTATGTGCCATTTAAGTAATGGTCCAGTGTACGGGCCTCATTTTGAGTACTACATGTTTGAGTCTCCAAGACGATGTGTTGTTGATATGACGAGTCACTGTGCTTTTGATGTGAGTAATTATTATGCTTTTGATGTGATAAGTCACTGTGCTTTTGATATGATGAGTCACTGCGCTTATGATGTGACTGCTGACTGCACTTTTGGGTCAACTGAGTCAATTCCTCTTTAATTGCTGCCATTTTTGAAGGGCTCGAGAAGTGGTAACTAAAGACTTAGTCAAAAAACTTTATTAAAATAAGATTCATTGTGATGAGTTATAGTTCATCCAATTAACAAGGTGCCTTTTGACTAACAGACATGTAGCGTGCGGGTTGGACTACACAGCCTATATAAAGGGGAGCTTTTGGGGAAGCTATTGCTCTTTGCTTCTTTAATACTCCTCTATCATACTCAATCCTGACTTAGCTTCAGACGGCCGTGGGCCTTGCATAAGTCAACTGTTGGTTGTAGATCTCTTCGTTCAAAGAAGCTGTAGCCCTGGTGAACAGTAACTTCAGATTTTTGAGATGCACTTGAGCGTGTGGCATGGGGGGTTCGAACCTGAACAACATCTTGGAGGTTTTTGAGACCCAAGACACTAGCATTGGGTTGACGGTTGGCCCTTCGTTATGCTGGAAGAGCCACAAGTTGTGCTGTGAGCCTAGTGTAGGAGCTGCATACCCGGTCTGCTCAATAACTACTTTATTAGCCATATTACAGCAAAAAAGTGCTACACTTCTGACAAGGAAGTGATTCGCTCTGACGAGAAAGTGATTCTCTCTAGCGAAGAAGGGTGCTGCGCACTTGCACGCTGCGCACTTGTAGGCTGGGTAGATAGTCTCTATATGTAATTATGAAGAATCTATAATATACCTTTGTAATAATTTTAATAAAGTGTCTTTCTTTTAATGCACTATGCTCTTCTACTACTTGATGTGCACATCAACTTTAGCCCTCACGCATTTTTATAATTGTTACGCTTTTTTATGCTTCTACACCATCCCCCATTTCAAGATCTTATAAAAGACCTCGACCATAAATTTCACATAGTCGTCTGCTTCGACCAATGTTTGAGGTGTCATAGGGAGCATCGTTAAGAGTTTTATAGGAGCTAGACGGATAGCAAAACTCGACAGTGATGCGATCTTCTAACTCGGTGGAGCAGCTGCCACCTTGTAAGTCGAACCTCTAACCAGCAAAGCATCGAGATTAACTTCCATCGGAGGAGACCCTAACCCAGGCAACTATCGGATCTCAGTATCTATAGTCCCGGACTGGCCTACAACGGTACCAGAACTGGGGTCTTCGGAGGCAACGTCTCTGATAGGCCGCCTTAGCTATAGGTCCCCAGGAAAAGTAGACGGGAACAGGGTCTTCTACAACAAGATATGTCCTGGAGGGCTCCTCTATGTCAAGGCCCGATGTTACTGGCACATAGGTTAGACCCGGCAGTAGAGTCGTTTCCTCCATTCCGCCTTCTGTAGCTGAAGCAAGCGTAGGACTCGGTAGTGCAGTCGGTTCCTCCATCTCACTTTTTATCACTGAGGCAGGCGTAGGACTCGACAGCGAGGCCGGTTCCTCCATCTTGCTTGCCATCACTAGGGAAGGCATAGCAAAGATGGTTCCTCCATATCATGTTTAGGGGATGACTCGACGACAACCTGGTCATCGCCCTCAGTCGTTGGTTCCTCAACAACCCCAGCAGTGATATTTTGGATATTAGTCGGAAGAGGCGATTCCCAAGCCTCTTCTATCTCAACTTCGACAGGAGCCTTTGAAACTTCCCTCTTATGAGGTTGGTCAATGGCTTCTTCAGCCGCCACGTCAACAGCAGCAGCTGATTTGTCCGAGCTCCGAGAAGGGCCCGCCTAATACATATCTATGAACGAGACAAGATTATTACCATCATCAAAATACACAATCAGGTATAATTTTTTTTAAATGCTCGTCGAGGGCTGCTCAGCGTTCAATGACCTCAGCTGGTCACCAAAGTCATCCTCTGCATAGTTGAATAAGGTAGGAGTATAAACCTGGATAGTGTCAACTTGGTCCTCTTTACCCTAAGACTCCACAACCGGGAGGATACGCTCTTCGAAAGAGCTGGCTACTTCCTTTTCGATGGATTCGTCTAGGTCTTGCTTCGAAGACCTGGATTTCTTCTTCTTCGTACCCTGCAAAAAAAAGAAACGCTATAAGAGAAGGAAGACCACTTTATCATTTAGAATGGATAGTAATCTATTTACCTTTATGGGAGATTGCTCTTTTGCTCTCTCTGCGGGCAATGAAAGACTTACTGAAGCCCCCGACTTGGACGCCAAGACCTTCCATGGCTTTTTCGACATAGAAGGACCTACTCTCATTGAAGCACGCCTCTTCAACTAATTATTCTTGGACTCCACCAGCGGTTCCTCTGTCCTTACCACTGGGACAACTTTCAGTACCGAACACCTGACGGGCGTTACTCTTGAACTTTCATGATCGTGTCGTGGAACGTCTCGAACTGGGTCCCGATGATAAAACTCGTCTCCCTATTATAGCAGAAAGAAAGAGTATTCGTCGAATAGTAGAGCTTCACGACATAGTACAAAATATGGGGCCTGGAATTGAAAAGTGGAGCCGTAAAGCGCACCCCTATGCACCCAGTATTGTAATACAGCCAAGCCCGAGCTCCATCAAGCAGGCTTCCAATGTAGCCAAGCAGGTGCTCGGATTGTCCAGCATCAGCTGACTGTAGCCGAATTGATGAGCAAAATGTCTTGGTAGATACGGCTCGAGGAAATAGTGGTTCTTGTTCCAATAAACCAAATGAGAAGATCAGATGCATTGTAACCAACGCAACCCCTACATCAAAACAATGGAAGCATCTACGCCCGTGTCCTCAAACTCCTCGTCAACTTCAAAATCCATAAAAAATAGGCCAACCTTAGAAATGTCCCATCCTTGGAGATAGGACATAACATTTCGATAAATGGGGATACTAGTATGCAGCCAATTCCTTCTACGGTAGCGGTGGATAAGGGCATCGCCCTCGACTTGTCCCTCTTCCAAGCTAGGGCTCACCACGATAGGGTGATGTAATATCAACCACCCCATCAAATAGTGGTATGGCAGCTCTACTCGAGGAAAATTCCTACTTTTGTTCTTCATATTAAGGACCTTCTCTACAAACTCTCATAGATCCCGCTGAAGGTTGCATACCATCATGGGAAACAGGGCCAAACGATGGCCAAACGCCAACTTCACAACAGGTACGATAAGGTTCTAGGTCACCCTCTCCATAGAGCCTGACCCTCCAAGGAACAATTAGCCCCAGAGCCATATCATCAGATAAGTAGCTAGCACAGCCTTCGGAGACATCTTGTTCATATTGTACCAGAAATAGCTATAAATATTGTCAGTCGGTGCCCCGCTTTTATCTTCTCACGGATTTCACTCGCCCAAATTCTTTATTTCAGCAGCAATCACATCACGTGAGGAACTCTGGGGAGTGGTGAAATGAACCTTCTTTGGATCGTCCTTTTGTTGGATAAGAACGTAATCCCTCCAAGCAGTCATATGGAAAAAAGCCTTGGTCTTGTCGTACCACTGACACACATGATAGTGGTACAACAACTCCTGGTACATCGCCATTATTTTTTGGTCCTTCGTATCTAGGTTAAATATCTCATTGTTGATCAGGGAATATTCCTTATATGGCTCAGTACCCTAAGGGAGTCTCGAGAATTCAAACATCTCATGGAGCGTCAGTCCTAGCTCTACTCCAGGTGTGTAAAATATCCCGATATGAGGAATGTATAGCTCCAGAAGAGCCAAAAACATATGCTGGTTCACCTCTACCCCAAATTGGGTAGCACGTATGGCATAA
This sequence comes from Iris pallida, assembly GCA_029216955.1. Lineage (NCBI taxonomy): Eukaryota > Viridiplantae > Streptophyta > Magnoliopsida > Asparagales > Iridaceae > Iris > Iris pallida. The sequence goes on along the minus strand of JANAVB010042619.1, from coordinate 14,690,591 downwards.
TACATGCCGAGATCCTGGCGCTCATCTTTGTACTTCGTCAGGATCCATACGGTCAGATCATCCTACTTCGGCACATGATGACACCAACCTTCCACCCGAAATTTGCCCTTTGGGTACGTGATCTTGGCCGCCAGCATAAGATTAGCGAAAGTCAAAGCACTAAAAACAAAGGTGTCATTGGGAATGTCATCGAGTATGCTCCCGAGACATAAAACTCACAGAGAGTAGGACAGCCCACCTCGTACGAAGGTAAAACAACATCCTTCTGATCGAAACTGGAGTCGATCTGAAAAGACACCAAAATTGCTCCTCCCTGGGTTAAAGTAAGCACTCAGTTCATCCTTATATTCGAAGCCAAATGGGTGAATGCGGACAACAGCAGGTGACGTTCGGTCTTCGGTACGTACATATGAAGACCCTTTTCGTCAAAGAACCAATCCACCCGTATCTTCAAGATATTTGCTTCGTAGGAAGCCAGTATGTCCCCAAACAAAAATTAGGGCTTCAGATAAAAATCAGTGGCACTCCCAGCAATAGGAATTTTGCCCCTCTCCATCATGGCCTGGAGAAAAGAAGGTTGCTGGTCCTTGATTAGTATCATCCACTCTGGTGGCTAGTCTAGCATAATCACAGTATTGGCGGATTGACAACTTCTTTGTTGAAGTTCAGACCCATCTAGCAGAGGGAGTAGACGAACAAAATCTTTTCCAACCTAGGCAAGGTGATAGACACTACAAAAAGACAAAATCAAAAAAGTTAGCAAAAATATTATCTTTTTGAATAAAGACAAAATGACATGCGCAGCCTAGCATCAGCTCATCTACGACTATGCGCATCAACGAATATTGAGCCTCGACGCATCTTCAGGACAGAAGTCTATGCGAGTTGGCAAAATGAAGCTTCGGCGCATCTTCAGGACCGAAGTCCATGCCCATTAGCAAAGAGAAGCTTCGACGCATCTTCAGGACCTAAGTCCATGCACCTCAGCCAAAATGAAGCTTCAGCGCATCTTCAGGGCATATCTCTATGAGCTACGCCCATATACGTCAACAAAGAAAGTGGTTGGCACATATTCCAAATGGTTGCTCATCCATGCGCTCAACCATACACAAAGTGTCTGTGTGTTTGAGGAGTCATCAATGGCAGCTACCCACCTATTACTTCCCTATTACTTCCCTATGTATGTCGGGATGAGTCATGTCGTCGACTTTAAATTTGTCGACGGTGACTTCGATGGGCTTCTTACCCTTGCCCTTGCTGACAGCGGTGGCGTAAGGAGCTTTACGGGCCATCATGAAGAAAAGCTAGGGTTTTCAGAGAAGAGGAATTCAAAAGAAACAAAGGCTTGAGGAAAAGAGTTGAAAGCTCTCTCTCTCTCTCTCTCTCCACCCAAGCGCCAATTTATAGGCTTGGAAAGCACATAACCCGATAAATGGTGATGTCATCAAACCGATATTTGATGTTCGTAAAGAGGCGGCCCCAAATCTTCGAAAAGATTATCATTAAATATGTCCAAATTGACAAAAATCGAAGAGTCGCCATTAATGACTGTATGCGCCAAAACAGTCATACGTGAAAACGATTATACGCCAGGCAGAGCATGCACTAGAAAACAATTAAAGTCCATGAGCCTAAACAATCCTACTGTCCATGCTTCTGGTTCAAAGTATTTCAAAAACTTGTTTAAATTTTGGAAACTTTGAAGGGGGTCTTGTAGAAGCATGGAATTCATGCGCCACGGCAGCAAAGTTCCTATGTGCTATAAACAGCATGCGACAGGTGCTACAGTCATAATTGGCACATCATAGGAAGACAACAAAGTGCATGAAAAGAAGACTTTTATTAATCTCAACATTGAAAATCTATTATATGTTGTGATTACATAGAAAATGTACTAAAGTCTACCCTAAGCTCTATGGATAGGCGCATCACTTTTTCAGGCACATCTCTTCCTCGTTACGAGTGAATCACTTCCTCGTCAGGGGTGCATCACTTCCTCGTCTCAGTACAGGCGTATCCCTACCCAAAGCAGTTATTGAACAGAACATGGATTGGCAATCAATCCAAATTCGGTACTCAACATCTTGGCACTTGATGTTGTTTCGAAGAGGAATTATGCCAGTAAGGTACACGAGCACGAACTGCTCTGTCCGTAGCCAACTCGGCAAATCTCAATTACCTGATGGAGTTCGTCATCAAAATCGAAGCTTCCTTGAACAAGGAGATCCACAACCCACAGCCTACAAACTCGCCAAGGAGGAGGCTCACGACCATCAAAAGTCGAGTTCATTCTTGTAATGCCTGTGGTTCATATTACGTATTCTTGGAATACGTGTACGTATTTTATTTTGTATTGCATGAATTCCTTCTTGGCTTAGTTTATTCCTGGTTCGGGTTGGTTGGTTCGACTTGACTTGGTTTTGATTGGGCTCATAATGAACCCAAAGTGAACCCCTACCTACCACCACCATTTTATATTTATTAGCCCTCTTTATTCTCTCTCTTTATTTATCATCTTCTTCTTCCTCATTTACTTCCCTACCTACCAGAGAGAGAAGAGAGGGGTCTAGGCAAGTACAACTTGCTTTATGGAGGAACTCTGATTTTATTGCTCCATTCTCTTCTTTACTACATTCTAAAGCACTTTAGTATTTGACATTTTTTATTTCTATGGCTAGATTCTTGTAGATCTATGTTTATTTTATTTTCGGATTTCTTGGGTTTTGATCTACTTAATCTTGTTATTTTTTTGTTTTGATGGTTCCATGTTGTAGAGAATTTTGTTCTACCCCATTTTGACCTTTGGTAGTTCAGATTTGGGCTCCGGATGAAAGTTTTATGAAGCTTGGAAGGCATGGGTTCCTAGTGTTCTTCTCCTCGAAATTTTGGAGAAGAAGAACAGTTCCCTGGCGCATGGCTGTACTTGACCGCATGAGTATTCATGCGGCAAGTCGCCATCAGCCACATGAGACCCTTGTACTTCTAAACCGCATGAAACTTAGTCCCAGCCGCATGAGGCTGAGTCTCAAACTCAGCCGCATGGGCTCATTTTCCATCAGCCGCATGAGTCTACATGGACTTAGTCGCAGGGCTGGGAATGAACTCTTCTCGAGCCGCATATGCAACTGTCCCCCCCCCCCCAGCCGCATAAGCCATCGCATTGACCCAGCCTCATGTGCCCTCACTTCTTTCCGGCCGCATGGGTTTTGCTATGTGAGCCGCATGGACTTGAGTTCGCCATCAGCCGCATGAAAACCCCTTTCTAATGCGAGCCGTATATGCGCTCACCTCCCTGAACCGCATGAACTCAAGCACTTGCCAGCCGCATAGGCCCTGATCCCCGAGCCGCATGAGAACCCTAGACCATGGCCGCATGGGCTTCTAAGTCCGGGCCGCATGATCCCGATTAATTCCAGCCGCATGCGCCCCCTCCTTTCCTGGCCGCATATGACTGAGCCGCATGACTTTCTCATGTTCCTGTGTACTATTATTTATCATTATTTGCCCATGTTTTGTAACTCCTTTATTAGATATTTTACGTCCATTTTATATCCTTACGCCTTTTGTCATGAACTTGATTTTACTTAATATGTTTGGAATGATTATTGTACTTGACATGGTATAACAAGGGACTAGCACAACATGACAGTGACCCGTAGTGGTGCACTCCTGACATGACCAACCTGACATGATAGTGGCCTGTCGTGGCACACTCCTGACAAGTACACCTGGCATGATTTATCTTGAACAGCTGTTGCGACGGCTACCTGACATGACATGACCTGTATAATAACATGGACACCGTGGGCGATTGTGCTTGTACAAATAAACCAGTCCTGTCTTACATCATGTCTAGGGAGGGAACTCCTGAGTACCACTGTCAGGAGTACCTACTAAAATGGACTAAGGCTAATAACTAGATTAATACATTAGTCATGAAGAGATTTCCCAGCTACAGGCAATCCCGTTACCTGGGCGCGCCTGGGATCTGTAGCCTGCCATCGAGTAGGGCACATTTCCAGCACACTGTCATGTGTTGAACCTTTCAAGCTACTTAAGGGTACATGCGTTTCCTGGACGGTGTAGCCACCTGAATTCAACCCCTAATTTTGACCTGGATAACCTGGATGGACTGCAGGGCTTGTGGCTGTGGAATAATCTCACTGCATCTTGTTAGTAATTAGGCTTGTGACAACCCTAGTTAGTTAAAGTATCAAGCCGTAGTTCTTGCTTGGCCGTAAAGTGATTGAATGGAGTCTAACCTGTCTAGCCTTGTCCTGATCCTGTTCCAGACTACTGCATGACCAGAATGCTTGTATTTATTTTATCGATAAATGGTGAGAATTCCAAGTTCTGTTCAGACGAAGGGTTACAACCTCGGTCCTTATTTGGTTTACGGGTTGTAACCTGGTTATCTGAATAGTTCCATGGTTATCTCGTCGTATATCATCCTGATGTATTTTCTTTATTTCCAGTTCTTACTTTTATTTATACTCTTGTACTGATTGCTGGTTTTAGTTTCTAAGTGAAGCTTCCTTTGTGGCACTTACACTTTCTGGGATCTGACCCAGCTGGTTTTGTATGGCCAGATTTCGGAGCAGCTCCAGAGGATTTACCGACTTTCCAGCCAGATGGTGGCCACTAGACGGAACCCTAGGAACGAGTGAGTTTATTTTTGATCTCCCACTTTATTGTAAAAATATTCTTTTGACGCGTTTAGCCGACGAGCACCTGTTTAGCTCGATTGCACTTACTTACTGTCTGCCTACGGGCTGTAACATGATTGACAGATCCTAGGGTTGATCATGTATGACTAAACTCTTACTAGTTCTCACATTTTGTAACGACTAGCTTCATGATCAGCTGAATATGTAATATTTGGGACGCCTTATTATTGTATATTTAGTGATTATACATCTTGCAACATTTACTTACTTGCTTATGATTGAGACACTAGGCTTGTTCATGACCATAGGAGACTATTGGCTTGTAGTAAACCCTCATGTATCTAGACAGCCGTGACCGTATAGCGAGATGGAATCCATTTCAATATACGTAGCTGGCTATGTCTGCCCCCGCTCTCCAGTATTCTGGTTCTGGGGCGTGACATGGTTTAAGTGGTGGCCCATACAGGTCTTGTAAATCAAGATATGTGAGGGTTTACCGAATAGATGTCTCAATCAGTATTCGTCCTTGATCTCTGCTCGTATCTTCTGAATACCTGGATTCTTGTCCTGATCATGTGCTTGTATCTTTGATCTATCCTGGTCCTTCCTTATTGTTCCCTATGTCGTCTTCTTCAGCAGCATTATTCCTGGACCTGCCGGCCAGCAAGGCGGAGTACCTCCCACGTACCAGCAGCAACCCGGAGATCAAGTCCAGCACTCCGGAGTAGCCTCCAGAGTCGAGCCAATTGGAGAAGAGCCCCAGTTCAGCCAGTTCAGCCTGTCGAACCTGATGATGGCACATTAGTAGGACTCGTCAGGACCTTGATAGCTTCTCAAGATCATCGTAGAGATGCCTTACAACAGGCAGTGACGGATGCTTTGACTAGAGGAGGTCATCAGGGTAACAGCACGGCCAACAGCTTCAAGCGCTTGAACCCTCCATTCTTCGACGGTAGTGAAGATGCTATTGCGGCAGATGCATGGCTTCAGGACACAGAGGTGGTTCTAGAAGCAGCCAGGACTCCAGAGAACGAGAAGGTGGCAGTTGTGCGCCTGCAGTTGTTAGATCTTGCCCGCAGCTGGTGGGCGGCGCAAGCCGTTGGATTAGCAGCACCCATTGCTTGGACAGCATTCAGGAAGAGATTCCAGACCAAGTATTTCGATGCTATAGCCCGATATGATCTGCAGACCAGGTTCACCAATCTGAAGCAAGGAGACAGGACGGTCGACGGATATGCGGCCGAGTTTTCCAGACTCAGTCGGTTTGCTCCCACCTTGGTAGCAACCGAGTATGATAGAGCCCAGCGATTCCAGCAGGGACTTCACCTAGAGATCTTGTTGGCAGTTGAGCAGTTTGAGCATCAGACTTTTGATGCAGTCTTGAGAGCAGCCCGGAGGCATGAGTATACCTCCCAAAGGATTGTGGATAGGACCGGAGGTCGGAAGAGATCTCACGGCCAGATGAATCAGTCTTCAGCACCAGCCCCGGCAGCCAGGGCTTTGACAATTGGAGCTCCGAGGCGGGCGGCCTTAGTAACGTCGGTTCAGCATTCCACTCCGACGTACCCTCAGCAGCAGCAGCAGATGCAGAAGCAATCTTCCGCAGTGGGTTGTTCTCATTGTGGGAAGCCAGGCCATGTAGTGGCAGAGTGTCGCAGGGCACAGGGATTGTGTCTGGCCTATGGAGCACCAGACCATAGGGTTGGATCCTGCCCGAATAGGGGTGGTTCATCATCGTCCAACCTTTCCAGCTCTTCGGTGAGAGGACCAGCACCGGTCCAGCAGCAGCAGCAGTACCCATTACCGAGGCCCTTGCCGCCTCAGTCCCAGATGTTCCAGCAGCAGAACCCCCAGCAGCATGTTCAAGCCCAAGCCTTGAGTCAGAGCAGGCAGCGAGGATTTCAGCAGAGGGGACCAGCACCCCGAGGGCACGGTCAGGCTATGGTGATGACCGCAGAGGAAGGATTAGCACCAGGAGAGGTAGTGGCAGGTACTATTCTCGTCAACTCATTTCCAGCTTCAGCTTTATTTGATTCTGGTGCATCGCATTCTTTTATGTCTGCACGATTCGCGACACGGGTAGGATTGGAGCCCGAGTCATTATCAGTAAGGCTCAATATACTTACTGGTAACGGACTTGTGGGAGTAGATAGAGTATTTTCCTCGTGTCGGATCGTAGTTAGCGGTAGAGAGTTTTCCGCTAGATTGATAGAGTTTTCGATGGCCGATTACGATGTGGTCCTAGGGATGGATTGGTTGAGGAACCAGTATGCTAGAATAGACTACCACATTGGCAGGGTTGTTTTTAGCATTCCAGGCGAGCCAAAGTTTTCCTTTTCCCGAGGTGAAGTTGAGCCTTCTCCTCCGATATTGCGGATGGCAGTGGCAGCAGTGCAGTTACCCAGGATAGTGGATGAGTTCCCAGATGTTTTCCCAGAAGAGCTACCAGGTATGTCTCCAGAGCGGAAGATCGAGTTCACTATAGACTTGATTCCCGGGACAGCTCCAGTGTCAGAGAGAGTCTACAGGATGGCGCCGTCAGAATTGGAGATCTTGTACAAGATGATTGAAGAACTTCGAGCCAAGGGATTCATTCGTGCTAGTGGATTGCCTTGGGGAGCCCCGATGCTTCTTGTAAAAAAGAAGGATGGTACGTCCAGGTTATGTGTTGATTATCGTACCTTGAACTCAGTGACAATCAAGAACAGATACCCTCTCCCGAGGATAGATGACTTGTTTGATCAACTCAAGGGGGCTTCAGTATTCTCGAAGATTGATTTGCGCTCAGGATATCATCAGATCAGAGTCAGAGAGCAGGACATCCCGAAGACAGCTTTTAGATCGAGGTATGGGCATTGGGAGTTCCTTGTTATGCCTTTTGGAGCGACCAATGTGCCGGCAGTATTCATGGACCTCATGAATCGCATCTTCATGCCTTATTTGGATCAGTTCGTGATTATGTTCTTGGATGACATCTTGGTCTACAGCAAGAGTGAGGCAGAGCATGAGCAGCATCTCCGTGTGGTTCTTCAGATTCTCAGGGAGCACCAGTTGTATGCCAAGTTCAGTAAATGCGAGTTCTGGCTTGATCGCATTTCGTACTTGGGTCATATCATCACCAGAGGAGGAGTGGAAGTGGATCCCCAGAAGATTGTGGCTATTGAGTCATGGCCAGTGCCCGGCACAGTTGCAGAGGTTCGTAGTTTTCTTGGATTGGCCGGCTACTACCGGCAGTTTTTTCAGATTTTGCTCGAATTTCAGCACCATTGACGCAGTTGACCCGCAAGGATGCGCAGTTTGCTTGGACAGCAGAGTGTCAGAGTTCTTTTGAGCAGTTAAAGCGAGGCCTGATAACAGCTCCTATTCTCACGCTTCCAGATGGAACCGGAGGATTCTCAGTATATTGTGATGCTTCAGGCAGAGGCTTAGGATGTGTTCTGATGCAGCATGGGAAGGTAATAGCTTATGCATCACGGCAACTTCGTGATCATGAGAGAAATTACCCAACCCATGACTTGGAGCTGGCAGCAGTAGTGTTTGCACTTAAGTTGTGGAGGCACTATTTGTATGGAGATAGGGTGGAGATTTTTACCGACCACAAGAGTCTGAAGTATGTTTTCACTCAGAAGGATCTTAACATGCGTCAGAGGAGATGGCTGGAGCTTCTTGTGGATTATGATGTCAACCTGCAGTATCATCCTGGGAAGGCCAATGTTGTTGCAGATGCTTTGAGCAGGAAAGCCGGAGTTTATTTTCTAACAGCGCAACCAGAACTGTTAGGAGATCTTCAGAAGATGGGTATGGAAGTTGTTCTCCCTTCCAGTGTAGCATTGATGGCCAGTATGCAGGTTCAGTCTACTATAGTCGAGAGGATCCGGATGGCGCAGTCAACAGATTCCAAGCTTCAGCGACTCAGAGCAGAGTGTGAGGCAGGACGAAGACCAGAGTTATGCATTCATGAGGACGGTACACTTAGGCATGGGAAGCGTCTTTGTGTGCCCAGTGGAGAAATCAGACGGAAGATCATGGCAGAGGCGCACAGTTCTCAGTATTCTATCCATCCTGGCAGTACGAAGATGTACCGAGATATCCGTCAGCACTTCTGGTGGAATGGCATGAAGCGGGAGATAGCTCGGTTTGTCTCTCGGTGTTTGGTTTGCCAACAAGTCAAGGCCGAACATCAGAGACCAGCAGGACTTCTTCAGCCCTTGCCCATTCCAGAATGGAAGTGGGAGCATGTAACTATGGATTTCGTGACTGGATTACCTAGATCCCCAGCTGGCAGAGATGCTATCTGGGTTATAGTTGATCGGCTCACGAAGGTAGCTCACTTCCTTCCGTTCAGAGTTGGTCAGTCGACGGCTCAGCTAGCGGAGATGTACCTCAGGCAGATTGTCAGGTTGCACGAAGTGCCAGTCAGTATCACTTCGGACAGAGATTCAAGGTTTACGTCGCACTTTTGGCGTAGCCTGCAGGAGAGTTTGGGAACTCATCTCCAGTTCAGTTCAGCGCATCATCCGCAGACAGATGGTCAGTCGGAGCGTACGATCCAGACTCTTGAAGACATGTTGCGGTCTTGCACACTTGACTTCGGTGGTTCATGGGAAGATCACTTGCACCTGGTAGAATTCTCGTACAACAACAGTTTCCAGGCCAGTATCCAGATGGCACCGTTCGAGGCACTGTATGGTAGGAAGTGCAGATCCCCGCTAGCCTGGGATGATGTTGGAGAGAGACAGATGCTTGGTCCAGAAATGATCGCTCAGACAGTTGAAGTAGTTAGAAGGGTCAGAGATCATCTTCGAGTTGCCCAAGATCGCCAGTGCCATTGGGCCGATTCTCATCGGCGTCCTCTCGAGTTTTCGGTCGGTGACCATGTATTCCTGAGGATTTCGCCTAACGGTGGCGTCATTCGTTTCGGCGTGCGGGGAAAGCTTAGTCCTAGGTATATAGGGCCATTTGACATTCTGGAGCGGGTAGGAGATGTGTCCTATCATCTCGCTCTTCCGCTGTCGCTAAGCGAGGTGCATGACGTGTTCCATGTATCCCAATTACGACGGTATATCCCGGACCCGAGCTACATCCTAGATCATTCAGAATTGGTTGTTGGTACCAACCTTTCGTATGAGGAGAGGCCCGTGTCTATATTGGACCGGAGAGAGAAGATCCTCAAGAACAAGACTATCAAGTTAGTCCGAGTTGCTTGGGGTCATCACTCTTTGGGGGAGTCAACATGGGAGCGTGAGGATGATATCCGATCGCGATATCCCGACTTGTTTGACTCGTGAGGTATAATATCTTTCTTATGCATCATGCCTTCGATTCCTTGCTTGCATGATTGATTGATTGTCTAGTATAGCTCGCTTGTTATTAGTATAGCTTGTCATTGCTCCTCTAGCCTCTTGATTAAATTCCGAGGACGGAATTCTTTTAAGGTGGGTAGAGTTGTAATGCCTGTGGTTCGTATTACGTATTCTTGGAATACGTGTACGTATTTTATTTTGTATTGCATGAATTTCTTCTTGGCTTAGTTTATTCCTGGTTCGGGTTGGTTGGTTCGGCTTGGCTTGGTTTTGATTGGGTTCATAATGAACCCAAAGTGAACCCCTACCTACCACCACCATTTTGTATTTATTAGCCCTCTTTATTCTCTCTCTTCATTTATCATCTTCTTCTTCCTCATTTACTTCCCTACCTACCAGAGAGAGAAGAGAGGGGTCTAGGCAAGTGCAATTTGCTTCATGGAGGAACTCTGATTTTATTGCTCCATTCTCTTCTTTACTACATTCTAAAGCACTTTAGTATTTGACATTTTTTATTTCCATGGCTAGATTCTTGTAGATCTATGTTTATTTTATTTTTGGATTTCTTGGGTTTTGATCTACTTAATCTTGTTATTTCTATGTTTTGATGGTTTCATGTTGTAGAGAATTTTGTTCTACCCATTTTGACCTATGGTAGTTCGGATTTGGGCTCCGGATGAAAGTTTTATGAAGCATGGAAGGCATGGGTTCCTAGTGTTCTTCTCCTCAGAATTTTGGAGAAGAAGAACAGTTCCCTGGCGCAAGGCTGTACTTGACCGTATGAGTATTCATGCGGCAAGTCGCCATCAGCCACATGAGACCCTTGTACTTCTAAACCGCATGAAACTTAGTCCCAGCCGCATGAGGCTGAGTCTCATACTCAGCCGCATGGGCTCATTTTTCATCAGCCGCATGAGTCTACATGGACTTAGTCGCAGGGCTGGGAACGAACTCTTCTCGAGCCGCATATGCAACTGTCCCCCCCCAGCCGCATAAGCCATCGCATTGACCCAGCCTCATGCGCCCTCACTTCTTCCGGGCCGCATGGGTTTTGCTATGTGAGCCGCATGGACTTGAGTTCGCCATCAGCCGCATGAAGACCCCTTTCTAATGCGAGCCGCATATGCGCTCACCTCCCTGAACCGCATGAACTCAAGCACTTGCCAGCCGCATAGGCCCTGATCCCCGAGCCGCATGAGAACCCTAGACCCTGGCCGCATGGGCTTCTGAGTCCGGGCCGCATGATCTCGATTAATTCCAGCCGCATGCGCCCCCTCCTTTCCTGGCCGCATATGACTGAGCCGCATGACTTTCTCATATTCCTGTGTACTATTATTTATCATTATTTGCCCATATTTTGTAACTCCTTTATTAGATATTTTACGCCCATTTTATATCCTTACGCCTTTTGTCATGAACTTGATTTTACTTAATATGTTTGGAATGATTATTGTACTTGACATGGTATAACAAGGGACTAGCACAACATGACAGTGACCCGTAGTGGTGCACTCCTGACATGACCAACCTGACATGATAGTGGCCCGTCGTGGCGCACTCCTGACAAGTACACCTGGCATGATTTATCTTGAACAGCTGTTACGACGGCTACCTGACATGACATGACCTGTATAATAACATGGACACCGTGGGCGATTGTGCTTGTACAAATAAACCAGTCCTGTCTTGCATCATGTCTAGGGAGGGAACTCCTGAGTACCACGGTCAGGAGTACCTACTAAAATGGACTAAGGCTAATAACTAGATTAATACATTAGTCATGAAGAGATTTCCCAGCTACAGGCAATCCCGTTACCTGGGCGCGCCTGGGATCTGTAGCCTGCCGTCGAGTAGGGCACATTTCCAGCACACTGTCATGTGTTGCACCTTTCAAGCTACTTAAGGGTACATGCGTTTCCTGGACGGTGTACCCACCTGAATTTAACCCCTAATTTCGACCTGGGTAACCTGGATGGACTGCAGGGCTTGTGGCTGTAGAATAATCTCACTGCATCTTGTTAGTAATTAGGCTTGTGACAACCCTAGTTAGTTAAAGTATCAAGCCGTAGTTCTTGCTTGGCCGTAAAGTAATTGAATGGAGTCTAACCTGTCTAGCCTTGTCCTGATCCTGTTCCAGACTACTGCATGACCAGAATGCTTGTATTTATTTTACCGATAAATGGTGAGAATTCCAAGTTCTGTTCAGACGAAGGGTTACAACCCCGGTCCTTGTTTGGTTTACGGGTTGTAACCTGGTTATCTGAATAGTTCCATGGTTATCTCGTCGTATATCATCCTGATGTATTTTCTTTATTTCTAGTTCTTACTTTTATTTATACTCTTGTGCTGATTGCTGGTTTTAGTTCCTAAGTGAAGCTTCCTTTGTGGCACTTGCTCTTTCTGGGATCTGACCCAGCTGGTTTTGTCTGGCCAGATTTCGGAGCAGCTCCAGAGGATCTACCGACTTTCCAGCCAGATGGTGGCCACTAGACGGAACCCTGGCAACGAGTGGGTTTATTTTTGATCTCTCACTTTATTTGTAAAAATATTCTTTTGAGGCGTTTAGCCGACGAGCACCTGTTTAGCTCGATTGCACTTACTTACTGTCTGCCTACGGGCTGTAACATGATTGACAGATCCTAGGGTTGATCATGTATGACTAAACTCTTGCTAGTTCTCACATTTTGTAACGACTAGCTTCATGATCAGCTGAATATGTAATATTTGGGACGCCTTATTATTGTATATTTAGTGATCATACATCTTGCAACATTTACTTACTTGCTTGTGATTGAGACACTAGGCTTGTTCATGACCATAGGAGACTGTTGGCTTGTAGTAAACCCTCATGTATCTAGACAGCCGTGATCGTATAGCGAGATGGAATCTATTTCAATATACGTAGCTGGCTATGTCTGCCCCCGCTCTCCAGTATTCTGGTTCTGGGGCGTGACAATTCTTGACATAGAGTCGCGTGAAATAAGAAATGAGCAAACCCCAACTTTGAAATACGTCTATTGATAGGCAAACGTATGATCAAGCCCATGCGCCAAATGGCAGCTTCCCGAAGATTAATGCGATAAATCTAGCATTAATGGCGATGAATCTGCCATCTCGATTTCAACCAAGTCAAAGTCATTAATTCGAGCCCCAAAATCCTCAATGAGGTTGACCGAAAGTGATGTGCCCCACAAGTGATGCGCCCTACAATTGATGTGCTCCACAACCAATGCACTCCATGGCGTATGTACCCCAAGACTGATGCACTATGTTGCACATGCGGTCCACAGATGATGCGCCCACATAGACTCTTCACCCATCAAAGCATTTAATACTAAGTGATAAAAAGTCAACAGCACGCTTCTCAAAAATAGAAGTCGACAGTTTTCACAGAAAATGAAGAGGCACCAATGTCAGCACAATTATTACTTGTTACAGCTGTGCTCTGCCACGTGGCTAACCTGAACAAACTTTGCATGTTCCCTTAAAGCCTTGCACCCAAACTTTGCATGCACCACTAAAGCCATGTGTCCAGACTTGTTGTGCACCTTCAGAGGTCGTATGCCAGGTCTCCTCATGCGCCAAATCTCCCAGGCACATCAAATACATTATCCTTCAACGGATCGAGATGTTTGAGCTATATACATACTCCACGTGTCATTAACTCAGTTCTTTACATGAACGGGTGTCAACCACCCAAGATCTCAGAAACAAACGAATCTCAATAATTGCCACATGTCAGCTCATCCGCAGCCCAACAGTACAGTTACGTTAGATTCAGTTCAAGCTTTTCAGGCACAGCGTCCCTGCACCCAATAAAGTCATGCACGTAGCGTTCCTACATACAAAATTTTCATGCGCACATGAAGGGATCATTCCAACCCCTATAAATAGAAGGATCATTTCTTCATTCGCCTAGACCAGCACGAAGACAGTCACCCCAAGAGAGACAGTCGCCCGGACATTCAGAGATCCTGCACCCAATAAAGTCATGCGCGTAGCATTCCTACATACAAAATTTTCATACGCACATGAAGGGATCATTCCAACCCCTATAAATAGAAGGATCATTTCTTCATTCGCCTAGACCAGCACGAAGACAGTCACCACCAGAGAAACAGTCGCCCGGACATTCAGAGATCTCGAGATCGTCGTCGGATTATCAACGGAGTAAAGAATCAATCCTCCATCGTCACTCGTCCCCAGAAAAAAATAAATTTTACTCGAAAGATCCCATCGAGGATCCAAGTTGTACTTGTTTCGTATGTTCAATATAAATGTTTCTCAAATACTTTTTAATGGAAAACATATATATATATATATATATATATATATATATATATATATATATATATATATATTCTTTTTCTTTTTTTTGGGTGTCTGGAGTGTGCTCCCCCCCCCCCCCCCCCCACGGGAACACGGCCTAAGGCCGCCCAGCCACCCAGTAGGGCGGGAAGGGGGGGGGGGGGAAGGGGGCTCGAACCTAGGACCAACCCTAGATGAGCCCTCCGCTCTAGCCATTTGAACTAGAGCCGCTGGACATATAGATCGGGAGCCACGTCACCCTCGACCATTAGATTGAGCGGGCAAGCGCGTGGGCCCTCCGATCCGAAAGTGCAAGGGGGGCGGGCTTTGGCGGGGCTCCACGGACGGATCTTTTGATCTGCCCCCAAATTTTGATTTTTAATATATATATATATATATATATATATATATATATATATATATATATATATATATATAATATCGTAAAAGAACTAAATCTCACGAAGAGAAAATGAATATATATATATATATATATAATATCGTAAAAGAACTAAATCTCACGAAGAGAAAATGAAATAGTCCACGAGAACATTCGAATTAGTATAGATAGATTTTTTAATAAAAATAGAGATACATAGATTTGCTTTTTATTTTTAAAAATATAGATAGATTTATTTTGAATAAATAAAATAATTGTGGGAGTTAGGGGTAGTGGGCCCAGAAGGCATGCAAAGCAGCGTGCACAAAGTTCCATGCATATCGTCGGACATCTCAAAAAACAAATCTAAAAAAAAACTCTCTTTCAAAATAAATAAATACAATAATCTATGTTTAAATAAAAAAAATATATATATAAATATTAATTTTTATTTTATAATATTAATAGTGATAGTAATCTAAATCTTACTTTTTTAAAATGGTATTTTAACTTTAATTGCAGTGTTCTTTTAGTTTTAATTTTAAGATAGGGATAGATTTATTTTCTAAAAGGGGAGATTTAAATTTTGTAAAGAGAGAGAGAAATTTGGATTGGACTATGGGAACCTGGGCCAACTTGGCATCCGCAGGACCGTGATTGGCTAATAGCATTTGAGCCCAATAATAGCAGTACGTCTATAGATGATGTCAAATGCTTTTATCAAATTGGTTTTGTTTTGCTCATCTTATTCAATGTTCTTCAATTTTTGATATGATCCTAAGTTACTCAAATGTCAGCACGGTATCTACGCGAGGCCCAGGCGTCCTGTCTTTTTCTATTTGGGCCACAAAACTCTAGCTTGGAGTCAAAAGAATAGCCCTTAAAAAGGAACAAAGAGGGATTCTGTTTGGTACGCCATGGTTTTGAGTTTAAAATTCTACACGTGGTCGGAATTCTAATAAAAAACATGCGTCACACAACTACTAAAAGTCGTAGAACAAAAAGAGAAACTCACAAATCGTCTTTAGTGAAAAGAAATAGATCATTGAAATATGTTGATTGGGTCTACTCTTCTCAAGATGCATTACACTTCATGTTGGGTTTTGGCCTTTTACATTAGAAATTTTAGTCCTACATCGGCTAGGCCAAAAGAAGTGTATCTATATATAATAAACTATACTAGTTTAGAGATGCACATGTGGTGTGGAGGTGCACATGGGTGTGTCATGTGGGGGTATTTCTCTAATGAAAAAAAGGCTAAATCAACAATGAAAGCATTCATGCTTTTCGCTCTTGGGAAATTAATTTCCATTAGAGGTAAACCTCGTAGGTGTTTTTTAGCGACTCGGACTCGGATTCGCGCTCGGGCTCATGAGGCCTAATATGATATTTTGTTGGCGCACTTTGCGCGGCCAAGTGGCGCGCCCAGTTGCGCGTCCCAGTCGCGCGCGCGCCAGTGGGCGCTGCCTGTTGGCGCGCCGTTGGCGCAGGTTGGCACAAGTTGCGCGGGGTGCGCGCCAAGCGCAGATTAACACATGTCGCGCGTGGTGCTCGCGTTGCGCAAGTGGCACAGATGGCGCGTGCTGTGCACCCTTTGGCTCAGTTCGTGTCTGTGCACGATTGAGAAGTTACAACATGTTCGGGACGGTTTCTTCCCACATTCCGAACATGTTGTTTACTGGACGGTTACAGAACGAGGCTATATAAGCTTCTCTGCTCTCTCTCAGATGATAAGTTCAGAATTCACATAAGGCATAAGTGTTTTTCAGCACTATTCCTTACGTGTTTCCACAGAGTTTGAGAGAGAAGAAAAGCAGTGCATCAGTGCCACTTAGCGTAGGAAGCATCCGTCGTTGGGCCGTCGAAAACCTATTAGCATCATCCTTAAGACGTAGGCAAATTGTGAGTATGTTGTGACAAGGCCATTGTCCAGGCATCGAAAGTCCGACAGCCGAACGACTTGTGGGAGAAGGAAACTTTAGTAACGTTAGTGCGAAGCTGTCAAACTGGTGACGACCTTAAGACCACTTGGCGGCATTCTGCTTGCTTTAAAAGCTGACTAGGCAGCGACGCACTATCGACCGATACGACTACCACCTAGGGATGGACGAGCGACACATAAGTTTCTGATAAATCATTTCCAGTATTGATACTTCATTCAAGGACGAACATATCCGTCACCCGCCCACCCGTCCGTCGTCCGTCGTCGCCGGTGTGCAATTTTTCCATCGCTAACAATTGATTAAATAAATATATTTAAGATATTAATGGAAACACAATCAATATCAAAATATAATATTTGAGACCCGACGCAATCCATCCAAGATTTAATTATGTCTAATTAGACCCTCAACGACACAAAATGCTCGTCGAAAATCTAGAAATATAAGAAAAAATAATATCATACACCCGGTGGAGCTCCCGTAGAATTCTCGTCCAATCAAATCTTCAAAGTCATAAAAATATAAGAAGACATAAAATACTATATACCCGACGCAACCACCCGCTGTATAACTCCAATCCAATCGGACCTTCAATGATACGCTTGCTTGAAACATAAATTTATTTGAAATTAGTGCTCATAATACAGATACAAGTACAAATATAAAATAATATCTCCAATAATACAAAAGTTCATAAAATAAACCCATAGTTCATACAGTAGCAACAAGAGCAGCATAGGCAAAAGATGAAGTAGGGAAAGCAGGTACAACATGGGCAACAACAGTAGCATGAGCACCTGTCCTATTTATAATTGCCTACACAAGCTCTGCATCCTATTGGAGTTTGGAACAACGGTAGTAACATGTGTTAAGACTGAATCATGCGAAGGTGGAGCATAATAAGGAAGTGGAGAAAGTTTTGAAAACACCGATGCTTGTGACACAAAGGAGTCGGTACCATATATGTGTTGGCCCTTCTTTCTCCGTTCAATGGTCTTTAGCAAAAGGTTGTTATTATCATCTAGCTCAGATTCTTTCTCCCTTCAATGGTCTTTAGCAAAAGGTTGTTATTCTCAACTAGCTCAGACTGCCTAATACTCTCGTCCACCACATCCTGAGTGGCCTAAGAGGATGCCTATGTCCCTAGAGACTGAATCGCAACTTGTATACCGACGTTTTAATATCCCTTGTTAGCAATCACCCGAATAAAACTCGTATTATACGCGAATTTTTCCGTATCTTTCATAAACGTATAATACTTGCGTACTTTTGACAGATCCAAATCAGTACGTAAATTTTAAGCATGCGAAATTTTAAACGTGTTCTGTATAAATTATTGAAAAAATTGGCACAAAAAATGTGCTGGGAACCTGTTTAATTAACCAAATTTGACAACATATTAAAGAATGTGAAATTTCTAACATCAATATTTTCATTTTTTGAATATTTGACCGAATTTTTGAACGTATTTTATTTGTATTGAGCCGATTCATACTCGTACTTTTGCCGTCCCGAATTTTTTCCGTTTGCCGAATTGCTAACAAGGTTAATATCCTAAGATATTTTTTAAATAACCTATGTTTTTAGAGTATCCTAAGTTATATGTTCAAACTGTGTAGTATAATATAATTGAAAACAATATAACTATAATACTTACAAATGTCTTTCTCGCATTCTAGTCCGGGCATATCTCGTCCTTCCTCTTGTGCATGTTATTGAACCTCATCAGGATGTCTAGTAATTATTTAAGATTTTTAACTGATTTTAGGATAATTTTTTATATTTTATTTGACCCTCTCTACCTGTTGTGCCGCAAATCTACATGCACAATTTTATAAAAAAAATATAACTCAAAGTAGATCCGTAAACTTTATTTTTCCAAATCCAGACAAACCTTTCTTGTATAAAAATTCTAGAAAATAATTCATTTTTTGATAAATTAAAGTAACATAAACACTAGGTATTTGATGTTGTGACGTACATTCGTCAAACTACATTAAAACTTCTCATGTCCCACATACAAACTCAAATATCGATTCGAGCATACTGTCGCAACCGTGTCGTTGAGACCTTTAAACATGAATTGATAACTTTTGATTTTTTAGACAAAAAGTTTCTGACCTAAAATTTGGTTTTGGTTTGCATGCCGACGATAATAGGCCTCAAATATTAGTAAACCTATGTTCTACTTTATGTGTTAGGACGACCATAATCATATGATAGATTAATGAAACCTTTGAAATTGTCTAACTTGTAGGCTAAATAATACTAGGAGTATTTTGGTAATTTTCTATAACTAACATAGTTTCGTAACTTTGTGAACATGGGATCATGAGACGTGTTGATGCTAATTTTTGGGGATATCTAGTGGAGTTGTTGTGGGATTACAAACCAGTTGGAATACAGTCTTCACCAGATGGATATGCAAGCATTGCATTTAAGTTGTCGTTGCTCATATATTTATATGTTGCATGTTTACTTCATAATTACCATATTGATTCTATGTGCACGAGAGATGAGCCTTACTTACATCCATGCACCTTACCACTTTATTTGATATGTACTACTTGTCACGTATTACACGTTTCCATACTTGTTACTTGATCGTTATTTTACATAATAATTAGTGAGATTGGGTGGATTCAATTAGTGCGTTTGTGGACGTCTTGTGTAATCCCTTCTTCTCAAATCTTGTGGATATTGGTCATGCAAATACAATGCATTGGTCAACGTATTAACCAACAACCTTTCACATATAGAAAGTTAGAATTCTAAAATATAGTACACGAATTTACGATGTATATACTTCTTGTATTATCTTTTTGTTATCCCATAGCGTCAGATATTGCTTGTACCATATTCTTGTTGCAATCTTACATCCGTGTAGTATGTTCACTTGCATTATCACGTGCACTTATATATTAATTATAGATTTAGCGTGATTTCGTTACTTTGTTCCAATCTTGACTGGATAACTGTATTTTTTAGCTTTAGAGAGGACTGTTACCATACTCATTACGGTAACTAAGAGGATGACTTTGTTGGCCCATGCAGCCATGATCAAGCTGTTCGATAATTGACCTAAAACTCCGACTTTGATATGAAAAGAAAGAAGACGATTACAGAAGATTGCAGTCGATATCGTCAAGCAATTTTTCTACTTTATTCTGTATTTTTACTTACTATGTTTAGATTATTTGTGAGTCTAGATCACTAGCAATTTAGAAGGTTACCCTCACACAAACCTATTTTTGATCCAAACCAAACCAAATATCCAAAATCCTTGCTAAACGAAAATTGGCCAGAAAACCTACTAGCCAAACTCAGGTCGTGTTCATGCCGAACTCGAACCGAACTCGGTCCCCTTGGATCACTCCTGGTTAGCAGCTTATTCCTAGTCTTTTTGGATCTCAAACGTTCATAATTATGAACGTTACCCAAACCGAGTTCTGCCCGAACTCTGCCACTCTGGTTCAAAAATTCTTATAAATATAGAAGAATTTGTTATTTCTAATCACTCAATCCATGCATCATCTTCTCTATCTATTCTAAAGCCTTCCTATTAAAAAGAGCTTTTAATCTTTCTATTTCCAAGACAACTCACATTTTTCTAGTGTCGGTGGTTTCCGATTAGGAGTATTCGAGTTATACAAGCTTGGAGTATAAAAGCTTTCTTCAGACAGGTGTTGAAGTTTGATCGTGTTCTTCGGATTAAAATACGATGGTGTAGAAGTTGGCACATTCTTCGGAGTAAAGCACGTGGTGTAATCTCTATTTCAAATAGTAGATTTAACATCGAGCAGAGTTCTCGAGACTGGATTAGTCCTCTTAGATGAAAACCAGTATAAAATTTTGGTGTCTGCGTATTGCTTTCTTTCCTCTATTTACTTTTCTTTACTTCACTGCACCTAAGTATTTGTTTATATATGTGTTTACCTGCTTAATTTTTTATTGGGGATATTTTTTCACTGCACTATATTTATCCCCCTCTAGAGGTGTCATCGATCCTACAATTGGTATTAGAGCACGGTCTCTTTAGTTGAACTAAAATCTCCTTGAGATATGGCATCATTATACACTAACAATGGTGAAGGCCAGTCTACAAATAGGCCACCCATATTTGATGGCACAAACTACACATATTGGAAGACATGTATGAGCTTTTACCTCAAGTCTTTTGATTTCGATTTATGGTCGATTGTCATCGATGGTTACAAGAAACCACTACCTATTTTGGTATATGGGAATCTAGTTGAAAAATCGTATGTCA
The DNA here is from genome assembly GCA_029216955.1 of Iris pallida. NCBI lineage: Eukaryota > Viridiplantae > Streptophyta > Magnoliopsida > Asparagales > Iridaceae > Iris > Iris pallida. The sequence goes on along the minus strand of JANAVB010042619.1, from coordinate 14,669,721 downwards.
AATATACCGACAATGAAAAGAAACAAGCAAGTCTTGATGCAAAAGCTATCAATGCTTTATTTTATGATGTAGATAGAACTGAGTTTAATAGGGTATCAACATGTGTCATGTCTCATAAGGTTTGAAAACTTTTTGAAGTAACTCATGAAGGAACTCACAAGTGAAGGAGTCCAAAATCTCGCGACTAACACAAGAGTATGGCCTTCGAAATGAAGTCTAATAAGACTATTACCAATATATTTACTCATTTTTTGGATATTGTTAACCCTCTATCTTTCCTTGAAAAAGAATACAACAATCATGAAAAGATTCGAAAGGTACATCACGGGCTAACCAAAAACTGGAATCCCAAGGCGACGGCCATTAAGGAAGGGAACGATATAACTACAATGACTCTTGAAATGCTTATAGGAAAGCTTATGACACATGAGCTGGACCTTAAATATTTTGAAGAGCTAGCACCAAAGGAGAAGACAATATCATTCAAAGCATACCATAAGATAGCCTCCGATGACGAGAGTGAGACCGATAGCTCAGACAACGAGCAAATGGCCCTCATGATGAGGAACTTCAGAAGATTCCTGAAGTACGAGAAGTCTAATAAGAAGATGAAAGATTTTAGAGACGACGAAGAACCAATCTGCTATAGCTGTAAGAAGATAGGTCATATCAAGAAAGATTGTCCTGTTGTAAGAAAAGAAAGTAGATACGATCAGTCAAGCTAAAGGACTTCGATAAAGAATTATGTTAATACCAGCATCTGGCATGAAAGTGAGGCGAGTGATTCTGAAGAAGAAGAAAAATCTCACCACACAGCCAACCTATGCTTTATGGCTACGGATGCTAAGGTAATTTTGAATCCTCTTTAAAAAGAATTTACTTTTGATGAATTATCTGTTGCCTTCACTGATCTACTAAAAGATCAAAAGAAGATGATGGCTATGTACAAAACCGCTACGAAAGAGCTAAATTTTGTACAATCTGAGTTTTCTAAGTAATCTCGAATACTAGAAGATATTAGAGATAAAAACTCTTCTAGTAACACGGATGATATTTCTTCTATAAAGTTGACATTACATGACACTCTTGAAAAGCTTGCGAAAGCTAATCAAGAAAATGTAAAACTCAATGATCTCTATGAACTAGAGGAAAATAAGTATAACATTGCTACTCAGAGGATAGATGCACTCATGGCTAAGTACACTGAAGCTTGTGATGTCTCTAAAAAGTTAAAGATTAAATTGGATAAACAGGTAGTCAAGCCTGTAACTCAAGTAAACACAAATCACAAGTAAACACAAACACAACACGACCAACACTACTAGAAATGCTAGAAATCATGCATTTATGTATACGTTTTTACACAAGAAGTCACACACGTCTTTAAAAACTCATATACATGATCTTCGAACTTCACCTAGCACTAACACTTTAGCTACATGTAATTATTGTGGTTTGAGAGGACATGTATCACATTAATGCAAGATTAGGAAGCTTGTAGATATGCATATATATGTCTGGGTTCCAAAAACTAACATATTCGGACCCTCAAGAAAGTGGGTACCAAAGGTTACATCTTCAACTTGTGATATATGTGGACCTTCATCCTCCCACTAGAAGTAAATGGATCCTTGATAGTAGTTGCTCCAGACATATGATGGGCGACAACACTTTGTTTTCAACTCTATCGATGATGAAAGAAGGCTATGTTTCATTTGGAAACAATTTAAAATGACATATAATTGGAATTGGCGACATAGGTACTTCTCCTTCTCCTATTATTAAAAATGTATGTTTAGTAACAAAATTAAAACATAACCTGCTGAGTATTAGTCAGTTGACTGATCATGGTTATGGAATATATTTTGATAAGGATAAATATTTCGTTTATGATAAATCTTTTGGAATAATTTCCTTTGAGAGAATAAGAGTGGACAACATATACGTACTATATTTGTCAGAAAGTACTAACAATACAAGAAAAGTCTATATACATCTTAAGACAAAAGTTGTGTATGACATATGCATCTTGGACATGCAAACATAGACACTATTGCAAGATTGTCCACAAAAAAATGGTAAGAGACTTACCCGATATTACTTTCAAGAAAGATATAGTCTGTGCCGAGTGTGAAAAGAACAAGGCATCCAGATCATCTTTCAAATCAATAAATGTCACGACCCGTACCCAGTGTAGGGGCACGAGATGTGGGTACGTCCAGTCTACGTCGCAGTGTCGGCGGTAGAACGCTGTTCTAGGTTACTATCTAATCAACAACTCACGCAATTATATAATGTACTTGTCAAATCTCAACTCCGAACGGAGAACAAGTATAGATATAATGAAATCTAAATCATAGTCTAAGTACGATATGATAACACAGAAGTTTATAACTAAGAGTAAATAACAACAACAAACCAACTACTAAATAATAATAATCTCAAAACAACAATATCTCAACTTATTACAATTCAAGTTCTAAAACATGAAAACTAAACCAAGTCAAATAGCTAGTCTCCCTATCACTCCTGAGTGTCGGGGCCAAAGGTAGATAAGCCATCTCCTGGTCCATAGTATGTAGGGAAAGTGTCCTCGGGGCAAGCATCTGTAATATTTTTAACTGGTCCAGTCAGGACAAGAACGAGCACAAATCATCAAGAAATTCCAAGTACATGACAGAGAACTATAAACAGTTATAGACAATTGTATTGATGAACATGGCAGTTCATATGAGTAATGATGTAGAGAAACAGTTAAGGTACAAGGAAAGTAAGGTAACTAAACAAGTGGAGAAGCATGGCAATGAAGACTGTAAAATATGATCTAGCTGAACTAGAGTAACATAATATAAGTCCAGACAGTATAATATGAGTCAAGTATAATCCCAATGTGAATCCAGACAATGTAAATCTAATACCAGATGATTCCAGTACAAGATGAGTCCAGTATAAGTTGAGTCCAGTCAGTGATCAAAGATTCCAGGTGAGTCCAGACTATACTCTAATAGTGTATTTTAAAATATCGAGATCGATATGTAAACGGCTGTAGGTAATACGACACATCGCACACTCGGCCAAGTGTGGGATGGCTATCATTCCAGTATAATTCTAAGGGAGTGGTTTCAGTATTTGGGAAAGTCCATATGTCTACTCCAATATTTCTCCACCCAACAAGTACAAGTGAATCCATAACCTGACACGAAATAAGTACAAGTCCAGCCAGAACATGAATGATACCAGTAAGTGATTCCAAGGTGATTCCAGAAGTGGTTCCAGAAATGGAGGCCGGACATGAATAAATGAGTATCGCATGAAATGGATCCAGCAATATCAAATCGTGTTTGTAATAGAGAATCAAGTAGAACTAACTACAACTGAAGTACAATAATCGACAAGTAAATGAAAGAACTATCAGAGAATGTACTCGCCTGATACTCTGAAAAGAGTAGTATAATATCAGATATCTGCACCAGAGTCACGATATCCTAAATAGAGCAGTAGAGATTATAATGTGTTTAGAATAAGGTAAATGAAGTTTACGATGCAATCTACATGATTTCTAGGTCAATCTAGGTCAAAGTAAAACTTGGTCAACTCTGGGTCAACCCAAGTCAACATCTAGTCAAACTAGGTCAATTGGTCACATTTAGACTCAATATTGACTTTTGGTCAACTCTAGTCAATTTTGAACTATTGGGTCAAACCTTTGTCAATTCTAGGGTGGTTAGCTGTCAAGTCAACTCTATAGTAAAGATAACTTAAATCTACACCACAGACTTACCTATCATAGGATACCATATTTATCTATATCATATTACATATCAATGTATATATACCCAATGTCTATAGCCCTAGACATACATAAGCCTATCAAACAAAACCACATACATATACCTATCTATCACATATATCCATCAACTATATATTCATGAATATATACATAGGAATCATATATGTATATATCTACAAAAAAAATCTACAAATATATAGGTATCACAAGTAATGTGAGCTCTCAAACCCACACACACACAACCTCATGACACAATCACTACTCCATCTCACCAACCAACTCTCATCTAGCCCTCTTGCTACAATTGGCTTGCTAATAGAAAGTAAAAGACTGCTGCCACACTATAGCTAAACCCAAGCCTCTTCTAATCTCTAATACTCTGCTCTAGCCTATTTCCTGTACACTCCATAAGTGGCCATGATCCTATAACTAATGCTAAGGGAGGTTGATACATGGTAGGGTCAAGCAGTAAGGAAATAGACTGATGTCAAACCCACTTGTGGGACTGAACACTCAGGAAATTAAGGACAAATACATCATATACATGACAACCTAGCTAAGGGACTAATTAAGATATGCACTGGAACAATATGGCATTGACTTGTAGTGGACTGATATCAAGTGCAGATACATGACTGCATAAATAGAAAATAGGACAGTTATAAGGGTGAGGAGAAATAAATGCGGATGAAACTCGAATAAGTGAAGTGAGGGGACTGAATTGCTAATAATACCCTCTCCCCTTCCCTCAGTTCATTAACTGAGCAAATATGGAAATAAACAGTGTAATAATCTAGAAACATCCTCAGTTAAGTTTTTGAACATATGAATATGACTGAACTACTTATCAGAACATTAGACATTTAAAGACAAATACATATAAAAGAGAGGTGGACAGATTAGTCAATGAAAGAGCCATATCCAAAGTAGGCTGATAACTAAAACAGTGGTCGACTGAACGCAAATGGGATGGACATGATGGAATTACTAGGGAAGGACTAGGTGTTTGGGGATTGAACCTATATCCCAGGAATTTTCAAATCCAATCTGTAAAGAAAACATAAAACTTATTGAACATAAATTGAGACCCAATCAAAGTAAATTCAAAATATATATAGGGAACAAAGTGTACAGAGGTAGGGACATACCCCACGTGTCCTATGGAAGCCAAACGTGTCCAAAAACAGGAAACAAAGTGTCCAAAATCCAAAACAAAATAGTATCAAAAAACTGTCCAAACACTGTGTCGTGCAACCAGTTCAAGGCCTCGTGGACACGACACAATATCCCAGTGTCCATGTGGTGTCTAACAGTATCCAATCGAAAGTATAATTAGTAATAGAGGACAGTTCTCAGCACTGCCTCGTGCGGCCATGTCGTGCCTTCGTGGGCTCGACACAGTGCTCGAGGCACCACGTGCTCTTGCACTCATATCGAAGGGATATAGGGCTAGGTCCTAGGGTGCCTGTATCGAGTCAAGGTTGTGTCGTGTCCGAGTTCGAGTCGTATATCAGTGGGGGTTTTCTCGCGTGTGCGTACGTGTGTGCGACCACTGTGGAACCCATAACTTTGCGAATACCCAACCATGTAAGCCCAAACTTCGTGTGTGTCGTGTCAGTGTATGCCCCATGGGTCTACCAAAAATCGTGTCTTAAGAAGCCGTGTCGTGTCCTACAGGACACTCGAGCAGCAGGGGAGCATAGTACTCCCCTGTGCAGTGTCCAACAACAGGTTCGTATCCAATTTTGGACATGAACAGGGGTCCAAAAGCAACTCAGTCCTACACTAACCAAATCCCTACATATTAGGCTACCCAAATCTGAAATTTGTTTTGAAATACAAGAACAAACAGTCCATAGTGGCAATCCAACAAGTACTTGCACATACACATTGACACGTGTCCGATACGGACACCAAATGGATACGGTTTCCTACCAAACTTGAGGGACAGCTATGGGACACCTAGATTTAGGTATTATGCAAAGAAATCAGAATTAAAATATAATTTAAAGGGTTTACCTATAGTGTGTCAATGACAAGGAAAAGTCCTAAATTGAATGATTCCCCTTGCTAGCCAAAATCTCCAAATTGTCCCAAAACTGAGATTTCTCTCCAAGAACACAAAATAGAGTAGGATTAGACTATAATGCAACAAACTAGAGTCAAAAATGAATTAAAATGAATTAGTTATGAATTTGGGAAGATGGACAAATACCTTTCCTTTCAAAAAGTTGCAATGATACAAAAGAGGCAAGAACCAAAGGAAGAGAGAATTTATAGGGGGATCCCTATGTGGCTGGCCATAAAGGGAGAAAATTAGGATTAGGGTTATAACTAACGGGATTGGGTCAAGTTTAAATGGTAAATGAAATCAATTCATAAGTCACAAGTCATTGGACCTAATCTTTATTCTCCTATATGAAACTTGATTCTAAATGACTTAACTTGAGTTGACTTAAGTTAGACTAGGGTCCCACCATGCTATTCAAGTCACCATAGCTAAGTCAACATCTAGGTTAGTCTCTTAAGTCACAACTAGTAAAAGTCAAAATTAACAACCAGCAATCCAATAATTAATCAAATAATTCCAATAAGTCAAAATGACCAAAATACCCCTAGGCTAAAAATGATAAATAAATATTCCAATCACATGGTTAGCCTCTAGGTCAAACAGTCTCTACGGTTTCACTATCAGCACATCAAAATCACAAGTCGTAGTTTTTAAATAGTTTTAAAATGATTAAAAATTACCAAAAATTATAATGTGATATAAATATCAATAAATAATAATTATAACTACAAAAGTTCAAAATTACCCTCATTTGGAAAATTGGGTGTTACAAGTCTACCCTTAGAAGAATTTCGTCCTCGAAATTAAGATGATCGTACCCCTACTAGGTCAAACCCCCAATCAAATCAAGGTCGATAGATAACATACAACACAATCCTACTTGTCATGATTCCACAGTCTCGATCAGGGTAACTATACTATCTAACATATCACAAGCATATCCTGGCAGGTACTAATGGAATCACACATGAAGGTGGGGAGGAAACAAGAAGGACAAACCTGCTAACCCATCACCTGCAGCGTCGGTCTCCTCGACCGCCATCGCAAAAGCTCCACCCCTCTGGTGCTGAGCTACTGGTGGCCTAGCTCCCTCAAAAGGAGGTACAGCAGGACAATCTATCATCTTATGAGCATCAGACCCACAAAATAGACAAACCTTCAGCCTCCTCCTACAAGACTCCCAAACATGTCCTGCCTTCCTGTAGTAGGCACAAGTCTGCACCCTGCGGTCCTGTCCCCTAGGCTGATGCTGTGCCTGCTGTACTCTCACTGGTGCCTGTGTCTGCTGAATCTGTACGTGAAGCCTCTTGGCCTGGCCTCCGCTGCTACTGGCTCCCTGAAAGTCCCGACCTCTCTTTAGTTTCAATCCCAGGTCGTCCTCCGCCGCCATAGCTCCTGCTAAGATCTCCACGAAGGTAGCAATCCGGTCACTCTTATTCAGTGACCGAACCTCCCTGATCAACCCTCGACGAAACTTCCTAGCCTTTGTCTTCTTCGTCAGATCATTTATAAACCTGGCCAACCGACAGAACTCTCCGGTGTACTCTGCAACTGTCCGTGTCACGCCCCAGAACCAGAATACTGGAGAGCGGGGGCAGACATAGCCAGCTACGTATATGAAATGGATTCCATCTCGCTATACGGTCACGGCTGTCTAGATATATGAGGGTTTACTACAAGCCAACAGTCTCCTATGGTCTTGAACAAGCCTAATGTCTCAATCACAAGCAAGTAAGTAAATGTTACAAGATGTATGATCATTAAATATACAATAATAAGGCGTCCCAAATATTACATATTCAGCTGATCATGAAGCTAGTCGTTACAAAATATTAGGCCTAGCAAGAGTTTTAGTCATACATGATCAACCCTAGGATCTGTCAATCATGTTACAGCCCGTAGGCAGACAGTAAGTAAATGAAATCGAGCTAAATAGGTGCTCGTCGGCTAAACGTCTCAAAATAATATTTTTATAATAGAGTGGGAGAGCCAAAAATAACCCACTCGTTGCCAGCGTTCCGTCTAGTGGCCACCATCTGGCTGGAAGGTCGGTAGATCCTCTGGAGCTGCCCCGAAATCTGGCCACACAAAACCAGCTGGGTCAGATCCCAGAAAGAGCAAGTGCCACAAAAGAAGCTTCACTTAGGAACTAAAACCAGCAATCAGCACAAGAGTATAAATAAGTAAGAACTGGAAATGAAGAAAAATACATCAGGAGGATATATGACGAGATAACCATGGAACCATTCAGATAACCAGGTTACAACCCGTAAACCAAACAAGGATCGGGGTTGTAACCCTTCGTCTGAACAGAACTTGGAATGCTCACCATTTATCGGTAAAATAAATACAAGCATACTGGTCATGCAGTAATCTGGGACAAAATCAGGACAAGACTAGACAGGTTAGACTCCATCCAATCATTTTACGGCCAAACAAGAGCTACGGCTTGATACTTTAACTAACTAGGGTTATCACAAGCCTAGTTACTAGCAAGATGCAGTGAGAATCTTCCACAGCCACAAGCCCTGCAGTCCATCCAGGTTACCCGGGTTGAAAGATTAGGGTTGAATTCAGGTGGGTACATCGTCCAGGAAATGCATGTACCCTTAGGTAGCTTGAAGGGTGCAACACATGACAGTATGCTAGAAATGTGCCCTACTCGACGGCAGGCTACAGATCCCAAGGCGTGCCCAGGTAACGGGATTGCCTGTAGCTGGGAGATCTCTTTATGACTAATGTATTAATCTAGTTATTAGCCTTAGCCCATTTCAATAGGTACTCCTGACCGTGGTACTCAGGAGTCCCCTCCTAGACATGATACAAGACAGGACTGGATTATTTGTACAAGCACAATCGCCTACTATGTCCAGGATTAATTATACAGGTCATATCATGTCAGGTAGCCGTCACAACAGCTTATCAAGAAAATCATGTCAGGTTATCATGTCAAGTGTACTGGTCAAGAGTGCGCCACGACGGGTCACTATCAGGTCATGTCATGTTTACTTGTCATACCGTGTCATGCACAATTGTCATTTCAATCATATCAATCAGATCGTGATTTATCAAGTTCAGGACAAAAGGCGTAAGGATATAAAATGGACGTAAAAATATACCATAGGGGTTACAAGACATGGGCAAATAATAATAAATAATAGTACACAGGACATTTGGAGAACCATACGGCTCAAGCATATGCGGCCAGGAATGCTCTCATGCGGCTGAAAAGAGAACAGCCCATGCGGCTAATAGGGTCAGGCGCATGCGGCTAAAAGGGAAGGGTTTTATGCGATCGAAGGGGTATCAGTCATATGCGGCTCGGAGATCCAGTCAGTCATGCAGCTGAGAAGGCAAGACATATGCGGTCAGGAGGATAGGAAACTCATACGGCTGGCGGGGGATGGGTCCATGCGGCTGGCTGACCAATCAAGTACATGTGGCCGGGGAGGAGCAACCCATGCGGCTGCGGGGAGCAATAACTATGCGGTCAAGGGAAGCAAACCCATGCGGCTGGAAGACTGCGGTCTATGCGGCTCGCGAGCGTTGAGTTCATGCGGCTCAGGGTTGCTGGAAATCCATACGGCCAGGAAGGACTGGGCCTCAGTCATGCGGCTGAGAAGGAATACTTGCCGCATAAACTTGTCATGCGGTCAAGTCAAGGCAATAGCGCATGCGGTTGGAACTGACTTGCCGTATGAATGTTCATGCGGTCAAGTGCTACCATGCGGCTCGGGACTGTGCTTCTTCTCCAAATTTCCGAGAAGAAGTACACCATAAGCCATGGCTTCCAAGCTGCATAACTCTATCATCCGGAGCCCAAATCCGAACTTCCATAGGTCAAAATATGGTAGAACGAAATTCTCTACAACATGGAACCATCAAAACTCGGAAATAACAAGATTAAGTAGATCAAAACCCAAGAAATCCGAAAATAAGGTAAATATAGATCTACAAGAATCTAGCCATGGAAAGTAAAAATGCCAAGTTCTAAAGTAAGTTAGAATGCTGTAAGGAAGAGAATGAAGCAATAAAATTAGAGTTCCTCCATGAAGCAAGTTGCACTTGCCTAGACCTCTCTTTATCTCTCTCTCTCTCTGGTAGGTGAAGAATTAATGGAGGGAAGAAGGAGAGTAATGAAGAGAGAGAAGGAAGTGGGGTTAATAAATGGTAGTGGTGGTGGTAGGTAGGGGGTTCATCCCTTGGTTCTTGATGAAACAAGGCAATCAAGCCTAGCCGAACCAAACCAACCCCAAGGAGACCAAGCCAAACCAAACCAAGGAGATATGCAAATACAAGATAAAATACGTATACGTATTCCAAATACGTAATACGAACACAGGCATTACAGTCCGGTTCCCCTGAACCAGACTCTCGAACTGCTCCTCGATGCCTCCTAGTGCCACATCCGGGAAGAACTGTTCCTTGAACAGCTCCTTGAACTGCTCCCATGTCTGACCCTCTGTTCCCACTCGGGGATCTGTCTGGTACCAGGTACGGGCTAGGTCCTGCATCTGACTATATGCTGCCTCAATATGAAGTCTGGCTGGTATCTCCGCCTATCGAAAAATCTCCTTGATGTGCTCAATCCAGTCATCTGCATAATAGATGCCCTCTGTACCAAGAAAATCCCTCAGATGCATCTTCTGAAACTCCTGGATGCCCCGTGTCCTCTGATGGCACTGATGTGTCTGTGCTGGCCCCTGGATGGTCACCATCTCCATTGTCGTCCGAACCAGCTTGTGACCCTCGTCGATACCCTGACAGAAGTCGGCAGTCTGACGCTGCTGCTGCTGGTGGGACTACAGAATCCTCTCCACAAAGGAAAATAGGTGGATGGTATCAACTAATCCTACAGGTGGCTGCGGATGCTACTGTTGAAATATTTCAGGAATAACTGGTATCGTCCTCCGAGCAGGTGGGGACATACCCCCAAAGGCTACAGTCATTCCTGTCTGATCAAGAACAAAAGGTGCTACAGTCCCAGCATCCTGCTGTACTGGACGAGAGGTGGCAGACCCCTCTCCAGCGGCTGCTGTACCAGAGCGATGTGATCGTGTCTCCACCATCCTGAAGACAGATCGAACAAGGAAGTCAATACTGAGCAGGAATCGATATAATCAAAGGAGTACAGTTTATTTCAAAGAAGGCAAATCAATAAGACGTGTAGATGGTATGAATTGAAGCAAAAATTTTCCTAACTGTGATTGAGTACCTCTCCGTTAAAGCCTATCTCTCAATCCTATCGCAGGCTGTAGTGATACTCTAGTTCGAATACCACTACATAAACTCAACCTACATGGGCAACCACTAAAAACGTCTCACGACCCGCACCCAGTGTAGGGGCACGAGAAGTGGGTACATCCAGCCTACGCCACAGTGTCGACGGTAGAACGCTGTCCTAGGTTACTATCTAATCAATAACTCACGCAATTATATAATGTACTTGTCAAATCTCAACTCCAAACGGAGGACAAGTATAGATATAATGAAATCTCTATCACAGTCTAAGCATGATATGATAACACAAAAGTTTATAACTAAGACTAAATAACAACAACAAACCAACTACTAAATAATAATAATCTCTAAATAACAATATCTCAACTTATTACAATTCAAGTTCTAAAACATGAAAACTTAACCAAGTCAACTAGCTAGTCTCCCGATCACTCCTGAGTGTCGGGGCCAAAGGTAGCTAAGCCATCTCCTGGTCCATAGTAAGTTGGACAAGTGTCCTCGGGGCAAGCATCTGTAATATTTTCAACAGGTCCAGTCAGGACAGGAACGAGCACAACTCATCAAGAAATTCTAAGCACATGACAGAGAACTATAAACAGTTATAGACAGTTGTATTGATGAACATGACAGTTTATATGAGTAATGATGTAGATAAACAGTTAAGGTACAAAGAAAGTAAGGTAACTAAACAAGAGAAGAAGCATGGCAATGAAGATAGTAAAATATGATCTAGCTGAACTAGAGTAACATGATATAAGTCCACACAGTATAATATGAGTCAAGTGTAATCCCAATGTGAATCCAAACAATGTAAATCTAATACCAGATGATTCTAGTACAAGATGAGTCTAGTATAAGTTGAGTCCATTCAGTGATCAAAGATTCTAGGGTTAGTCCAGACTATACTCTAATAGTGTGTTTTAAAATATCGAGATCGACATATAAACGGCTGTAGGTAATACGACACATCGCACACTCGGCCAAGTATGGGATGGCTATCATTCCAGTATAATTCCAAGGGAGTGGTTCTAGTATTTGGAAATGTTCACATGTCTACTCCAATATTTTCCTGCCCAACAAGTACAAGTGAATCCATAACCCGACACGAAATAAGTACAAGTCCAGCCAGAACAGGAATGATACCAGTAAGTGATTCTAGTAGTTGTTTCAGAAATGGAGGCCAGACATGAATAAATGAGTGTCGCATGAAATAGATCCAGCAATATCAAATCATGTTTGTAATAGAGAATCAAATAGAACTACAACTGAGGCACAGTAATCGACAAGTAAATAAAAGAACTATCAGAGAATGTACTCGCTTGATACACTGAAAAGAGTAGTATAATATCAGATATCTGCACCGGAGTCACAATGTCCTAAATAGAGAAGTACAGGTTATAATGTGTTTAAAATAAGGTAAATAAAGTTTACGATGCAATCTACATAATTTATAAGTCAATCTATGTTAAAGTCAAACTTGGTCAACTCTAGGTCAACCCAAGACAATATCTAGTCAAACTAGGTCAAATGGTCACATTTAGACTCAATGTTGACTTTTGGTCAACTCTAGTCAATCTTGAACTATTGGGTCAAACCTTGGTCAATTTTAGGGTGGTTAACTGTCAAGTCAACTCTATAGTAAAGATAACTCAAATCTACACCATAGACTTACATATCCTAGGATACATATTTATCTATATCATATTACATATCAATGTATATATACCCAATGTCTATAGCCCTAGACATACATAAGCCTATCAAACAAAACAACATACATATACCTATCTATCACATATATCCATCAACTATATATTCATGAATATATACATAAGAATCATATATGTATATACCTACATATATATAGGTATCACAAGTAATGTGAACTCTCAAACCCACACACACACATAGCTTCATGACACAATCACTACTCCATCTCACCAACCAACTCTCATCTAGCCCTCTTGCTACAATTGGCTTGCTAATAGAAAGTAAAAGACTGCTGCCACACTACAGCTAAACCCAAGCCTCTTCTAATCTCTGATACTCTGCTCTAGCCTATTTCCTGTACACTCCATAAGTGGCCATGATCCTATAACTGATGCTAAGGGAGGTTGATACATGGTAGGATCAAGCAGTGAGGAAATGGACTGATGTCAAACCCACTTGTGGGACTGAACACTCAGGGAATTAAGGACAGATACATCATATGCATGATAACCTAGCTAAGGGACTAATTAAGATATACACTGGAACAATATGGCATTGACTTGTAGTGGACTGATATCAAGTGCAGATGCATGACTGCATAAATAGAAAATAGGACAGTTATAAGGGTGAGGAGAAATGAATGTGGATGAAACTCGACTAAGTGAAGTGAGGGGACTGAATTGCTAATAATACCATTTCCTCTTCCCTCAGTTCATTAACTGAGCAAATAAGGAAATGAACAGTGTAATAATCTAGAAACATCCTCAATTAAGATTTTGAACATATAAATATGACTGAACACAAGGAGTGCCCTATACTGGATATTTTTATAGGACTGAACTACTTATCAGAACATTAGACATTTAAAGACAGATACATACATAAGAGAGGTGGACAGATTAGTCAATGAAAGAGCCATATCCAAAGTAGGTTGATAACTAAACAGTGGTCGACTGAACACAAATGGGATGGACATGATGGAATTGCTAGAGAAGTAATAGGTGTGTGGGATTGAACCTATGTTCCAGGAATTTTCAAATCCAATCTGTAAAGAAAACATAAAACTTATTGAACATAAATTGAGACCCAATCAATGTAAATTCGAAATATATACAGGGAACAAAGTGTACAGAGGTAGGGACATACCCCACGTGTCCTATGGAAGCCAAACGTGTCCAAAAATAGGACACAAAGTGTCTAAAATAAAAAATAAAATAGTATCAGAAAACTCTCCAGACAGTGTGTCGTGCAGCCAGTTGAAGGCCTCGTGGACACGACACAGTATCCCAGTGTCCACGTGGTGCCTAACAGTATCCAATCAAAAGTCAAATTGGTATCAGAGGACTGTGCTCAGCACGGCCTCGTACGGCCATTTCGTGCCTTCGTGGGCTTGACACAGTGCTCGATGCACCACGTGCTCTTGCACTCGTGTCGAGGGGACATAGGACTAGGTCCTAGGGTGCCTGTATCGAGTCAGGGTCATGTCGTGTCCGAGTTTGAGTCGTGTATTAGTGGGGGTTTTCTCGCGTATGCGTGCATGTGTGCGACCACTATGGAACCCATAATTTTACGAATACTCAACCATGTCAGCCTAAACTTTGTTTGTCATGTCAGTGTATGCCCCCTCGTGTCCACTAAAAATCGTGTCGTAAGAAGTCGTGTCGTGTCCTACAGGACACTTGAGCAGCAGGGGAGAACAGTACTCCCCTGTGCAGTGTCCAACAGCAGGTTCGTATCCAATTTTGGACACGAACAGGGGTCCAAAAGCAACTCAGTCCTACACTAACAAAATCCCTACATATTAGAATTCTAAAATCTGAAAGTTGTTTTGAAATACTAGAACAAACAGTCCACAGTGGCATTTCAATAAATACTTGCACATACACATTGACACGTGTCCGATACGGACATCAAATAGATACGGTTTCCTTCCAAACTTGAGGGACAGCTAGGGGACACCTAGATCGAGGCTATTATGCAAAGAAATCAGAATTAAAACACAATTTAAAGGGTTTATCTATAGTTTGTCAATGACAAGAAAAAGTCCCAAATCGAATGATTCCCCTTGCTAGCCAAAATCTCCAAATTGTCCCAAAACTGAGATTTCTCTCCATGAACACAAAATAGAGTAGGATTAGACTCTAATGCAAGAAACTAGAGTCAAAAAGGAATTAAAATAAATTAGTTATGAATTTGGGAAGATGGACAAATACTTTTTCTTTCAAAAAGTTGCAATGACACAAAAGAGGCAAGAACCAAAGGAAGAGAGACTTTATAGGGGATCGCTATGTGGCTAGCCATAAAGGAAGAAAATTAGGGTTAGGGTTATGACTAATGGGCATGGGCCAGGTTTAAATGGTAAAGGAAATCAATTCATAAGTCACAAGTCATTGAACCTAATCTTCATTCTCCTATACGAAACTTGATTCTAAATGACTTAACTTGGGTTGACTTAAGTTAGACTAGGGTCCCACCATGCTATTCAAGTCACCATAGCTAAAGTCAACATCTAGGTTAGTCTCTTAAGTCATAACTAGTAAAAGTCAAAATTAACAACCACCAATCCAATAATTAATCAAATAATTCCAATAAGTCAAAATGACCAAAATATCCCTAGGCTAAAAATGATAAATAAATATCCCAATCACATGGTTAGTCTCTAGGTCAAACAGTCTCTAGGGTTTCACTAGCAGCACCTCAAAATCACAAGTCATGCTTTTTAAATAGTTTTAAAATGATTAAAAATCACCAAAAATCATAATGTGATATAAATATCAATAAATAATAATTATAACTACAAAAGTTCAAAATTACCCTCATTTGAAAAACTGGGTGTTATAACCTTAGAAGAATTTCGTCCTCGAAATTAAGATGATCGTACCCCTACTAGGTCAAACCCTCAATCAAATCAAGGTCGATAGATAACATACAACACAATCCTACTGGTCATAATTCCACAGTCTCGATCAGGGTAACTATGCTATCTAACATATCACAAGCATATCCTGGCAGGTACCAATAGAATCACACATGAAGGTGGGAAGGAAGAACGAGAATGACAAACCTACTAACCCATCACCTGCAGCGTCGATCTCCTCGACCGCCATCGTAAAAGCTCCACTCCTCTGGTGCTGAGCTACTGGTGGCCTAGCTCCCTCAAAAGGAGATACAGCGGGACAATCTGTCATGTTATGAGCATCAGACCCACAAAATAGACAAACCTTCAGCCTCCTCCTACAAGACTTCCAAACATGCCCTACCTTTCTGTAGTAGGCATAAGTCTGTACCCTGCGGTCCTGTCCCCTAGGCTGATGCTGTGCCAGCTGTACTCTCACTGGTGCTTATGTCTGCTGAATCAGTACGTGAGGCCTCTTGGCCTGGCCTCCGCTGCTACTGTCTTCCTGAAAGTCCCGACCTCTCTTCAGTTTCCATCCCTGGTCATCCTCCACCGCCATAGCTCCTGCCAAGATCTTTGCGAAGGTAGCATTCCGGTCACTCTTAGTCAGTGACCGAACCTCTCTGATCAACCCTCGACGGAACTTTCTAGCCTTCGTCTTCTCCGTCAGATCATTTATAAACCTGGCCAACCGACAGAACTCTTCGGTGTATTCTGTAGCTGTCTGGTTCCCCTGAACCGGACTCTCGAACTGCGCCTCGATGCCTCCTAGTGCCATATCCGGGAAGAACTGTTCCTTCAACAGCTCCTTGAACTGCTCCCATGTCTGACCCTCTGTTCCCACTCGAGGATCTGTCTGGTACCAGGTACGGGCTAGGTCCTGCATCTGACTGCTCGCTGCCTTAATATGAAGTCTGGCTGGTATCTTCGCCTGTCAAAAAATCTCCTCGATGTGCTCAATCCAGTCATCTGCGTAGTGGATGCCCTCTGTACCAAAAAAATCCCTCGAACGCATCTTCTGAAACTCCTGGATGCCCGACGTCCTTTGATGGCACTGATGTGTCTGTGCTGGCCCCTGGATGGTCACCATCTCCACTGTCGTTCGGACCAGCTGGTGACCCTCATCTATATCCTGACGGAAGTCGGCAGTTTGACGTTGCTGCTGCTGGTGGGACTCCAGAATCCTCTTCACAAAGGAAAACAGATGAGCAGCAACAACTAATCCTGTAGGTGGCTGTGGATGCTGCTGCTGAAATATCTCAGAAATAACTGGTGTCGTCCTCCGAGCAGGTGGGGGCATACCCCCAAAGGCTACAGTCATTCCGGTCTAATCAGGAACAAAAGGTGCTATAGTCCCAGTATCCTGCTGTACTGGACGAGAGGTGGCAGAGCCCTCTCCAGCGGCTGCTGTACCAGAGCGATGTGATCGTGTCTCCACAATCCTGAAGACAGATCGAACAAAGAAGTCAATACTGAGCAGGAATCGATATAATTAAAGGAGTACAGTTTATTTCAAAGAAGGCAAATCAGTAAGACGTGTGGATGGCATGAATTGAAGCAAACTTTTTCCTAACTGTGATTGAGTACCTCTCCGTTAAAGCCTATCTCTCAATCCTATCACAGGCTTTAGTGATACTCTAGTTCGAACACCACTATATAAACTCGACCTGCATGGGCCACCATTAAAAATGTGTCACGACCCGCACCCAGTGTAGGGGTACGAAAAGTGGGTACGTCCAGCCTACGCGCAGTGTCAGCGGTAGAATGCTGTCCTAGGTTACTATCTAATCAACAACTCATGCAATTATATAATGTACTTGTCAAATCTCAACTCCGAACGGAGGACAAGTATAGATATAATGAAATCTCAATCATAGTCTAAGCACGATATGATAACACAGAAGTTTATAACTAAGACTAAATAACAACAACAAACCAACTACTAAATAATATTAATCTCAAAACAACAATATCTCAACTTATTATAATTCAAGTTCTAAAACATAAAAACTAAACCAAGTCAACTAGCTAGTCTCCCGATCACTCCTGAGTATCGGGGACAAAGGTAGCTAAGCCATCTCCTGGTCTATAGTAAGTAGGGCAAGTGTCCTCGGGGCAAGCATCTGTAATATTTTCAATAGGTCTATTCAGGACAGGAACGAGCACAACTCATCAAGAAATCCCAAGTACATGACAGAGAACTATAAACAATTATAGACGGTTATATTGATGAACGTGACAGTTTATATGAGTAATGATGTAGAGAAATAGTTAAGGTACAAGGAAAGTAAGGTAACTAAACAAGAGGAGAAGCATGGCAATAAAGAGTGTAAAATATGATCTAGCTGAACTAGAGTAACATGATATAAGTCCAGACAGTATAATATGAGTCAAGTGTAATCCCAATATGAATCCAGGCAATGTAAATCTATTACCAGATGATTCTAGTACAAGATGAGTCTAGTATAAGTTGAGTCCAGTCAGTGATCAAAGATTCCAGTATGAGTCCAGACTATACTCTAACAGTGTGTTTTAAAATATGGAGATCGACATGTAAACGACTGTAGGTAATACGGCACATCGCATACTCGGCCAAGTATGGGATGGCTATCATTCCAGTATAATTCTAAGGGAGTGGTTCCAGTATTTGGGAATGTTCACATGTCTACTCCAATATTTCTCCTTCCAACAAGTACAAGTGAATCCATAACCCGATACGAAAAAAGTACAAGTCCAGCCAGAATATGAATGATACCAGTAAGTGATTCCAGGGTGATTCTAGTGGTAGTTCCAGAAAAGGAGGCCAAACATAAATAAATGAGTGTCGCATGAAATAGATCCAGCAATATCAAATCGTGTTTGTAATAGAGAATCAAATAGAACTAACTACAACTGAAGTACAGTATTGGACAAGTAAATGAAAGAACTATCAGAGAATGTACTCGCCTAATACTCTGAAAAGAGTAGTATAATACCAGATGTCTGCATCGGAGTCACAATGTCCTAAGTAGAGCAGTACAAGTTATGATATGTTTAAAATAAGGTAAATGAAGTTTACGATACAATCTACATAATTTCTAGGTCAATCTTGGTCAAAGTCAAACTTGGTCAACTCTAGGTCAACCCAAGTCAACATCGAGTCAAACTAGGTCAATTGGTCACATTTAGACTCAATGTTGACTTTTGGTCTGCTCTAGTCAATCTTGAACTATTGGGTCACACCTTGGTCAATTCTAGGGTGGTTAACTGTCAAGTCAACTCTATAGTAAAGATGACTCAAATCTACACCATAGACTTACTATCCTAGGATACCATATTTGTCTATATCATATTACATATCAATGTATATATACCCAATGTCTATAGCCATAGACATACATAAGCCTATCAAACAAAACAACATACATATACCTATTTATCACATATATCCATCAACTATATATTCATGAATATATACATAAGAATCATATATGTATATATCTACATATATATAGGTATCAGAAGTAATGTGAGCTCTCAAACCCACACACACATAGCCTCATGACACAATCACTACTCCATCTCACTAACCAACTCTCATCTAGCCCTCTTTCTACAATTGGCTTGCTAATAGAAAGTAAAAGACTGCTACCACACTATGGCTAAACCCAAGCCTCTTCTAATCTTTGATACTCTGCTCTAGCCTATCTCTTGTATACTCTATAAGTGGCTATGATCCTATAACTGATGCTAAGGGAAGTTGATACATGGTAGGGTCAAGCAGTGAAGAAATGGACTGATGTCAAACCCACTTGTAGGACGGAACACTCAGGGAATTAAGGACAAATACATCATATGCAGGACAACCTAGCTAAGGGACAAATTAAGATATGCACTGGAACAATATGGCATTGACTTATAGTGGACTGATATCAAGTGCTGATACATGACTGCATAAATAGGACAGTTATAAGGGTGAGAAGAAATAAATGTGGATGAAACTCGAGTAAGTGAAGTGTGGGGACTGAATTGCTAATAATACCCTTTCCCCTTCCTTCAGTTCATTAACTAAGAAAATGAGGAAATGAACAGTGTAATAATCTAGAAACATGCTCAGTTGAATTTTTGAACATATGAATATGACTGAACACAAGGAGTGTCCTATACTGGACATTTTTATAGGACTGAACTACTTATCAGAACATTAGACATTTAAAGACAGATACATATATAAGAGAGGTGGACAGATTAGTCAATAAAAGAGCCATATCCAAAGTAGGCTGATAACTAAAACAGTGGTTGACTAAACACAAATGGAATGGACATGATGGAATTGCTAGAGAAGGACTAGGTGTGTGGGGATTGAACCTATATCCAAGGAATTTCAAATCCAATCTGTAAAGAAAACATGAAACTTATTGAACATAAATTGAGACCCAATCAAAGTAGATTCAAAATATATATAGGGAACAAAGTGTACAGAGGTAGGGACATAGCCCACGTGTCCTAAGGAAGCCAAACGTGTCCAAAAATAGGACACAAAGTGCCCAAAATCCAAAACAAAATAGTATCAAAAAACTGTCCAGACAGTGTGTCGTACGGCCAGTTAAAGGCCTCGTAGACACAACACAGTGTCCCAGTGTCCACGTGGTGTCCAACAGTGTTCAATCAAAAGTCGAATTGGTATCAGAGGACAGTGCTCAACACTGCCTCGTACGGCCATGTCGTGCCTTCGTGGGATCGACACAGTGCTCGAGGCACCACGTGCTCTTGCACTCATGTCGAGGGGACATAGGGCCAGGACTTAGGGTGCCTGTATCGAGTCGGGGTCGTGTCGTGTCCGAGTTTTAGTCGCGTATCAGTGAGGGTTTTTCTCGCGTGTGCGTGCGTGTATGCGACCACTGTGGAACCCATAACTTTGCGAATACTCAACCATGTCAGCCCAAACTTCGTATGTGTTGTGTCAATGTATGCCCCGACGTGTCCACCAAAAATCGTGTCTTAAGAAGCCGTGTCGTGCCCTACAGGACACTCGAGCAGCAGGGGAGCACAGTACTCCCCTGTGCAGTGTCCAACAGCAGGTTCTTGTCCAATTTTAGACACGAACATGGGTCCAAAACCAACTCAGCCCTACATAATCAAATCCCTACATATTAGGCTACCCAAATCCAAAATTTATTTTGATATACAAGAACAAACAGTCCACAGTGGCATTTCAAGAAACACTTGCACATACACATTGACACGTGTCCGATACAGACACCAAATAGACACGGTTTCCTACCAAACTTGAGAGACAGCTAGGGGACACCTAGATCTAGGCTATTATGCAAATAAATCAGAATTAAACACAATTTAAAGGGTTTACCTATAGTGTATCAATGACAAGGAAAAGCTCGAAATTGAATGATTCCCTTTGCTAGCCAAAATCTCCAAATTATCCTAAAAACTGAGATTTCTCTCCATGAACACAAAATAGAGTAGGATTAGACTCTAATGCAAGAAACTATAGTAAAAAAGGAATTAAAATGAATTAGTTATAAATTTAGAAAGATGGACAAATACCTTTCCTTTCAAAAAGTTGCAATGATACAAAAGAGGCAAGAACCAAAGGAAGAGAGACTTTATAGGGGGGAATCCCTATGTGGCTGGCCATAAAGGAAGAAAATTAGATTTTGGGTTATAATTAATGGGCTTGGGCCAAGTTTAAATGGTAAAGGAAATCAATTCATAAGTCACAAGTCATTGAACTTAATCTTTATTCTCCTATATGAAACTTGATTCTAAATGACTTAACTTGGGTTGACTTAAGTTAGACTAGGGTCCCACCATGCTATTCAAGTCACTATAGCTAGGATCAACAAATAGGTTAGTCTCTTAAGTTACAACTGGTAAAAGTCAAAATTAACAACCACCAATCCAATAATTAATCAAATAATTCCAATAAGTCAAAATAACCAAAATACCCCTAGGCTAAAAATAATAAATAAATATTCCAATCACATGGTTATGCTCTAGGTCAGACAGTCTCTAGGATTTCACTAGCAGCACATCAAAATCATAAGTCATGGTTTTTAAATAGTTTTAAAATGATTAAAAATCGCCAAAAATCATAATGTGATATAAATATCAATAAATAATGATTATAATTACAAAAGTTCCAAATTACCCTCATTTGGAAAATTGGGTGTTATAATAAACACTATAAGTACCTCTAGACCACTTCAACTATTTCATATGGATTTGTTTGGACCAAGTAGAGTCGCCAGTCTTGGCGGTAAGCTATATGCTTTTGTAGTAGTTGATGACTATTCACGATATACTTGGGTTTACTTTCTTGCAAATAAAAATGAGACCTTTTCTAAATTTGTGTCTTTTTATAAAAAGGTATGAAATGAGAAAGGATTCATGATTACATGTATTCGAAGTGATCATGGAGGAGAATTTGATAACCATAATTTCAAAAGGTTTTGTAATTCGAATGACTTATCACATGAATTCTCTTGCCTCAGAACTCCTCAACAAAATGGAATTGTAGAGAGGAAGAATAGAACGGTTGGCGATATGACTAGAGTTATGCTTAATCAGCATAATCTTCTAAAGTATTTTTGGGCAGAAGCTATTTATACAACATGCCATATATTAAACAAAGTTCTTATTAGAGCAATTTCCAAAAAGTCTTCGTATGAATTATGGTTTGATAGAACTCCTAACATCAGCTATTTTAAAGTATTTGGTTGCAAATGTTTCATTATAAACACTAAAGACAACTTAGGGAAATTTAATGAAAAGGTTGATGAAGGAATATTTTTGGGATATGCAGCAAAGAGCAAAGGATACATAGTATTCAGCAAAAGATCACTTGTTGTTGAAGAATCAATAAACGTCACATTCGACGAGCTGAACAGTCAATATGACAACGACAGTAATAATGAAGATGATAGAACTCCCTTGAACAAAATACCTAAAGATACACCTACCTCGTACCTAGAAAGTCTACCAAAGCGATTACGTTTTATACCAAATCATCCAGAAGAACTGGAAATAGATGATGTATCAAAAGGTGTAAGTACTCATTCAAGCACTAGAAATATTGTTGCAAATATAGCATTTATTTATAAGATAGAACCTAAGAATGTTGTAGAAGCTATTATTGATGAATTTTGGATTTTTGCAATGCAAGAGGAACTAAACCAATTTGAACGAAATCAAGTTTGGGAACCCGTTCCCAAACTTAGTGATCACCCGGTCATTGGTGCTAAATGGATGTTCCAAATTTAGTTATATAAGAATGGTTTAATCACATCAACAAAACACGTCTAGTAGCTCAAGTCTATAATCATGAAGAATGAATTGACTGCGATGAGACATATGCTCCAGTTGCTAGAATAGAATCAATTCGTATGCTTTGTGCTTTTGCAAGTTTCCATGGTTTTAAACTTTTTCAAATGGATGCCAAAAGTGTTTTTCTAATGGTTTCATAAAAGAAGAAGTTTTGTTAAGCAACCTCCTAGTTTTGAAGATTTCAAAAATCTTGATCATGTATTCAAGCTTCGTAAGGCTCTCTATGGACTCAAACAAGCACCTCGTGCATGGTATGAGCATCTTAGTTCCGTTTTACTTGAGTACGGTTTTTTAAAAGGTAAGGTTGGTTCTACTTTGTTTATAAAATCTTTGGATAAGCATATTTTATTATTGCAGATATCGACCCACCCCCTTAACAAACTAAATACCTATGGTCCATGTAAGACACATCATACCTATGATGTATGCATTCCATCCTAACAAGCACTACACCAAAAGAGGGATTTCCTAACGCAATTAGTTTTTGATTACCAACAGTTGTTTACCGTTACTAATTGCTAATAGTCAAAAACTGTTAGAAAAGCTAAAATCGTTACTATAAATAAGAAAAACTAAAGCAATATATAAAGAAAAGGTTACAACAATTAACATCCGTTGGCAAACCTTATGAAAAGCATATGAAACACATCTCGTGTGTTTCACGTGATTGGAGTAAGCGTTATGGGGGAAACACTTTTCGTTCCCCCCAATTTTTTTTGTGAGCCCGAAAGAGCAGCGCCTCTCTCTCTCTCGCGTGAGTTCGACGAGCAGCGCCTCTCTCTCTCTCTCACGGCCTATCTCTCTCTCTCTCGCGGCCTTGAGTTCGACGAGCGCCTCTCTCTCTCTCTCTTGCGGCCTTGAGTTCGACGAGCGCCTCTCTCTCTCGCGGCCATGAGTTCGATTCATAAGAACGTACCTCCTACGCAACACCAAACACCAATACTTACATGCTAGTCATCATGTCTTAGAAGTATATACCTAAATCGGGCCTTTTCTTCAATTCTAAATTCTATGAGAAGGCTCCCTGCAAACTCTCGTCTCTTAGTTACCCATGTAGAGCGAAGACTGAATTCCTTTGAACCGACACGTTTAAGTTATATTCGAACAAGAAATGGTTACTATCTTGTTGAAGTGTGACCCTATAGGAATGATGATAATTGTAATAATTCTCCTATAGAAGTAATTGACCAAGAACGTCATGACAATATCTAGGCACGCTTAGAATAAGATATTGCGGTCAGGAGTGTCTAATATTCTCGTGCCTCTCCCTAAAAATTGTCCTCTTAAGTCTCGTAACAATTATTTTCACGGATAGCCAACTTCTATAAGTTGGGTAGGGCTTTCAGCCAAGAATACCCTATATTGTAGAATATGATGCCAAATTGGATTCCGATCTTAACTACCTCCTTCGCCTTTTTTGAAAACCGAACTACGATTTGACGTACATGCCCTCCCTTGTCTTTAATCTCATGGTCCTTTGATATTAAGATTTGTTTTAATTTCGAGGACAAAATTTACAAGTTGGGTAGGATATAAACCTCCCCTAAAATTTTACTATATTTTATTTCCTTTTAATTATTATTCGATTAGATTTTATGGTAATTATAGATAATAGTATTCATATTAAAGAGTTGGTATGAGGATGCTTTTCTATCTTAGGAAATAAATATATTATATATAATGTACTAAAATTTTTGTAAATACAAACATAGACAAAATATTGTATTTTGTGTAGAGGATATTTTTATATTTTATTTTAGAAATGTTTTTGTGTAAGAATATGCATTTGTATCTATAAAATATATCAATTATATTTGGTATATTGAGTTGATAATCTTTATAATATAAAATATATGCTCAAAATTTATTGGAGAATATTATAGAAAATACTTTTATATTTTAAGAATTTTTAAAATTAATTATTAGGATTTTTATTGGCATTTTTGGAGTTTTATGAAACGAATTTTTATAAAGAGAGAGAGAGAAAAGAAAAGGAAAAAAAGAAAAAAAAATAACAATCCTATTGCTACTGTTCCCGCAAGGGGAACAGTAGATAAATACCAAGTCGGACCCGAGGCCTTTTTTCCTAGTGCCACATAAATACAACAGTAAGAACTCTGTAAACCCTAAAATATAGCGTCGCACGTGCACACACGAGCCTTGCCCTGCCCCGGAGACCACCTAGGGCAGCTGCGTGCCACCGGAGCTCCGCCAGTGGGTGGTCGCGCGCTACCGGAACAACAGCAGCAGTTCGGAAACCATGACCAGGTATGTGTGTAACGCTCCAGTCCCAAAATACGTAGGACTAGGAACGTAGACATGCCAGCTGTATTCATACGAAGTACATAGGCCTCGTATGGATACATAAGCTGTAAAATGCAGTAACCACAACTAACTAATCTCATCTACAAAATATAAGAATAAAAGATATCATATAATCAACTATGAATTGTCATTGGTACATGTAGTTGGACGAAGACAAATCCAGTACCAACTATGAAAAGAAATACATAACAAAAGAAAGAGTTTGGCGAGCGAAGCGAAGATGATCCAAGTACAATCATCCTCGAAGAAATGGAGATAGTCACGGCTAGAGCTAGAGCACCTGCGAAAGACAAGAGCCACACCTGGCGAGATAACCAGGTCCTCAGAGGGACATAACAAGACACATAATATCATGCCAATATAACGAAATATAAATTGCTCAAATAAATAAGTCAATTGAATTAAAACATGGTCCAATACACACCATTGAACTAGCGTACCATCCTCCCAACCAAACAAGGACAGGTGATGGTAAACTAATTCACGATGACGTATCTTTCCATGCTATGAACCCAATATCGTATCCGGACCCCGACAAGGTTCAATACCTTCTTATCGAAGTAGTAAGCCACACCTACAACCACAAGGACAAGGTGTGGCAAACTAATCCGCGACAAGTTATTGTTCCAAGCCACGGTCAGATACAAGTACCCAAACCAAGAGTACTCATACCTAACGAATAAGGGCGCCAAACCAAATCTAAGTGAATACAGCTTTAAGAATAGTTCATGGTCATATGAATACTGGGTCAAGTCAAGAAAATATCAATACAGTACCTCAGTAGCGAGTCACAACACCATATACTATTCCTCAGTATCGAGCGAGTCTATAGCATATAGTTTACCTATCGTTCCTCAGTAGCGAGCGAGTCTACGATAGATAGGGTGGTAGTCAACTTCCAATCATGTTCTCCCCGCCCAATGCCAACTCATAACTGCTAAGTCTTCTAGTATGCAACTCTATTAGCAGTTATTTCCTTACGCACAGCTTATACGTACTGGTGGCCAGCCAATCACGCATGTCCGAGTCCTATATGGGACTCACAATAATGTGATATAAATGTGTCAAGGCCTATGAATGCAACACACGAGGTGGTCCCTTAAATCTAGGTTTAATGTGTAAGAAAAATAATACATAGCAGAAAGTATAACTGAACAGTAAGTTCTAACAAGTTATGCCATGTATCACAGTTTATTTTCTATAAAAATAATAATGAATAATGCATAAAATATGACCTAAACAAATAAACAGCAAATGGTAAGGTGTCTTGCCTGGTAGGACGCCTGGTGTACTACAATGATCAAGGTGGCACGAACTGCGACTTCGGTGTAACAACTATACAAGGTGACCTCGGGTGGTGGCACGGGCAGTCCTATTGGGTCCAGAAGGGTCAAATTAGTTAGGGATGACATAAAATAGTCTAAATTCGGAGAGAGTAGGAATATGATGGTCGAGAATCGGAAATGATAGAATTGGAGGAAATAATATATATACATTTTAGAAAAGTATTTCTAATATGAGAAGTTATATTTACTAGCAAAATAATATTTGAAAATAGAGAAATAACTCGATTTAGACTAGAAGCCAAAGTCTGTATAAATACGCTTATAAATAATAACTATACTTCATAAAAATTTTAAATAAATCTTTGAAAACATTAATAACTCATTTAGGTCAAAATTATATTTAAAATTGGTAGGGAAAATAATAATATAAAAAAATAATTTTATAAATTTATTTTGAAAATAGGCGTGGACTACACACATCAAAATATTTTAAATAATATTTTGGAAGTCTACAAATTTATTTGGCTAAAAATCTTACCTTTATCAAACAAAATAGTTTGGGCAAAAACACCTTAAAAATAGCTAGAACTACTATTAAATATATTTTTATTTGATTATAAAATAATTATATACTAAAACTATTGTCAATAACTAATTTATCTAGCATCACAACAATATCAAGAAATATAACAACAAAGATAATACTATTATTACAATTAATAATAATAATAATAATAATAATAATAATAATAATAATAATAATAATAATAATAATAATAATAGTAGTAGTAATATTAATACAAAGTATCAAAATTCTGCTGCTGTCCTTTCTTCTATACTAAATAAACAACAACAACAACAACAACAACAATAATAATAATAATAATAATAATAATAATAATAATAATAATAATAATAATAATAATAATGATATTAATAATAATAGATACTAAACAGTAAAAGACAACAAATAATAAACGAAGCTAAACAAAACCACAAAAACAATAAAAAAAACTAACAAAATGGGGGGAGCTGCTGTTCCTCATTTCCTAGGGAGGAGAGAGAAAAGAAAAGAGCAGGAGAGAGAGAGAGGAACGAAGATGAGCGGGAGAGAGAGTGAGATAGGAGGAGAGGTGAGCGCGGGGGAGATTGATCGAGGAGGGGGATGCACGGAGGGAGCGGAGTCGGCGCGGCTCGCGGTGGAGAGCGCCGGCGGCGAGATCACCTCTTTGGTGGTTAGAGCAGGAAGGGGGCGGAGGCTTCACCGCTCCGGCGGCGGTCGAGGCGGATGGCGAGGTTCTGGAGCAGGGTGGAGTGCGGCAGAGTAGAACGGAAGAAAGGGAGGAGAATGCTCGGTTGAAGAGGAGGAGCTTGCTCGGCCACAGATCTTCACGGAGGCTGCACGACGAGCCTCTCGGCACGTCAACGGCCGGAGCGCCGAGCGGGGTCAGCTCAGATCTGGCAGACCAGATCTCGAGGATCCACCGCAGAAACCAGGCCGGCGGCGCTGGTGGCGCTCACGCGGGACGGGGGCGGCGATAGGTCGCCGGATGAGGAGGCGACCGATCTGACATGGGGCGCCGTATGTGGAGTCAGGTGGCTAGCATTGAGCCGAGGTGGGGCACTGCTGGATGGAGAGGTTCGGGTGGCGTCCGACCGCGGGAGGCCCTGGTCGAGGTTGGACGACGACGTTGCCGGAACGGCGCTGGGCTTGGCGAGGTAAGTCGTAGTAGTTTGGATTTTTGTGATTGGTGCTGGTGTTGTTCAAATTTTGGCGGTGGCAGTGGTGGTAACCTTGGGCAGAGATGGCAGTGATACTCCAGTGGCCTGAGGGAAAAATGACGGTAGGGGTGATGAGGTTTTGCCAGGGCATAGGGTGAGGGCGGTGGTTGTCAGGGTGGATCTGGGCTCTGATTCGGAAAGCCGGGGAAAAGGCAGGAGGCGGTGTTGTCGTGGCCAGGGGCAGGCCGAGGCCGGGGAAACGGGTGTGTAGGGGACATGGTGGTAGTGGTCGGGATGGTTGGGTGGTTCTTGTTACGATGACGGTGGTTGCCTGGTCGGAGGGTTAGGGTCAGGGTCGGCCGGGCGAGGTGAGAATATGTGGCTGTGATGATAGTCGAGGCGAGGAAGAGGTGGGCAGCTGGGGGATGACAGGGTTAGGTTTAGGTTTTGGAAATTTTATTGTGTCGGAGAAGTGTCCGACACGAAAGAGTTAAATAATGTATTTGTAAAAGATGGAATAAGAATTTGGACGAGAAACACGGACACGATGCACGCACGTTTTGTTGTGGAATTTGGAGTTGGAATTTTATGGATGAGTACCTCTCCTTTTATAGGAGGTGGGAATTCCCAGTTGGATAAGGATGTAGGAAAATTTAAATCCTTAATAGATAATTCAATTATTAAATTTAAATCAATAAAATCAATCTAAATCCAAATTCAATTCCAATTTAAATCTAGGTAATCTAAATTCAATTTAAATATAAATTCTATCTTTAAATTTAAATCAAATCCATAAAATCTAATCAAAGATTTAAATTGCCAAAATAATTTCAAAATATGTTTTCCAAAAATACTAATAATAATAATTTCAAAAATAATAAATATTTTTAAATATCTTTTTGAATAATAAGATATTAATATTAATAAATTTAAGAAATAGAATTATATATATGAAATCAAATTCATGTACCTCATATGAAAGGAATATTTGCATAAAAATAGTTTTCTAAATCACCACTGTTAAATAAGATAGCCTTTTATAAAAAAAAATAAAAGTAATAAGTTTTGGCCATCTTGATACGATACTTTTCACAACTTTAAGTAAAATACAAGTACAAATAAATATTATATATATATTGTTTTGAAACTATAAAAATAGAAAAAATATTTTTCTAAAAATATGTACGCTCGCACATATTCGCACTTGTCGAGCAATTACGAAAAACAAAATTTTGCACACGACGTACAATGCAACTACGCGACATACAAATACAAAGTTAAAAAAAATCAGTACCAAATTTAATAAAAAAATAGTAGAAATTTAGGGATTTTATATCCTACCCAACTTAAAAGAATTTCGTCATCGAAATTAAGAATTAGTAGGGGGTGAGAAAACACAAGGGGGTATCGGTGGGGAACAATCAAGTTATTTGGCGAGACAAAGAGATGATTTTCGACATGCGATTAGCAAGTCGTGGCTTAAAAGATAACATTTAAAGTTAGTCATGATAACATGCAAATGAGTAATATGGTACCACGAGAATAAATGAGAGGCCTAAAAGATATATTTTGAAAGTAGGTTGAGGGCACGATTTAAGAGGGCGAATTAGGTTTACCTTTAAATTAAGCGATTAGCGGGTCATGGTAGTAATTATAGGGCCGAGAAAGAGGATGAGGAGTTTAGGATGAAAAGATAGCAACATTGAATGGTGATGGTCATAATTGGTAGGATAGTTGGAGGAAAAAAAGTGCCTCCATCTTTCCAAAATTGGTGAAGGTGAAAGCGATATGACGACATCATCAATAATACGTGGTTCAAAGGCGGCCATATAAATTTCAAAAGAATCGTCAAGGCAGTCGTGGATGGAATTCTAAGGGGGTAAGTTTAACTACATCACATCCACGTAGATTTATATATGAAAATGGCGAACCAAAGTGCACTCGGTTGATCAGACCATCATGCACCGGTTATGATTAAACAATATGTTAGTGAGCGGCCGCTCAATAGCATATTCCTTGATCAAGCTCGATAAAGGATTAGCTTGCAAAACTAGGCTACATTAGCATCATTAGTCTAGACAGTAAAATATAGGCACGTGAGATTTAGATTGAAAGAAAGCAGAATTAGTTTAAACGATTCTAAGTCATATCCTATGTTGTTCTCTATACAGTCGTCTTATAGTCTTCTTGTCCAAGTCCTTGGTTGACTAGATGGGTTAGGGTTCTCTAAATTCTAGAATCTAAGTAAACTTGTGAATATAGGTCACAAGGATAATAGGATTGCTAGGTCACAAGGCATTCTACCCAACTTAAAGAATTAAACTAATGGTGTTCTAGGACAAAAGTAACATGTCTAACTAGTAGGGGTCACCTTCCTAACCTCTAGCAAGCATGAAGGGAAAATAAGAATTATGATAGAAGGAATCAAGTAAGATGCAATCGATGAGTCGAACGATAGTTCGAATATAGAATCGAGGAAGGAGGTCAAGTAGGTGGATGAGATCTTAGACTTCTAATCCTATACGCAGGCTTGCTTGGTACGGTGAAGTAACAAAACAATTTATCTTGACCTGCATGGGCCACCACAAAAATATGTAACGCCCTAGTCCCAAAATACGTAGGACTAGGAACGTAGACATGCCAGCTGTATTCATACGAAGTACATAGGCCTCATAGGGATACATAAGCTGTAAAATGCAGTAACCACAACTAACTAGTCTCATCCACAAATATAAGAATAAAAGATATCATATAATCAACTATGAATTATCATTGGTGCATGTAGTTGGGTGGAGACAAATCCACTACCAACTATGAAAAGAAATACATAACAAAAGAAAGAGTTTGGCGAGCGAAGCGAAGACGATCCAAGTGCAATCATCCTCGAAGAAATGGAGATGGTCATGGCTAGAGCTAGAGCACCTGCGAAAGACAAGAGCACACACCTGTCGAGATAACCAGGTCCTCAGAGGGACGTAACAAGACACATAATATTATGCCGATATAACTGAATATAAATTGCACAAATAAATAAGTCAATTGAATTATAACATGGTCCAATACACACCATTGAACTAGCGTACCATCCCCCCAACCGAACAAGGATAGGAGATGGTAAACTAATCACGATGACGTATCTTTCCATGCTATGAACCCAATATGGTATCCGGACCCCGACAATGTTTAATACCTTCTCATCGAAGTAGTAAGCCACACCTACAACCAAACAAGGACAAGGTGTGGCGAACTAATCCGCGACAAGTTATTGTTCCAAGCCACGATCAGATACAAGTACCCAAACCAAGAGTACTCATACATAACGGATAAGGGCGGCTAACCAAATCTAAGTGAATGCAGTTTTAAGAACAGTTTATGGTCGCATGACTACCCGGTCAAGTCAAGAAAATATCAATACAGTACCTCAGTAGCGAGTCACAACACCATATACTAGTATCGAGCGAGTCTATAGCATATAGTCTACCTATCGTTTCTCAGTAGTGAGCGAGTCTACGATAGATAGGGTGGTAGTCAACTTCCAATCATGTTCTCCCCGTCCAATGCCAACTCATACCTGAAAAGTCTTCTAGCATGCAACTCTATTAGCAGTTATTTTCTAACGCACGACTTATACGTACTGGTGTCCAGCCAATCACGCATGTCCGAGTCCTATATAGGACTCACAACAACATGGTATAAATGTTTCAAGGCCTATGAATGCAACACACGAGGTGGTCCCTTAAATCTAGGTTTAATGTGTAAGAAAAATAATACATAACAGAAAGTATAACTGAACAGTAAGTTCTAACAAGTTATGCCATGTATCACAGTTTATTTTGCATAAAGAAAATAATGAGTAATGCATGAAATATGAGCTAAACAAATAAACAGCAAATGGCAAGGTGTCTTGCCTGGTAGGATGCCTGGTGTACTGCAATGATCAAGGTGGCACAAACTGCGACTTCGGTGTAACAACTATACAAGCTGACCTCCGGTGGTGGCACGGACAGTCCCATTGGGTCCAGAAGGGTCAAATTAGTTAAGGATGACATAAAGTAGTCTAAATTCGGAGAGAGTAGGAATATGATGGTCGAGAATCGAAAATGATGGAATTGGAGGAAATAATATATATATACATTTTAAGAAAGTATTTCTAATATGAGAAGTTATATTTACTATCAAAATAATATTTGAAAATAGAGAAATAACTCGATTTAGACTAGAAGCCAAAGTCTGTATAAATACGCTTATAAATAATAACTATACTTCATAAAATATTTTAAATAAATCTTTGAAAACATTAATAACTCATTTAGGTCAAAATTATATTTAAAATTTGTAGGGAAAATAATAATATAAAAATTTATTTTGAAAATAGGCGTGGACTACACACATCAAAATATTTTAAATAATATTTTAGAAGTCTACAAATTTATTTGGCTAAAAATCTTACTTTTATCAAACAAAATAGTTTGGACAAAAACTCCTTGAAAATAGCTAGAACTATTATTAAATATATTTTTATTTGATTATAAAATAATTATATACTAAAACTATTGTCAATAACTAATTTATCTAGCATCACAACAATATCAAGAAATATAACAACAAAGATAATTCTATTACTTATACTGTTAATAATAATAATAATAATAATAATAATAATAATAATAATAATAACAATAATAATAATAATAATAATAATAGTAATAATAATACAAAGTATCAAAATTCTGCTGCTGTCCTTTCTTCTATACTAAATAAACAATAATAATAATAATAATAATAATATTAATAATAATAGATACTAAACAGCAAAAGATAACAAATAATAAACGAAGCTAAACAAAACCACAAAAACAATAAAAAAAAACTAACAAAAGGGGGGAAGCTGCTGTTCCTCATTTTCTAGGGAGGAAAGGGAAAAGAAAAGAGTAGGAGAGAGAGAGAGAGGAACGAAGACGAGCGGGAAAGAGAGTGAGATGGGAGGAGCGGTGAGCGCGGGGGAGATGGATCGAGGAGGGGGATGCACGGAGGGAGTGGAGTCGGCGCGGCTCTCGGTGGAGAGCGCTGGCGGCGAGATCGCCTCTCCGATGGTTCGGGCACGAAGTGGACGGAGGCTTCACCGCTCCGGCGGCGGTCGAGGCGGATGGCGAGGTTCTGGAGCCGGGTGGCGTGCGGCGGAGTAGAACGAGAGAAAGGGAGGATAATGCTTGGGAGGAGAGGCGGAGCTTGCTCGGCCACGGATCTTTACGGAGGCGGCGCGGCGAGCTTCTCGGCACGTCAACGGCCGGAGCGCCGAGCGGGGTCAGCTCAGATATGGCGGACCAGATCTCGAGGATCCACCACAGGAACCAGGTCGGCGACACTGGTGGCGCTCACATGGGGCGGGGATGGCGATGGGTTGTCGGATGATGAGGCGACCGATCTGACGTTGTCACGCCCCGACTCGCCGAATCGGTCGCCATCGCCTTGACTCGATATAAATCGATCCCCACGGGTCGGGACGTGATGCCGTGCAAGTCTTTAATAGACTTGCACAAGGCAAGGATGTGCAATTGGAAATTCGTTTTTGACTCGACACAATGAAATTAAACAGTACAGAGAGTTGAAGATATAGCATAGGAAGAAATTTAGCTTTTCATTCATAAGATTGTAAAGTATGTGCAAGGTCATTAATACATTACATATGTCGTTGCGGCTACATCTTGAAACATAAAAGAAAAACTCTCGACAAGCTTGCCCTGAAATAATCCTTGTCGTTCCATACATTCACGCCCCTTTATACATTTGAACAAAGCCTTCGATCTGAGTTGGGCTTCAAAATACTTCAAAATAGGAGAGCTTCGTGCCGTCTCCCGTTCTTCAGCTTCAGGTTTATTCTCGAGCTCCCGCAGCGCGCTCGTTACCTGGGGAGTTGGGGGTTAGCTCACTTGCTAGTGGATGGGACGAACCCACTCGTCTAAACCGACACTGCTTATTAAGGATTCTAGCATACGAAGTGATCTTTCTATTTAGAACTATATGAATTGCAGTTCATATCGAAGGGACATTTTAAATGATAACACATAACCAATTTATAGGCATTTTTACCATGGCCGTGCTCCTTTCCTGCACAAAATATACATGATACTTACCACCTTCACAAGACAATAGGTGAGCATGCAATCTATCCTATATGCGGTCATTGGTGATATCGACACCATGAAGGATGATTACGTAGCCTTGCGACGTGCCCTCCAGTCCAGGTAGCGAGCCTAACTGGAGGTCTCGCAATGCCTCACGTCGAAGCACGATTTCCATAATTTTCTCCTAGGCCGATTCGGTCCCAGGGCCCCGGGTACCATCTCGAGGAAAGCTCACCTTGTGCACAAGTCATCCTTGACCACGTGAATGTATGAACAGTTTAATATGTATGAAGTAAATTACATAGCGTAACCATTATCAAATCACATAATCATTCCTACTCGTGCAAGGGTCCTTTTTCCCGAAACCGTATGTACGGATTTAGCATCACGTAGGCACCAAATTTTTCGAGGCATGATGTACCGCAACTAAGGTTTTCATCGTTGTGTTTTGCATGGCATAAAATATATTCTATCTCTTTCTTAGAACTTTATCTTTTCTCTACTTAGTGTGAACCTATCGATTCAGAGTTAACTTCTCTAGGTTGATATATTATCCGGAGCTCTTGATCTTAGTGGCAAGCGTATATCCCGTTAGCATTATCGATTTGAACGTTGAACTTTAAGAATTTAGTTGACGGGAAGGAGTAGAAAAGAAGGGGCCGAAGAACCACCCACCTAAGGAGATTGCGCCGAGAGTAGGAGAACGCTTCGTGATGGTCAAGCGTCAGTTACACGAACTCCTGCAATGGCACGAGCATCGAATTAGAACCCTTCCTTCAATCCCTTCTTCGAAATTCCCAAAGACGTATTCAAAAATCGACGCGAACGCACATTATCAAATCCACACAACAATTCGTTCAGAAAGCCAAGAAAACTAATAAAACCAACGGCAGACGGGTTGCGTCGCTCTCTTTAGAGTTCCTTCGCCAAGACGCCGCCTACCGCATCTAGGACTTATTCCAATAGTAGTCGATCCATTAGTTGGAACGGTACTCATATCACTCATCCAAATCGATTTTATTGATGCCATGGTTTTTGTATACCCAACTCGTCGCCGAGTCAGACTAGCCATCTATGTTCCCGACTATGTCTGACTTGGCACGAGCCTATTACATAGTGCTTCGCCCCAACGGGAGCGGGGCACTACATAATATACCCCTAAGAAAAAGTTTTATCTCGAAACTTAAGAACAAGGGTCTGACCTTCGTCGGCTAAAAGTGAAGGGTACTTCTCCTTCATCTCCGCCTCTAGTTCCCACGTCGATTCCACAACGGAATGGTTGTGCCAGAGTACGCGAACCAAGGACATCGATCGGCTCCGCAGGATCTTTTCTTTACGGTCCAAAATTTGTACGGGCTCCTCCGAGTATGATAGATCGGAGCGTAGCTCCAATTGATCAAAACTTACCACATGACTTGGGTCATATACGTACTTCCAAAGTTGGGAGACATGGAAGACGTCGTGCACTTTGGCCAGGGTAGAAGGTAGCGCGATCCGATAAGCAACGATTGCCACTCTTTCGAGGATCTCGAAGGGCCCTATGAATCTCGGACTCAGCATTCCTTTTACCCTGAATCGTATGACGTCCCGCATCGGCGTCACCTTCAGAAACACATGGTCCCCAACCAATAACTCTAACGGTCATCGACGAGTATCTGTATAACTCTTTTGTCGACTCTGAGCAATACGGAGCCTATCTCGAATCATGCAGACCTTCTCGACGGCTTGTTCGACTAGTTCTGGCCCGAGCACCTGTCGCTCCCCGACTTCGTCCCAGTAAATCGGAGATCGACACTTCCTCCTGTAAAGCGCCTCGTAGGAAGCCATTTGGATGCTCGATTGATAACTGTTGTTGTATGCGAATTCCGCGAGCGGCAAGTGCATGTCCGAACTAGTCTTCAAATCTATCGCACACAGATGTAGCATATCCTCCAGGATCTGATTCACTCTTTCTGTCTGGCCATCGGTTTACAGGTGGTACGTGGAGCTAAGGTTCAACTTAGTGCCCAGTGCCGCCTATAGACTCGTCCAGAAACGTGATAAGAATCGTCCGTCTCTGTCTGAAATGATTGTGGTAGGTACCCCGTGCAGTCTGACGATCTCGTCGAGATAAATCTGAGCTAACCGGTCGACGCTCCATGATGTTTTAGTAGCGATGAAATGAGCGAATTTGGTCAAACGATCGACAATGACACAAATCGCATCATTCCCCCGCGACGTCTTCGGAAGGCCCATGATGAAATCCATAGAGATGTCGTTCCACTTCCATACTGGAATGTCGAGGTTCTGTAGCTCCCCGCCTGGTCTTCGATGCTCGGCCTTCACCCGTTGACAGGCCATGTACTATGACACAAACGTTGCCACGTCTTTCTTCATGCCGTGCCACCAAAAGGTCGTACGCAGGTCCTTATATATTTTGGTACTCCCGGGGTGCAACGAGTACTTCGTATAATGGGCCTCCGTCAGAATCATCTTTCTAAGTTCGGCATGGTGCGGCACGCATATCCTCCCCTTCATCCGCGTCATTCCGCCCTCGTCCACCACAAAGTCGGTCGCCTTTCCCGTCAAAATCAGCTCGCGCATCTTCTTCAGGAATGGGTCATCCTCCTGTGCGGTCCTTATCTTGTTGTGCAAGCTCGACTCAAGGTGCAATTGGGCCAATCGTGGTCCACGGTAACGGATTTGGAGTTCGATACCTATCTCTGCCAAGTCTCGCTGTATGTTATGGTTGATAGACAAGCACCCAGCAAACATTCTACTCAGAGCGTCCGCTACGACGTTTCCCTTACCTGGCGTGTACTCGATAGTCAGATCGTAGTCTTTAATAAGTTTGAGCCAATGCCGCTGCCGTAAGTTCAGGTCCCGTTGAGTGAAGATGTACTTGAGGCACTTATGGTCCGTATAGATGCTGCAAGCTACACAATAAAGATAGTGCCGCCATAGCTTCAACGCGAACACAATGGCCGCTAACTCCAGATCATACGTAGGATAATTCTTCTCGTGTTGCTTCAATTGTCTCGAAGCAAACGAAATCACCTGATCCCTTTGCATAAGCACGCATCCCAAACCCGTCCACGATACATCGCTAAATATTTGAAACCCTTCTGGCCCGTCCGGAAGTGCAAGGATCGACGCTGAGATGAGTCATTTCTTCAACTCTTGGAAGCTCAATTTGCAGGCGTCGTTCCACTCGAATATGACTCCCTTCTGGGTGAGGCGAGTCAGAGGCGATGCAATTTTGGCAAAATCTTTCACGAATCTACGGTAGTAGCCTGCCAAGCCGAG
Source organism: Iris pallida (assembly GCA_029216955.1). NCBI lineage: Eukaryota > Viridiplantae > Streptophyta > Magnoliopsida > Asparagales > Iridaceae > Iris > Iris pallida. The sequence goes on along the minus strand of JANAVB010042619.1, from coordinate 14,631,947 downwards.
GAAACTTCGGATGTTGCCCGCTGAGGTAGGCCGCTTCCATTCGACTATTGCTTCAATCTTCTTTGGGTCCACCGTGACGCCTTCAACTGAGACAACGTGCCCAAGGAACGTCACGCTGCTCATCCAGAACTCATACATGCTTAGTTTGGCATAAAGTTGGTATTCACGCAGAGTCTGTAGCACCGTCTTCAAGTATTCCATGTGCTCGTCCTTGCTCTTCGAATATATGAGAATGTCATCGATGAATACGATGACAAATTTGTCTATGAACGGTCGGAACACCCGGTTCATTAGATCCATGAACACGGCAGAAGCGTTGGTCAAGCCGAAGGGCATGACTAGAAATTTGTAGTGACCATATCGAGTTTAGAAGGCGGACTTCGGCACATCCTCAGACTTGATCTTCAATTGATGGTAGCCTGAGCGAAGATCAATCTTGGAAAACACCGTCGCCCCTTACAGCTGGTCAAACAAATCGTCTATCCTCGGTAACGGGTACTTGTTACGTACCGTGGCTTTGTTGAGTTCCCGATAATCGATGTAAAGCCGTATCGATCCATCCTTCTTCTTTATAAACAACACTGGGGCACCCCACGGGAAGACACTAGGGCGAACATATCCGCGATCTAGCAACTCTTGTAGTTGTGCTTTCAATTCCTTCAGCTCTGCCGGTGCCATTCGATAAGGTGCTTTGGATATCGGTCGGGTGTCCGGGAAGGTATCGATGCTGAATTCTATCTCTCGGTCCGGTGGCATCCCTGACAACTCGTCTGGGAACACATCAGGAAATTCTACCACGACTTCAGTCTGGGCCGTGCTTACAATCTCCGTTCTCGTGTCTCGAACTGATGCTAGGTACCCGCTGCACCCAGAATGTAACATACGCCTTGCCGAAATTGCCGATATCATCATTGCTGCCTTTGATGCTGCTCCGCATGAGTAGGAGAACTCAGTTTCGCCCGGAAGGTAGAACACAACTCTCTTTTCTGCGCACTCGATCATTGCGTGGCATGTACCAAACCAATCCATGCCGAGGATTATATCGTACTCCTTGACGTCGAGGACGATAACTTCTAAGGATAGATTCCTTCCTTCGATGCAGATGTAACCATCCCTACAAATTTGGGTGGCAGGCATATCTACTCCCGATGGAGTGCTAACGCTAAGATTCATAACTAAAAGTTGCATAGGTAGTTCATTCTCTTTTACAAAGTCGGCAGATATGAAACTATGCGTAGCACCCGAATCGAACAATACTCTAGCAGGCAAATTTTTATAGAGTAGTATACCTATCACGACAGTGTCGGACGCAAAAGCTTCGTTCCGAGTCAGTACGTAGACTCAGCCTTGCGCCCCTTGGCGATTTTATGGGTTCACGGGTACCGCGTTTGCGCCACGGGCGGGAGGCACCCTGTTCTGGTTCTGGACGTCCCTTGGTGGATGTTGGTTCGCCCTTCCCATGCGACAATCTGCTGTCTTGTGACCTAGCTGGCCACACTTGAAGCATCTCCCTCGGCAATCGACCGCCAGATGTCCCATCTTGCCGCAGCGATGGCACCGTACGCCTGGGTGAGGCCCCCGATACTCGAACGTGTTCTGGCGCTTTGGCGCACCAGATCCTCCCTCGTCATGAGGACGCTTGTTGAAGTTGTTGCGGATGCTTGATCCACCCTTTTGTGACGCTTGACCGAAGATCTGCTAACTATCAAGGACGGCGTTATATGATTCCCTGTACGTCTGGCATCTCTGGTTCATGACGTCCCGACGCAAATCATCATTCAGGCCTTGCTGGAAGTGCACTCACCACGCCTCCGTATTTGGCAGAAAGGCCTCGGCAAACTCTGCAAGCTTTGCGAACTTCGCATCGTAGTCTTCAACGGACAAGTTTCCTTGCTTCAAGGACATGAATTCCTTTTCCTTCTGTCGACGAAGGGCACGAGGGATGTATTGCTCGAAGAAGGCCAGTTTGAACGTCTCCCACAAGATCTTGGTGTTGGGGTTGGTCTCTTGGAGTTCCTGTTTCTTCGCCTCCCACCAGTCGTAGGCCCTCAAGTTGAGCTGCAACGCTGCGCACCCGACTCTCTTGGACCCCTTGATGCTGAGGAGATTGAACAGACCCTCAATCTTCACTAGCTACCCCATGACTTTGTCAGGCTCTGTTCGACCATTGAATTCAGGCGGGTTCATCTTCTTGAACTTGGTCATCTTGAGCAGGGAGGAGGAAGACATATGTTTTGTCTTTACGGGTTGCACTTCTTCTTCGGACATGACGGTCGTCGAGTTCTGTTGAGTCTCTATGGTGCTCATGATCCGGGTCAGGGCCTCCATTTGCTTTTGTTGGACGCTGACTTGGGCCTGGATCTGTTCTTGTAGCTGTCATTGCTGCATCTCTGACTGGCGTTGTTGGAGTTCCATGAGGCGTAGTAGTCGCTCCATAGCAGATTCGCTAGGCGTTGCGCCTTCGGTGCTATCCGTGCTAATCAATGTGGCGTTGACAGCGGGGACACACAGTCCTTCTGGCATTCCTATAAAATTGAGCAAACCCGTTAGTATTCTCAAAATATGTACGAGCTTATATGTATGGAACGATTATTTCAGGTCGCATATGTCGAAAAGCATAGTTTTTGAAAAATCGCAACTGCATCATCTAAAAGAAAGTATTTTGAAAGGTCTGAGGTGTAAACCGTGCTCTGATACCAACTTGTCACGCTCCGACTCGCCGAATCGGTCGCCATCGCCTTGACTCGATATAAATCGATCTCCACGGGTCGGGACGTGATGCCGTGCAAGTCTTTAATAGACTTGTACAAGGCAAGGATGTGCAATTGGAAATTCCTTTTTGACTCGACGCATTGAAATTAAACAGTACAGAGAGTTGAAGACATAGCATAGGAAGAAATTTAGCTTTTCATTCATGAGCTTGCAAAGTATGTGCATGGTCATTAATACATTACATATGCCATTGCGGCTACATCTTGAAACACAAAAGAAAAACTCTTGACAAGCTTGCCCTAAAATAATCCTTGTCGTTCCATACATTCACGCCCCTTTATACATTTGAACAAAGCCTTCGATTTGAGTTGGGCTTCAAAATACTTCAAAATAGGAGAGCTTTGTGCCGCCTCCCGTTCTTCAGCTTCAAGTCTAGTCTCGAGCTCCCACAGTGCGTTCGTTACCTGGAGAGTTGGGGGTTAGCACACTTGCTAGTGGATGGGACGAACCCACTCGTCTAAACCGACACTGCTTATTAAGGATTCTAGCATACGAAGTGATCTTTCTAATTAGAACTATATGAATTGCAGTTCATATCGAAGGCACATTTTAAATGATAACACATAACCAATTTAAAGGCATTCTTACCACGGCCATGCTCCTTTCCTGCATAAAATATACATGATACTTACCACCTGCACAAGACAATAGGTGAGCATGCAATCTATCCTATATGCGGTCATTGGTGATATCGACACCATGAAGGACGATTACGTAGCCTTGCGACGCACCCTCCAGTCCAGGTAGAGAGCCTAACTGGAGGTCTCGTAATGCCTCGTGCCGAAGCACGATTTCCATAATTTCCTTCTAGGCCGATTCGGTCCCAGGGCCCCGGGTACCGTCTCGAGTAAAGCTTACCTTGTGCACAAGTCGTCCTTGACCATGCGAATATATGAACAGTTTAATATATATGAAGTAAATTGCATAGCGTAACCATTATCAAATCACATAATCATTCCTACTCATACAAGGGTCCTTTTCCCCGAAACCGTACGTTCTGATTTAGCATCCCGTAGGCACCAAATTTTTCGAGGCATGATGTACCGCAACCAAGGTTTTCATCGTTGTGTTTTACATGGCATGAAATATATTCTATCTCTTTCTTAGAACTTTATCTTTTCTCTACTTAGTGTGAACCTATCAATTCAGAGTTAACTTCTCTAGGTTGATATATTATCCCGAGCTCTTGATCTTAGTGGCAAGCATACATCCCGTTAGCATCATCGATTTGAACATTGAACTTTAAGAATTTAGTTGGCGGGAAGGAGTAGAAAAGAAGGGGCCGAAGAACCACCCACCTAAGGAGATTGCACCGAGAGTAGGAGAACGCTTCGCGACGGTCAAGCGTCAGTTACACGAACTCCTGCAATGGCACGAGCATCGAATTAGAACCCTTCCTTCAATCCTTCCTTCGAAATTCTCAAAGACGTATTCAGAAATCGACGCGAAAGCACATTATCAAATCCACACAACAATTCGTTCAGAAAGCCAAAAAAACCAATAAAACCAACGGTAGACGGGTTGCGTCTCTCTCTTTAGAGTTACTTCGCCAAGACGCCGCCTACCGCATCTAGGACTTATTCCAATAGTAGTCGATCCATTAGTTGGAATGGTACTCATATCACTCGTCCAAATCAATTTTATTGATGCCATGGTTTTTGTATACCCAACTCGTCACCGAATCAGACTAGCCATCTATGTTCCCAACCATGTCTGACTTGGCACGAGCCTATTACATAGTGCTTTGCCCCAACGGGAGCGGGGCACTATAGACGTGGGGCGGCGTATGTGGAGTTAGGCGGCTAGCGGTGAGCCGAGGCGGGGCACTGCTGGGTGGAGAGGTTCGGGTGGCGTCCGACCGCGGGAGGCCCTGGTCCAGGTTGGACAACGACGTCGGCGGAATCAGCGCTGGGCTTGGCGAGGTAAGTCGTAGTAGTTTGGATTTTTTTGATTGGTGCTGGTGTTGTTGAAATTTTGGCGGTGGCAGTGGTGATAACCCGGGGCAGAGATGGAAGTGATACTCCGGTGGCCGGAGGAAAAAACAGCGGTAGGGGTGATGAGGTTTTACCAGGGCGTAGGATGAAGGCGGTGGTTGTCGGGGTGGATCTGGGCTCTGATTCGGGAAGCCGGGGGAAGGACATGAGGCGGTATTTTCGTGGCCAGGGGCAGGCCGAGGCCGGGGAAGAGGTTGTGTCGGGGACAGGGTGGTAGGGCGGTGGTGGCCGTGGTTGTATTGTGGGGGTGGTCGAGATGGTTGGGTGGTTCTGGTTACGATGACGGTGGTTGCCTGGTCGGAGGGTTAGGGTCAGGGTCGGCCGGACGAGGTGAGGATAGGTGGCTGTGATGATAGTCGAGGCGAGGAAGAGGTGGGCAGCCGTTGGATGGCCAGGTTAGGTTTAGGTTTTAGAAATTTTATTGTGTCGGGGAAGTGTCCGACACGGAAGAGTTAAATAATGTATTTGTAAAAGATGGAATAAGAATTTGGACAGGAAACACGGACACGATGCACGCACGTTTGGTTATGGAATTTGGAGTTAGAATTTTATGGATGAGTACCTCTCCTTTTATAGGAGGTAGGAATTCCCAGTTGGATAAGGATGTAGAAAAATTTAAATCCTTAATAGATAATTCAATTATTAAATTTAAATCAATAAAATCAATCTAAATCCAAATTCAATTCCAATTTAAATCTAGGTAATCTAAACTCAATTTAAATATAAATTCTATCTTTAAATTTAAATCAAATCCATAAAATCTAATCAAAGATTTAAATTGCCAAAATAATTTCAAAATATGTTTTTCAAAAATACTAATAATAATAATTTCGAAAATAATAAATATTTTTAAATATCTTTTTGAATAATAAAATATTAATATTAATAAATTTCGAAAATAGAATTATATATATGAATTCAAATTTATGTACCAAATATGAAAAGAATTTTTGCATAAAAATAGTTTTCTAAATAACCACTGTTAAATAAGATAGCCTTTTATAAAAAAAATAAAAGTAATAAATTTTGGCCATCTTGATACGGTACTTTTCACAACTTTAAATAAAATACAAATACAAATAATTATTATATATATTGTTTTGAAACTATAAAAATAGAAAATAGTTTTTTCTAAAAATATGTACGCTCGCACATATTCGCACTTGTCGAGCAATTACGAAAAACAAAATTTTGTGCACGACGTACAATGCAACTACGCGACGTACAAATACAAAGTTTAAAAAAAATTAGTACCAAATTTAATAAAAAAAAAGTAGAAATTTAGGGGTTTTATAATGTGGTTTCATCGCGGTTTTTCTCTACACATATTATGTCGTTTTCAACACCATGAAATCATGTACAATGCATATATGACCAACTAGCAACCCTGCCAATTAGTTCATATTTAATTGATTTGATTTCGATAAAAAATTGAAAAGAAATCAGGACCAAACCTTTTTTTCCCAAAAAACAGGACAGAAGCAAACCAGTCCCCACCCCTACTTGGAAGGCAATTTTTACCCAAGCAATTGACAGTTTTCAAAATCCGTTTGAACAGAGTTATAGTCAACCTAACCTAGATGGAAACCCCATTATTAGTTTTATTTATAGTGGTTTAGACAGTAGCATAAATCAGATTAAAAATTAAGGAAAAATATAAAAAACTGTTTTCAAAAAACTAGAATTTTTACCGATGCGACGTGGTCACAACCCATGAGCATCGAAAGACACATATGGATGTTGTTGACGTGTAGAATTCGACGAAACTCGATTTCGTTGTGCGTGCGTGAGAAAATCGAAGTGTATCCGTCAAGATACACCATATCGGCCCCTTCGCAAACTAGCCAATTACAATGTGCATGTTCGTCATCTCGGGACGAAACTTATGCCAATGGGATCGTATTATTTTTTTGGTCCTGTATGCCAAGTTGGTCCGATTCTGAGAAGGTCGACCGGAACGCTATTTCGCGGGCCCGTGACCTGATCCAACCGATGAATTTTTGTATGGCACACCGAAATCCAACTTTGGACATACGGTTGGGTTCACTTCGTCAAATCAGACCCTTTGATATATAGTTTGACGACTTTAGAGACCGTAGATACTGGCACGCTTTCCGATGCAAAATGGGTCCAACGGTAAACATCGTTTTGACCTGAAATTATGATTTTACCCCTGTGTCCAGAATTTGACTTTTGGGTAGGCATTCTTTGATATTTCTTTTATACCAAACGTATTGGTGATATCTGTTTCAGCATTTGGAGACTGTTGTGCGAGTTAGACTTTTATGTGGCACATTAAGTGGTCGATATTATCGGTTTCACGAGCAAAGGACCCCAGGCGAGTATATTTATTTTTTGTTTTCGATATTGTTAATTACTATAGTTCATTGTTAGTCATCTCATACTTGATTCTTGACACGTTTATCACACGGATACCACATTTTATTCTAACTTGTCGTATTTCTTACTTGTCGTGTCGGGAAGGGAAGTACAAAGTAGATGTGTGATTTGACCATAGACATTATTTATTTTCTGCAAGTAGACATCGTAGACATTGTTTATTTTCTGCAAGTAGATTTCGTAAACATTGTTTATTTTTTACAAGTAGACCTCGTAGACATTGTTTATTTTTTACAAGTAGACCTTGTAGACATTGTTTATTTTCATGCAAGTAGAACTCGTAGAACTCGTGGTGTAGTATCCCAGACCGATCACACATCGAAAGGAGTACTTCAACACACTTAGATAGCAATGTTCCTTATTTCACCCTTTATATGTTTCTATATACTTTTCCTGCCTCCAGTTTATTGTACTACTATGTTATAGTACATTATCTCATCATGTATTTTATGGATAACCTTTGTCTTATAGTCGTTATTATATATAGGAACTGTACTCAATGAATTGTACTCGTTACATTCCTGACTAGAAACTAACATTTTTCAGCTTAATCACGACTTCTCTTAGCCATGGGGAGATACGGGTGTAAGTACAGGCCAAACCTAGAGATTAGCTGGATAGATGAGTTGTATTCATTTTTAATATTTGTAAGAACATTATACTTTCTTTAAATATAAATCTTATAAATATTTAGAAACGTGAATGAGAAATAAAGATTATTTTTTAGTATTTTGTTTTATTATGGCCTGGACAACGTTCTACAGTCGACACTACGGCGTAGGCTGGCTTGCGCACGCACTCGAATCCCAAAAAGCGGGTGTGGGTCGTGACAAGTTTTTGTGGTGGCCCATACAGGTCTGTTTTCGCAAATCATACGAACTCGTCATAGTACTTAAGTTAATCGTACTATTGCGAGCCTACGACTAGGAAGTGCTCATTCATAATTAGAATTGAATTGATTTAAGAGAATGACTAGGATTAGGAGTCCCTTATTCAAATTGACCGTTGGGTAGATAAGGTTGTTATATAGGCCATACAATTTAGGTAAGGAGTTATTAAATTTATATAGCTTGGCAGATCCCCATAGATACACTATTGCATTTTGATATAACGATATGATCCAATGTGGATAGACTATTCACTTGGTAAGTTAGGCCTTCCTAGAATTAATGCTCTAACCTTGGTAAATTGTTTAATTCTTTTTCTTTTTGTCCTCTTTAGATATCATCCTCATATTATAGTCTGAATTGCCTATTTAATTCCTATTTTGTCATAAGGAATTATTTATAATTTTTGATTATGTTATCTATATACGAACCTCAAGTTAGTTTCGATTCAAAGTTTTCCCTCAATCATTTGAATACACATGAAATAGAGATTAAAATGTTTGTACTTCTCTTGTTTTCTATTATTTCTTCCCTGATCAATCTTTTTTCTTCAAGGATTGAGACTTATAGGACAGATAATTACACTTCTCCCATCTTGATCACCCTGGGATTGGTTCGAGTTACCTTTCCTGTCTAAGCCGGATCACTTATTTGTTTCCATAAGAAATTATTTTCTAAGAATCAATATCCTACTTTCTCCGTTGACTTTTGAGCCTAACATAATCCAGTTATCCATCTAGTAATTCCGAGTCAGTTTTGTTTTATGTTGTCCTTCCATCCTTGAGTATGAGAGAAATAGAGAATTAGAAATTTTACGTTGGTCGTTCTCCTAGTCGATCGTTTAGTTTTCAAAATTGATACCTAACCGATCATTTGATTTCAAAAATGGATACTTTCACTTCAATGACTGATACTTACGCTTTCTATCAAAGTCTGCTTGTTTGAATCTCTAGAAGCTTCCATGAATTTTACGAATATAGTTGGAAGAATGTTCGTTGACTCATAATGGCAAGAGAACAGTGCACTATCGCTATTTATTTGAATTATGGAGACTGTGGGTTTACTGCAGCCAGCAGCGCATTGGCGAGGCACGACCCCTAGAGTTGAAATTATTTTAAGAAAATGTAGGTTATCGAATATTGCTAAAACTATGTCCTAGTAGTCCTCTTTTGATCTTAGTTACCCTTGTGTCAATATTGGATAGAGTTAATAAATATCCGATATTGTATCATATTTGTGTCACGAAACCAAAGATTTACTACAGCCAGGTGTACACTAACGAGACATAAATTCTCGGTAAAATAACTTTAGACATGATTACAGTTTTTGGATACTTTAGATGGTAGAAAAATGTCATGTATGTCCTATTGATTCAAAGCCAATACTAGTAGAAATTCTATAAGTAAGGTAGCAAGCCTCCCAACCTAGCATCCCGTTGTCCTTGTGACCTATTAACGAGGTAATTGACTGATCCTAGTAAGTTTACCTAGACTATAGAGTTAGAGGTCCCTAAACCATTAGTCGACCAAGGCCTTAGACAAAAAGACAAGCCTGACAACTATAGAGACACCAACACTGGACGAGTCTTAGATTTTGATGACCTTGAACTACTTGTCCCTTCTTTCAATCATAAATCTCGCGTACTTATAATTTTGGAATACATTGACTAATGCTGTTATTATAGCCGAGTTTTTGCAAGCTTATTGTTTATCGAGCTTGTTCCGGACATATATTTATTGTGGACGCCCACTAGCATATTGTCTAATTAGAATCAGTGTATTATGGTCTGATCAACCTTAGTGCACTTGATTCGCTCTTTATATGATTAACCTACGAGGATTGAGATGTAGGTGTGTCTAGGATCTCATCAGCAACTGCCATGACAACTCTCTTGAATTATTCACTCGCCCTCGGAACCTCGTATTCACATTCGATTCCTTCTCATTTGAACTCTTTACTGTTTTCGCCTTTACTTATTTCAAAAAAAACAAATGCTTGTATTTGAGAGAGGGTAGACACATAATGTCCCCCTTAGTTCACCATACCACCTATAGCTATGAAAGCTATTTCACCATCATTTTTCCTCTATTTAGAATTGAAAATGATCTTCAAACTTGATCCATATTGTCAAATCCCTATTTTTGAAATAGGTATCTGACTGTATTTTGTATTTTTGGGGAATTTAAATTTGGGTATTGTTAAAATTTTATTGATAATTTCTTGAGGGTGAATTTTATCCATATTATTATTCTTGCCACTATTGTTATTACCATTTTTATTATTATTATTATTATTATTATTATTATTATAATTATTATTATTCCTACTCCTCCCCTTTACCTAACCCTAACCCCAACCCATGCTTTCACTCTCTCTCTCCCCCCTCACTTTTCACTCAGCCGACACCCCCCTACCTAACCCCCTCACCTCTCTCTTCACTCTTTCTCTCTCTTTCCACCCCTCACTGGACCAGCCCCCTTTCCCTTTTCTTTTCCCTCAGCTCTCTCTCTCTCCCGAGCTCACTCCCATCCCTCTCCCTCTCGATCTTCTCCTCTCCTCTCCCGCTCTTCCCCGGCCAGCTCCGGCCACCGCTGCCACCATCACCCACCAGCACCGCCCTCCGTCGACCGCCGCCACTGCCTCCACTGCTCCCACCACCGCCAGCCACCGTCTCTACCACCACTTCTGCGATCACCGCCACCAGCCCTATCGCCGTCACCACCGCCGCCATCTCCTCCGGCCACCTCCACTTCAGCCAGCACCATCGTCCCCACCATCATTCCAGTCGCCATCTCCTCCGTGGCCTCCGGTCCCCTCCGTCGACGCCGCCGTCTCCATCTCCTCCGCTTCCCCTTCGTGGTGCAGCGCTGCTGCTGCCGCCCCTCTCTTCCGCGCCGGCGACGAGCCCCCTCGCCTCGCCTCGTCTCTTTCTCTTCTCTGAGCACCACGCCACCGCAGCTGCTGTCCCCTCCGTCGGGAACCGACAGATCCCGGTAAGCTCCTCTGCCCCTCTCTTTCTCCTCGGTTTACGTGCTGCCTCGTACGGCACACCCTCAGGGTGCGAGTCCCTCGTTTTACGTACATTTTGAGAAGCGAGCCCTCGAGCTCCGTGCACGCCTCGAGCAGTAGGATGCTTTATGCCCCGTGCTGCTCGAGTTATATGCCGTCTCGATATGCGTACACCTTGGTGTACGTGCTGCCTCGGTTCTCGTGTCGCCTCGATTCACATGTTGCCTCAGGCAGCGGAACGCTTCGAGCCCCGCGCTGTCTCGGGCACCGTGCTATCTCAGTTTGTACGTTGTTTCGATTCCCGTGTCTCGGCCTTTGTGCCATCTCAATTTTCGTATCGCTTCGATTTGTGTGCGTGCACTGATTTGCGTACCGCCTCGATTTGTGTGCTCGCTCTGATTTGTATGCCGCATTGGTCTTTGTGCCGTCTCGATTTGCGTGCACATCTCGATTTGCGTGTTGTGTGATTCGTGCACCATCTTGATATTCGCGATCCTTCGACCTACGTATACGTCTCAATTTACTTGTACGTTCTCCCCTGTTCGTCTTAATATTCGAGACGTCTCGATTCTCGTACGTGTCTCGATATGCGTGCGTATCTCGATTTGTGTGCCCGTATCCGTCCCCGTGCCTCGGTTTTCGTGCCATATCCCTGTGCTGCTTGCGGGACCCATACGGTATAACCTCCTGCCATCTTTCGTGCTCCCTGTTATTATTTCATTATTTAATTCTAATGATTGTTTATTGTGTGTTCTGAGGATCTCGATGGACGTGCTAGCTTGGATCCAGATCGCCGAAGACTTGCTTACCTAGCCGAGCCCTCTAGGCAAGTATCCCTCTCGATGGACGTGCTAGCTTGGACCCGGGATAGACCGTATCGGACAACTCGGATGGGTCATCCACACCTCCGAGGACACGAGCACGACTCACATGTATGGATTGTCCCCATATGCCCCGTGTCCGACTCGCGGTTGGGTAACGGCTTTGGCTAACTGTTTCTATGACTTTGTTTGTGGCTTGGATATGACTGTGGGTCTTGGTGCGCCCTGCATGGCGATTCTTGCTGCATGTGTTGGTTTGGCGCCCAGTATGCATTGTAGTGCTGCTGGAGGCCGAGACTTAGTGTTCTCGGCTAGGGTTGGTGCCCAGTACGCATCGTAGTGCTACTGGTAGCTGAGACTTAGTGTTCTCAGCCCGCGAGTCCGCAATTCTGCGATTCTGCGGCGGGTTATGCAGAGTGGTTTTAGCTCCTATTCGTAGGGTGCTCCCATCCAGATTACAAAGGAGACTCTGTCGGATTTTTCCAGAATTCCCAGTTGGGAATTTGGTTCAAAAGATTAGGCAGAACCAACCCTTTGGTTTGCTGGACTGAACTCATACATGTTCTTTTTGGTATGGCATCCCTGACCCTATTGCATGCTAGGTAGACTCCCGACTAGATTAGTCGCCTAGCGTCTTGTCTGTCTTGTCTGCCGGATTGTGTAAAGAGAGCGGTTCTACTCGGGTGAAGGTCTGCAACCCTGGTCCTTGTTTGGTTTAAGGGTTGTAGATCTGATCCAGAGTGGTTCACGCAATCCTTGCCTTTTCGACGGTATCACCCATTGGACTCTTGACCTGTGACCCTTCTTTTTAGATGGTGTTCTAGTTTAGTTGTTATCCCATTATCTGTCCTGTCCGCCGAATTGTGTAAGGAGAGCGGTTCTACTCGGGTGAAGGTCTGCAACCCTGGTCCTTGTTTGGTTTAAGGGTTGTGGATCTGATCCAGAGTGGTTCACGCAATCCTTGCCATTTTTTGACGGCATTGATTAGTGTTGACCCATGTGTTGGGATTATGATCTTATTCGAGGATTGACTATGAGGAGATATGATATTGACATAGTGGTTATGGTAGACTAAGTGGATTCTTAGATAGTGTTACTAGTTCTTTGGTGATGTTCTAATTTGATCAGATATGTCTTGAGGACTCTTGGATTTTGATATTGGTGCGAGTGTCTCGCGGAACGAATAGAATATCGAGGATATCAATAAATGATTATTACTCGACTTCCCAAACGCCCAAACCTGGTACCTTTGCGTATTCCAGTAGTTAGAGAACCTGGTTGATTGCTGTGTCTTGGTAGTTGAGGGGCTTGCTTTCTGGTGGCTTGTGATCATTGACTTGGAGGATTCTTGTGAGTCAGAGGCCCTAGCATTATTAGGGGGATGAGCTTGGTATTTGGTGGTTGTCTTTATTGACGTGATATTTATCCCATCGAGGATTGGTAGACTATTGATAGATTGATCCGGTGGGTAGACCGACTTGATGATTGGAGCTGTAGGCTCCCATATATGCTTGAGATGTTATTATAGTAGAGGTTCTGGTCTTATACTTGACCTGATATCCATGCCATGATGTGGGCAGATGACTTTTTGTGACTGACAGAGTTGTCCTTGTCCCAGACCTGACTACCTGTATTCGTGCTATAAGTCCAGCTTACCCTGTGAGGTGCTGGCCCTGACATTGTACTGCAGTGCCCTTTGCCTATTGGCACTTTGAGGTGCTACTTCCATGATTATATGCCATTGCGATGCCATCTTGATATTCTGGCTATATTATATGATTACCTGCACGGGTATCTGGTAGTTGGCCTATAGTCTTAGCGTGGTTAGGATTGCTTGCTTGCTTGTTGCATAACACTAAGGATGGATCACAACTGGGACTATAGGTGCCGAGGCTGATTCTAACTTAGCATTCTCGTACTGAGGTACGACATCTAGGAGGATGAGCATGTGACCACGGCATGTGATTCCGGATAATTGTATGGTTAATCTAGGCAACTAAAAATGGTAGAAGCATTGGGAGGGAACGAAATCCCGAGATCGTGTATTACCGGCCGCTGCAGGCTCGTCCTGGCACGTCGGGGTTGGCCGCCACGGGCTCGTCCTGGCACGTCGGGGTTGGCCGCCACGGGCTCGTCCTAGCACGTCGGGGTTGGCCGCCACGGGCTCGTCCTGGCACGTCGGGGTTGGCCGCCACAGGCTCGTCCTGGCACGTCGGGGTTGGCCGCCACGGATATGGCAGTATCCGACTACTATATGTACTCCTGCTTAGCACGGTAGCCTTCCGAGGGACCGTGCATACCTACCTACTATGCGTTATTTGGCCTCGCTAGCCCTTGCGGGATAAGGCACGATCTGAGGATTCCTATATTGCATTATTGGGGTAACCCAACCTCCACATAGATAGCCGTAGACTTTTGAGTGGCCGCTTATTCGCCTAAATTGTATGGCTTGTTGCTTGCTAAGCTGGCTGGCACGTAACGCTGTCCCGGCGCGGTGATTTATTCCCTTGTTCTTGTTTGATGTAGGGATGGGTTACTGTTCCGATGACGGACTACGAGTTCCAGTTGGCGATGCAAGTATTAGTGGATGTTAGGATGATTGTGATGATCGTTGGTTACTTACGTATTAGTAGTTGGATTGCTGCCTTATATTCTGTAATCGTGCGTTGGTACCGCACGATCCCTTACCTTATTTATTGTTTTTAGAAGCTATTCCTGTCATATTATATCCTGCTGGTTTTCTTCGCCCGTCCTTGAGCCTTCCTTTCTGGTACTTGCTACGGTTGGCCTGACCAACCCTGGATTGTTCCCAGATTGCCTATGACCGGCCATGTGGATCTTTCAGACTTGACTTGGAGGACGTGCTTCAGTTTCTGACCATGAGGGAACTGTGTGGGAAGGTATTCTTGTCTATATTATTTCTTATTGTAGACTCTTTGATTATCATATGAGTATTTCCTATTTTTCATATGATTATCTCTCTTGTCGTTATTTTATTGATTATTGCCTGTGGATATGAGATCGAATTTAGGCCATAGACTGCTTGCATGCTAGGATACCCAGCAAGATTGGCAGCCACGATCGTCGTATGACATTTTATACCTCATACGGAGTAGCTGGCCTAGTTCGTCCCAGTATTTTGGTACTGGGGCGTGACAAGGTTTTAGTGGTGGCCCATGCAAGTCTCGTTTTGAGATATTATTGGGTATCACATGATTGTTGATCTCATTCCACTATTCCTTGGGATTCTAACTTGCTACACTTGCCCTTCGCTCCCTTGAACTTGTGAATTGGTCCTCATCTCTACCTGGACCTATTTTGCTTTGCCCTGTCTCATTTGTTGTTATCTACCCCTGATCCTTGTTTGATAGATATGATCCTATAGTTAGTCATGTCGATCGTTTTATCCGATGAGATGTCATCTTATCTCCATCATTGGGTTACTTGATTATCTGTCTTGGGTTCTGTACTCTCTACCAGTGTTTCACCTTGGTTGATTTCTTGTTATCCCTTTCGTGCGTTGACTTCGTGTTGACTTAGTATCATTATCGCCCTCTTCGAGCGTTGGCTGGATTGCTACGGAATGAAGATTCCATCTGGACTCGGAGGTTGGATATTTTAACATTTGTTGAGTATCCGAGGGATATTCTCGTATCGATTCGGCTTCCTTGATTCTGGACAGTTCCGCACTCATGATTATATATTCCAGATATTATTTTGATTATAGATATACCTTCTATACATCATGTTTTGATATGGATTCTTGATTTGGAGTATTTTCCTACGGATATGGAGTATTTTCCTAGAAAAGCTATCTTGTGGTTATTATTGAAGATATTTTTGGATGTGTGTTACGATTCACCTGAATTTTGGATTTTGATGGTTTTTTAGGACTCGTTATATTGTTAGAGATTTTGTGATTTTAGTGATTCGGATGTTTGGGTTATGGATTTGATTCGTTTTGGATATTTGTCAAGAGTACCGGGTGACCCTAGTATACCTTGACGGCGTGGTAACGAAAGTTGCAGCCGCTCGATTATAGTGCCCTGATGCATCTTTTGCAGCCATTCCGGATGGCGCGGCAAGGAATGATCATGACACACATTTTTTGGATATTAGGAACTACGGTCATCGGTTCGAGACATATATCCTGTATTTTATGATTTGTGAGGATTTTTATGCAGTTGGGATTTTACGTTTTCTGACATTGTTTTCGACATTCTATACTTGTTTTGATTTATGGGGTTATTTCGTGTATGCGAGACTTTGATTTTCGAGATTCTTTTGATATTTTCGATTTACCTTGCGAGTTGATTTATTTAGCGAGACATGTTCTCTTTGATATTTTTATATTGAGATTTTGTTTGTTTCTTATTGTATTACTTGATTTCTGTAAGGTGGGTAGAGTTTTCATGGCAGATATATATGTACTAGTTTTGAAAACCCTATTTTGATAATTTTGAAATTTCGAGGACGAAATTTTTGTAAGGTGGGTAGGATGTCAAATCCCTATTTTTGAAATAGGTATCTGACTGTATTTTGTATTTTTGGGGAATTTAAATTTGGGTATTGTTAAAATTTTATTGATAATTTATTGAGGGTAAATTTTATCCATATTATTATTCCTGCCACTATTGTTATTACCATTTTTATTATTATTATTATTATTATTCCTACTCCTCCCCTTTACCTAACCCTAACCCCAACCCATGCTTTCACTCTCTCTCCCCTCTCACTTTTTACTCAGCCGACACCCCCTACCTAATCCCCTCACCTCTCTTCACTCTTTTTCTCTCTCCCGAGCCCTCACTGGACCAGCCCCCTCCCCCTTTCCTTTTCCTTCAGCTCTCTCTCTCTCCCGAGCTCACTCCCTTCCCTCTCCCTCTCGATCTTCCCCTCTCCTCTCCCGCTCTTCCCCGGCCAGCTCCGGCCACCGCTGCCACCATCACCCACCAGTACCGCCCTCCGCCGATTGCCGCCACTGCCTCCACTGCTCCCACCACCGCCAGCCACCGTCTCCACCACCACTTCCGCGATCACCGCCACCAGCCCTATCGCCGTCACCACCGCCGCCATCTCCTTCGGCCACCTCCACTTCAGCCAGCACCATCGCCCCCACCATTATCGCCGTCGTCGTCTCCTCCGTGGCCTCCGGCCCCCTCCGCCGACGCCGCCGTCTCCATCTCCTCCGCCTCCCTTTCGTGGTGCAGCGCTGCTGCTGCCGCCCCTCTCTTCCGCGTCGGCGGCGAGCCCCCTCACCTCGTCTCGTCTCTCTCTCTTCTCTGAGCACCGCGCCACCGCGACTGCTGTCCCCTCCGCCGGGAACCAACAGATCCCGGTGAGCTCCTCTGCCCCTCTCTTTCTCCTCGGTTTGCGTGCTGCCTCGTACGGCGCACCCTCAGGGTGCGAGTCCCTCATTTTACGTACATCTCGGGAAGCGAGCCCTCGAGCTCCGTGCACGCCTCGAGCAGCTGGACGCTTTGGGCCCTGTGCTGCTCGGGTTATGTACCGTCTCGATACGCGTACACCTTGGTGTACGTGCTGCCTCGGTTCTCGTGTCGCCTCGATTCATGTGTTGCCTCGGGCAGCAGGATGCTTCGAGCCCCGCGCTGTCTCGGGCATCGTGCTATCTCGGTTTGTACGTTGTCTCGATTCCCGTGTCTCAGCCTTTGTGTCATCTCAATTTTCGTATCATTTCGATTTATGTGCATGCACTGATTTACGCACCACCTCAATTTGCGTGCTTGCTCCGATTTACGTGCTATATTGGTCTTTGTGCTGTCTCGATTCGCGTGCACGTCTCGATTTGCGTATTGCATGATTCGTACACCATCTTGATATTTGCGATCCCTCGGCCTACGTGTACGTCTCGATTTACGTACACATTCTCCCCTGTTGGTCTTGATATTCGAGTCGTCTCGATTCTCGTGCGCGTCTCGATATGCGTGCGCGTCTCGGTTTGCATGCCCGTATCGGTCCCCGTGCTTCGGTTTTCGTACCAGATCCCTGTGCTGCTTGCAGGACCCGTACGGTATAACCTCCTGCTATCTTTCGTGCTTCCTGTTATTATTTCATTATTTAATTCTAATGATTGTTTATTGTGTGTTCTGAGGATCTCGATGGACGTGCTAGCTTAGATCCAGATCGCCGAAGACTTGCTTACCTAGCCGAGCCCTCTAGACAAGTATCCCTTGCTCATCGACGGCTCTTGTCCTCTCTCCTGGATTTTATGGCATTTAATTAATTTGTACTTGTAAACTATATAACCATGATTAGTGTAGCCTAGTAGTAGAACTGCCATGATGATAACTTAGGATAGCTTGGTCCGGTGCCGGGATAGACCGTATCGGACAACTCAGATGGGTCATCCACACCTCCGAGGACACGAGCAAGACTCACATGTATGGATTGTCCCCATATGCCCCGTGTCCGACTCGCAGTCGGGTAACGGCTTTGGCTAACTGTTTCTATGACTTTATTTGTGGCTTGGATATGACTGTGGGTCTTGGTGTGCCCTGCGTGGCGATTCTTGCTGCATGTGTTGGTTTGGCGCCCAGTACGCATTGTAGTGCTGCTGGAGGCCGAGACTTAGTGTTCTCGGCTAGGGTTGGTGCCCAGTACGCATCGTAGTGCTACTGGTAGCTGAGACTTAGTGTTCTCAGCCCGCGAGTCCGCAATTCTGCGATTCTGCGGTGGGTTGCACAGAGTGGTTTTAGCTCCTATTCGTAAGGTGCTCCCATCCAGATTACAAAGAAGACTCTGCCGGATTTTTCCAGAATTCCCAGTTGGGAATTTGGTTCGAAGGATTAGGCAGAACCATCCCTTTGGTTTGCTGGACTGAACTCATGCATGTTCTTCTTGGTATGGCATCCCTGACCCTATTGCCTGCTAGGTAGACTCCCGACTAGATTAGTCGCCTAGCGTCTTGTCTGTCTTGTCCGCCGGATTGTGTAAGGAGAGCGATTTTACTCGGATGAAGGTCTGCAACCCTGGTCCTTGTTTGGTTTAAGGGTTATGGATCTGATCCAGAGTGGTTCACATAATACTTGTCTTTTCGACGGTATGATCCATTGGACTCTTGACCTGTGACCCTTCTTTTTAGATGGTGTTCTAGTTTAGTTGTTATCCCATTATCTGTCCTGTTCGCCGGATTGTGTAAGGAGAGCGGTTCTACTCGGGTGAAGGTCTGCAACCCTGGTCCTTGTTTGGTTTAAGGGTTGTGGATCTGATCCAGAGTGGTTCACGCAATCCTTGCCATTTTTCGACGGCATTGATTAGTGTTGACCCATGTGTTGGAATTATGATCTTATTCGAGGATTGACTATGAGGAGATATGATATTGAGATAGTGGTTATGATAGACTAAGTGGATTCTTAGATAGTGTTACTAGTTCTTTGGTGATGTTCTAATTTGATCAGATATATCTTGAGGACTCTTGGATTTTGATATTGGTACGAGTGTATCACGGAATGAATAAAATATCGAGGATATCAATATATGATTGTTACTCGACTTCCCAAACGCCTAAACCTGGTACCTTTACGTATTCCGGTAGTTAGAGAACCTGGTTGATTGCTGTGTCTTGGTAGTTGAAGGGCTTGCTTTCTGGTGGCTTGTGATCATTGACTTGGAGGATTCTTGTGAGTCAGAGGCCCTAGCATTGTTAGGGGGATGAGCTTGGTATTTGGTGGTTGTCTTTATTGACGTGATATTTATCCCATCGAGGATTGGTAGACTATTGATAGATTGATCCGGTGGATAGACCGACTTGATGATTGGAGCTGTAGGCTCCCATATATGCTTGAGATGTTATTGTAGTAGAGGTTCTGGTCTTGTACTTGACCTGATATCTATGCCACGATATGGGCAGATGACTTCTTATGACTGACAGAGTTGTCCTTGTCCCAGACCTGACTACCTGTATCCGTGCTATAAGTCCAGCTTACCCTGTGAGGTGCTGGCCCTGACATTGCACTGCGGTGCCCTTTGCCTATTGGTACTTTGAGGTGCTACTTCCATGATTATATGGCATTACGATGCCATCTTGATATTCTGGCTATATTATATGATTACCTGTACGGGTATCTGGTAGTTGGCCTATAGTCTTAGCATGGTTAGGATTGCTTGCTTGCTTGTTGCATAACACTAAGGATAGATCACAACTGGGACTATAGGTGCCGAGGCTGATTCTTACTTAGCGTTCTCGTACTGAGGTACGACATCTAGGAGGATGAGCATGTGACCACGGCATGTGATTCCGGATAAATGTAGGGTTAATCTAGGCAACTAAAAATGATAGAAGCATTGGGAGGGAACGGAATCCCAAGATCGTGCATTACCGGCCGCCACAGGCTCGTCCTGGCGCGTCGGGGTTGGCCGCCACGGATATGGCAGTATCCGACTACTATATGTACTCCTGCTTAGCACGGTAGCCTTTCGAGGGACCGTACATACCTACCTACTATGCGTTATTTGGCCTCGCTAGCCCTTGCGGGATATGGCACGATCTGAGGATTCCTATATTGCATTGTTGGGGTAACCCAACCTCCACATAGATAGCCGTAGACTTTTGAGTGGCCGCTTATTCACCTAAATTGTATGGCTTGTTGCTTGCTAAGCTGGCTGGCACGTAACGCTGTCCCGGCACGGTGATTCATTCCCTTGTTCTTGTTTGATGTAGGGATGGGTTACCGTTTCGATGACGGACTACGAGTTCCAGTTGGCGATGCAAGTATTAGTGGATGTTAGGATGATTGTGATGATTGTTGGTTACTTACGTATTAGTAGTTGGATTGCTGCCTTATATTCTGTAATCGTGCGTTGGTACCGTACGATTCCTTACCTTATTTATTGTTTTTAGATGCTATTCCTGTCATATTATATCCTGCTGGTTTTCTTCGCCCGTCCTTGAGCCTTCCTTTCTGGTACTTGCTACGGTTGGCCTGACCAACCCTGGATTGTTCCCAGATTGCCTGTGATCGGCCATGTGGATCTTCCAGACTTGACTTGGAGGACGTGCTTCAGTTTCTGACCATGAGGGAACTGTGTGGAAAGGTAGTCTTGTCTACATTATTTCTTATTGTAGACTCTCTGATTATTATATGAGTATTTCCTATTTTCATATGATTATCTCTCTTGTCGTTATTTTATTGATTATTGCCTGTGGATATGAGATCGGATTTAGGCCATAGACTGCTTGCATGCTAGGATACCCAGCAAGATTGACAACCACGATCGCTGTATGATATTTTATACCTCATACGGAGTAGCTGGCCTAGTCCGTCCCAGTATTTTGGTACTGGGGCGTGACAAGGTTTTAGTGGTGGCCCATGCAAGTCTCGTTTTGAGATATTGTTGGGTATCACATGATTGTTGATCTCATTCCACTATTTCTTGGGATTCTAACTTGCTACACTTGCCCTTCGCTCCCTTGAACTTGTGAATTGGTCCTCATCTCTACCTGGACCTATTTTGCTTTGCCCTGTCTCATTTGTTGTTATCTACCCCTGATCCTTGTTTGATAGATATGATCCTATAGTTGGTCATGTCGATCGTTTTATCCGATGAGATGTCATCTTATCTCCATCATTGGGTTACTTGATTATCTGTCTTGGGTTCTGTACTCTATACCGGTGTTTCACCTTGGTTGATTTCTTGGTATCCTTTTCGTGCGTTGACTTCGTGTTGACTTAGTATCATTATCGCCCTCTTCGAGCGTTGGCTGGATTGCTGCGGAATGAAGATTCCATCTGGACTCTGAGGTTGGATATTTTAACATTTGTTGAGTATCCGAGGGATATTCTCGTATTGATTCGGCTTCCTTGATTCCGGACAGTTCCGCACTCATGATTATATATTCCAGATATTATTTTGATTATAGATATACCTTCTATACATCATGTTTTGATATGGATTCTTGATTTGGAGTATTTTCCTACGGATATGGAGTATTTTCCTAGAAAAGCTATCTTGTGGTTATTATTGAAGATATTTTTGGATGTGTGTTACGATTCACCTGAATTTTGGATTTTGATGGTTTTTTAGGACTCGTTATATTGTTAGAGATTTTGTGATTTTAGTGATTCGGATGTTTGGGTTATGGATTTGATTCGTTTTGGGTATTTGTCAAGAGTACCGGGTGACCCTAGTATACCTTGACGGCGTGGTAACGAAAGTTGCAGCCGCTCGATTATAGTGCCCTGATGCATCTTTTGCAGCCATCCCGGATGGCGCGGCAAGGAATGATCATGACACACATTTTTCGGATATTACGAACTACGGTCATCGGTTCGAGACATATATCCTGTATTTTATGATTTATGAGGATTTTTATGCAGTTGGGATTTTACGTTTTCTGACATTGTTTTCGACATTCTATACTTGTTTTGATTTATGGGGTTATTTCGTATATGCGAGACATTGATTTTCGAGATTCTTTCGATGTTTTCGATTTACCTTATGAGTTGATTTATTTAGCGAGACTTGTTCTCTTTGATGTTTTCATATTGAGATTTTGTTCGTTTCTTATTGTATTACTTGATTTCTCTAAGGTGGGTAGAGTTTTCATGGCAGATATATATGTACTAGTTTTGAAAACCCTATTTTGATAATTTTGAAATTTCGAGGACGAAATTTTTGTAAGGTGGGTAGGATGTCAAATCCCTATTTTTGAAATAGGTATCTGACTGTATTTTGTATTTTTGGGGAATTTAAATTTGGGTATTGTTAAAATTTTATTGATAATTTCTTGAGGGAGAATTTTATCCATATTATTATTCTTGCCACTATTGTTATTACCATTTTTATTATTATTATTATTATTATTATTATTATTCCTACTCCTCCCCTTTACCTAACCCTAACCCCAACCCATGCTTTCACTCTCTCTCTCCCCCCTCACTTTTCACTCAGCCGACACCCCCTACCTAATCCCCTCACCTCTCTCTTCACTCTTTCTCTCTCTCCCGACCCCTCACTGGACCAGCCCCCTCCCCCTTTCCTTTTCCCTCAGATCTCTCTCTCTCTCCCGAGCTCACTCCCTTCCCTCTCCCTCTCGATCTCCCCCTCTCCTCTCCCGCTCTTCTCCGGCCAGCTCCGGCCACCGCTGCCACCATCACCCACCAGTACCGCCCTCCGCCGACCGCCGCCACTGCTCCCACCAATGCCAGCCACCGTCTCCACCACCACTTCCGCGATCACCGCCACCAGCCCTATCGCCCTCACCACCGCCGCCATCTCCTCCGGCCACCTCCACTTCAGCCAGCACCATCGCCCCCACCATCATCGCCGTCGCCATCTCCTCCGTGGCCTCCGGCCCCCTCTGCCGACGTCGCCGTCTCTATCTCCTCCGCCTCCCCTTCGTGGTGTAGCGCTGCTGCTGCCGCCCCTCTTTTTCGTGCCGGCGGCGAGCCCCCTCGCCTCGCCTCGTCTCTCTCTCTTCTCTGAGTACCGCGCCACCGCGGCTACTGTCCCCTCCGCCGGGAACCGACAGATCCCGGTGAGCTCCTCTGCCCCTCTCTTTCTCCTCGGTTTGCGTGCTGCCTCGTGCGGCGCACCCTCAGTATGCGAGTCCCTCATTTTACGTACATCTCGGGAAGCGATCCCTCGAGCTTCGTGCACGCCTCGAGCAGCGGGACGCTTTGGGCCCCGTGCTGCTCGGGTTATGTGCCGTCTCGATACGCGTACACCTTGGTGTACGTGCTGCCTCGGGCAGCGGGACGCTTCGAGCCCCGCGCTGTCTCGGGCACCGTGCTATCTCGGTTTGCAGGTTGTCTCGATTCCCGTGTCTCGGCCTTTGTGCCATCTCGATTTTTGTATCGCTTCGATTTGTGTACGCGCGCTGATTTACGCACCGCCTCGATTTGTGTGCTCGCTCTGATTTGCGTGCCGTATTGGTCTTTGTGCCTTCTCGATTCGCGTGCACGTCTCGATTTGTGTGTTGCATGATTCGTGCACCATCTTGATATTCGCGATCCCTCGGCCTACGTGTACGTCTCGATTTACGTGCACGTTCTTCCCTGTTCGTCTTGATATTCGAGTCGTCTCGATTCTCGTACACGTCTCGATATGCGTACGAGTCTCGGTTTGCGTGCCCGTATCGGTCCCCGTGCCTCAGTTTTCGTACCAGATCCCTGTGCAGCTTGCGGGACCCGTACGGTATAACCTCCTGCCATCTTTCGTGCTTTCTGTTATTATTTCATTATTTAATTCTAGTGATTGTTTATTGTGTGTTCTGAGGATCTCGATGGACGTGCTAGCTTGGATCCAGATCGCCGAAGACTTGCTTACCTAGCCGAGCCCTCTAGGCAAGTATCCCTTGCTCATCGACGGCTCTTGTCCTCTCTCCTGGATTTTATAGCATTTAATTAATTTGTACTTGTAAACTGTATAACCATGATTAGTGTAGCCTAGTAGTAGAACTGCCATGATGATAACTTAGGATAGCTTGGTCTGATACCGGGATAGACCGTATCGGACAACTCGGATGGGTCATCCACACCTCCGAGGACGTGAGCACGACTGACATGTATGGATTGTCCCCATATGCCCCGTGTCCGACTCGCAGTCGGGTAACGGCTTTGGCTAACTATTTCTATGACTTTGTTTGTGGCTTGGATATGACTGTGGGTCTTGGTGCGCCCTGCGTGGCGATTCTTGCTGCATGTGTTGGTTTGGTGCCAGTACGCATTGTAGTGCTGCTGGAGGCCGAGACTTAGTGTTCTCGGCTAGGGTTGGTGCCCAGTACGCATCGTAGTGCTACTGGTAGCTGAGACTTAGTGTTCTCAGCCCGCGAGTTCGTAATTCTGCGATTCTGTGGCGGGTTGCGCAGAGTGGTTTTAGCTCCTATTCGTAGGGTGCTCCCATCCAGATTACAAAGGAGACTCTGCCGGATTTTTCCAGAATTCCCAGTTGGGAATTTGGTTCATAGGATTAGGCAGAACCATCCCTTTGGTATGCTGGACTGAACTCATGCATGTTCTTCTTGGTATGGCATCCCTGACCCTATTGCCTGCTAGGTAGACTCCCGACTAGATTAGTCGCCTAGCATCTTGTCTGTCTTGTCCGCCGGATTGTGTAAGGAGAGCGGTTCTACTCGGGTGAAGGTCTGCAATCCTGGTCCTTGTTTGGTTTAAGGGTTGTGGATCTGATCCAGAGTGGTTCACGCAATCCTTACCTTTTCGACGGTATCACCCATTGGACTCTTGACCTGTGACCCTTCTTTTTTGATGGTGTTCTAGTTTAGTTGTTATCCCATTATCTGTCATGTCCGTCGGATTGTGTAAGAAGGGCGGTTCTACTCGGGTGAAGGTCTGCAATCCTGGTTTGCGTGCTGCCTCGGTTCCATGATGAGCTCCTCTGCCCCTCTCTTTCTTCTCGGTTTGCGTGCTGCCTTGTGCGACGCACCCTCAGGGTACGAGTCCCTCGTTTTACATACATCTCGGGAAGCGACCCCTCGAGCTCCGTGCATGCCTCGAGCAGCGGGACGCTTTGGGCCCCGTACTGCTCGGGTTATGTGCCGTCTCGATACGCATACACCTTGGTGTACGTGCTGCCTTGGTTCTCGTATCGCCTTGATTCACGTGTTTCCTCGGGCAGCGGGATGCTTCGAGCCCCGCGCTGTCTCGGGCACCGTGCTATCTCGGTTTGTACGTTGTCTCGATTCCCGTGTCTCGGCCTTTGTGCCATCTCGATTTTCGTATCGCTTCGATTTGTGTGCGCATGTTGATTTGCGCACCGCCTCGATTTGCGTGCTTGTTCCGATTTGCATGTCGCATTGATCTTTGTGCCGTCTCGATTCGCGTGCACGTCTCGATTTGCATGTTGCGTGATTCGTACACCATCTTGACATTCGCGATCCCTCGGCCTACGTGTACGTCTCGATTTACGTACACGTTCTCCCCTGTTCGTCTTAATATTCGAGTCATCTCGATTCTCGTGCACGTCTCGATATGCGTGCGCGTCTCGGTTTACATGCCCGTATCGGTCCCCGTGCTTTAATTTTCGTGCCAGATCCCTGTGCTGCTTGCGGGACCCGTACGGTATAACCTCCTGCCATCTTTCGTGCTTCCTGTTATTATTTCATTATTTAATTCTAATGATTGTTTATTGTGTGTTCTGAGGATCTCGATGGACGTGCTAGCTTGGATCCAGATCGCCGAAGACTTGCTTACCTAGCCGAGCCCTCTAGGCAAGTATCCCTTGCTCATCGACGGCTCTTGTCCTCTCTCCTGGATTTTATGGCATTTAATTAATTTGTACTTGTAAACTGTATAACCATGATTAGTGTAGCCTAGTAGTAGAACAGCCATGATGATAACTTAGGATAGCTTGGTCTGATACCGGGATAGACCGTATCGGACAACTCGGATGGGTCATCCACACCTCCGAGGACACGAGCAAGACTCACATGTATGGATTGTCCCCATATGCCCCGTGTCCGACTCGTGGTCGGGTAACGGCTTTGGCTAACTGTTTCTATGACTTTGTTTGTGGCTTGGATATGACTGTGGGTCTTGGTGCGCCCTGCGTGGCAATTCTTGCTGCATGTGTTGGTTTGCCGCCCAGTACGCATTGTAGTGCTGCTGGAGGCCGAGACTTAGTGTTCTCGGCTAGGGTTGGTGCCCAGTACGCATCGTAGTGCTACTGGTAGCTGAGACTTAGTGTTCTCAGCCCGCGAGTCCGCAATTCTGTGATTCTGCGTCGGGTTGTGCAGAGTGGTTTTAGCTCCTATTCGTAGGGTGCTCCCATCCAGATTACAAAGGAGACTCTGCCGGATTTTTCCAGAATTCCCAGTTGGGAATTTGGTTCGAAGGATTAGGCAGAACCATCCCTTTGGTTTGCTGGTCTGAACTCATGCATGTTCTTCTTGGTATGACATCCCTGACCCTATTGCTTGCTAGGTAGACTCCCGACTAGATTAATCACCTAGCGTCTTGTCTGTCTTGTCCGCCGAATTGTGTAAGGAGAGCGGTTTTACTCGGGTGAAGGTCTGTAACCCTGGTCCTTGTTTGGTTTAAGGGTTGTAGATCTAATCCAGAGTGGTTCACGCAATCCTTACCTTTTCGACGGTATCACCCAATGGACTCTTGACCTGTGACCCTTCTTTTTAGATGGTGTTCTAGTTTAGTTGTTATCCCATTATCTGTCCTGTCCGTCGAATTGTGTAAGGAGAGCGGTTCTACTCGGGTGAAGGTCTGCAACCCTGGTCCTTGTTTGGTTTAAGGGTTGTGGATCTGATCCAGAGTGGTTCACACAATCCTTGCCATTTTCCGACGGCGTTGATTAGTGTTGACCCATGTGTTGGGATTATGATCTTATTCGAGGATTGACTATGAGGAGATATGATATTGAGATAGTGGTTATGGTAGACTAAGTGGATTCTTAGATAGTGTTACTAGTTCTTTGGTGATGTTCTAATTTGATCAGATATGTCTTGAGGACTCTTGGATTTTGATATTGGTGCGAGTGTCTCGCGGAACGAATAGAATATCGAGGATATCAATATATAATTATTACTCGACTTCCCAAACGCCCAAACCTGGTACCTTTGCGTATTCCGGTAGTTAGAGAACCTGGTTGATTGCTGTGTCTTGGTAGTTGAGGGGCTTGCTTTCTGGTGGCTTGTGATCATTGACTTGGAGGATTCTTGTGAGTCAGAGGCCCTAGCATTGTTAGGGGGATGAGCTTGGTATTTGGTGGTTGTCTTTATTGACGTGATATTTATCCCATCGAGGATTGGTAGACGATTGATAGATTGATCCGGTGGGTAGACCGACTTGATGATTGGAGCTGTAGGCTCCCATATATGCTTGAGATGTTATTATAGTAGAGGTTCTGGTCTTGTACTTGACCTGATATCCATGCCACGATGTGGGCAGATGACTTCTTGTGACTGACAGAGTTGTCCTTGTCCCAGACCTGACTACCTGTATCCGTGCTATAAGTCCAGCTTACCCTGTGAGGTGCTGGCCCTGACATTGCACTGCGGTGCCCTTTGCCTATTGGTACTTTGAGGTGCTACTTCCATGATTATATGGCATTGCGAAGCCATCTTGATATTCTGGCTATATTATATGATTACCTGTACGGGTATCTGGTAGTTGGCCTATAGTCTTAGCGTGGTTAGGATTGCTTGCTTGCTTGTTGCATAACACTAAGGATGGATCACAACTGGGACTATAAGTGCCGAGGCTGATTCTTACTTAGCGTTCTCGTACTGAGGTACGACATCTAGAAGGATGAGCATGTGACCACGGCATGTGATTTCGGATAAATATAGGGTTAATCTAGGCAACTAAAAATGGTAGAAGCATTGGGAGGGAACGAAATCCCGAGATCGTGTATTACCGGCCGCCACAGGCTCGTCCTGGCGCGTCGGGGTTGGCCGCCACGGATATGGCAGTATCCGACTACTATATGTACTCCTGCTTAGCACGGTGGCCTTCCGAGGGACCGTGCATACCTACCTACTATGCATTATTTGGCCTCGCTAGCCCTTGCGGGATATGGCACGATCTGAGGATTCCTATATTGCATTGTTGGTGTAACCCAACCTCTACATAGATAGCCGTAGACTTTTGAGTGGCCGCTTATTCACCTAAATTGTATGGCTTGTTGCTTGCTAAGCTGGCTGGCACGTAACGCTGTCCCGGTACGGTGATTCATTCCCTTGTTCTTGTTTGATGTAGGGATGGGTTACCGTTCCGATGACGGACTACGAGTTCCAGTTGGCGATGCAAGTATTAGTGGATGTTAGGATGATTGTGATGATTGTTGGTTACTTACGTATTAGTAGTTGGATTGCTGCCTTATATTATGTAATCGTGCGTTGGTACCGCACGATCCCTTACCTTATTTATTGTTTTTAGATGCTATTCCTGTCATATTATATCCTGCTGGTTTTCTTCGCCCGTCCTTGAGCCTTCCTTTCTGGTACTTGCTACGGTTGGCCTGACCAACCCTGGATTGTTCCCAGATTGCCTGTGACCGGCCATGTGGATCTTCCAGACTTGACTTGGAGGGCGTGCTTCAGTTTCTGACCATGAGGGAACTGTGTGGGAAGGTATTCTTGTCTACATTATTTCTTATTGTAGACTCTCTGATTATCATATGAGTATTTCCTATTTTTCATATGATTATCTCTCTTGTCGTTATTTCATTGATTATTGCCTGTGGATATGAGATCGGATTTAGGCCATAGACTGCTTGCATGCTAGGATACCCAACAAGATTGACAGCCACGATCGCCGTATGATATTTTATACCTCATACGGAGTAGCTGGCCTAGTCCGTCCGAGTATTTTGGTACTGGGGCGTGATAAGGTTTTAGTGGTGGCCCATGCAAGTCTCGTTTTGAGATATTGTTGGGTATCACATGATTGTTGATCTCATTCCACTATTCCTTGGGATTCTAACTTGCTACACTTGTCCTTCGCTCCCTTGAACTTGTGAATTGGTTCTCATCTCTACCTGGACCTATTTTGCTTTGCCCTGTCTCATTTGTTGTTATCTACCCCTGATCCTTGTTTGATAGATATGATCCTATAGTTGGTCATGTCGATCATTTTATCCGATGAGATGTCATCTTATCTCCATCATTGGGTTACTTGATTATCTGTCTTGGGTTCTGTACTCTCTACCGGTGTTTCACCTTGGTTGATTTCTTGTTATCACTTTCGTGCGTTGACTTCGTGTTGACTTAGTATCATTATCGCCCTCTTCGAGCGTTGGCTGGATTACTGCGGAATGAAGATTCCATCTGGACTCTGAGGTTGGATATTTTAACATTTGTTGAGTATCCGAGGGATATTCTCGTATCGATTCGGCTTTCTTGATTCCGGACAGTTCCGCACTTATAATTATATATTCCAGATATTATTTTGATTATAGATATACCTTCTATACATCATGTTTTGATATGGATTCTTGATTTGGAGTATTTTCCTACGGATATGGAGTATTTTCCTAGAAAGGCTATCTTGTGGTTATTTTTGAAGATATTTTTGGATGTGTGTTACGATTCACCTGGATTTTGGATTTTGATGGTTTTCTAGGACTCGTTATATTGTTAGAGATTTTGTGATTTTAGTGATTCGGATGTTTGGGTTATGGATTTGATTCGTTTTGGGTATTTGTCAAGAGTACCGGGTAACCCTAGTATACCTTGACGGCGTGGTAACGAAAGTTGCAGCCGCTCGATTATAGTGCTCTGATGCATCTTTTGCAGCCATTCCGGATGGCGCGGCAAGGAATGATCATGACACACATTTTTCGGATATTAGGAACTACGGTCATCGGTTCGAGACATATATCCTGTATTTTATGATTTGTGAGGAT
Organism: Iris pallida; assembly: GCA_029216955.1. NCBI lineage: Eukaryota > Viridiplantae > Streptophyta > Magnoliopsida > Asparagales > Iridaceae > Iris > Iris pallida. The sequence goes on along the minus strand of JANAVB010042619.1, from coordinate 14,601,728 downwards.
TTTTATGCAGTTGGGATTTTATGTTTTCTGACATTGTTTTCGACATTCTATACTTGTATTGATTTATGGGGTTATTTCGTGTATGCGAGACTTTGATTTTCGAGATTCTTTTGATATTTTCGATTTACCTTGCGAGTTGATTTATTTAGCGAGACATGTTCTCTTTGATATTTTTATATTGAGATTTTGTTTGTTTCTTATTGTATTACTTGATTTCTGTAAGGTGGGTAGAGTTTTCATGGCAGATATATATGTACTAGTTTTGAAAACCCTATTTTGATAATTTTGAAATTTCGAGGACAAAATTTTTGTAAGGTGGGTAGGATGTCAAATCCCTATTTTTGAAATAGGTATCTGACTGTATTTTGTATTTTTGGGGAATTTAAATTTGGGTATTGTTAAAATTTTATTGATAATTTCTTGAGGGTGAACTTTATCCATATTATTATTCTTGCCACTATTGTTATTACCATTTTTATTATTATTATTATTATTATTATTATTATTCCTACTCCTCCCCTTTACCTAACCCTAACCCCAACCCATGCTTTCACTCTCTCTCTCCCCCCTCACTTTTTACTCAGCCGACACCCCCCTACCTAACCCCCTCACCTCCCTCTTCACTCTTTCTCTCTCTCCCGACCTCTCACTGGACCAGCCCCCTCCCCCTTTCCTTTTCCCTCAGCTCTCTCTCTCTCCCGAGCTCACTCCCTTCCCTCTCCCTCTCGATCTCCCCCTCTCCTCTCCCGCTCTTCCCCGGCCAGCTCCGGCCACCGCTGCCACCATCACCCACCAGCACCGCCCTCCGCCGACCGCCGCCACTGCCTCCACTGCTCCCACCACCGCCAGCCACCGTCTCCACCACCACTTCCGCGATCACCGCCACCAGCCCTATCGCCGTCACCACCGCCGCCATCTCCTCCGGCCATCTCCACTTCAGCCAGCACCATCGCCCCCACCATCATCGCCGTCGCCGTCTTCTCCGTGGCCTCCGACCCCTCCGCCGTCGTCGCCGTCTCCATCTCCTCCGCCTCCCCTTCGTGGTGCAGCGCTGCTGCTGCCGCCCCTCTCTTCCGCGCCGGTGGCGAGCCCCCTCGCCTCGCCTCGTCTCTCTCTCTTGTCTGAGCACCGCGCCACCGCGGCTGCTGTCCCCTCCGCCGGGAACAGACAGATCCCGGTGAGCTTCTCTGCCCCTCACTTTCTCCTCGGTTTGTGTGCTGCCTCGTGCGGTGCACCCTCAGTGTGCGAGTCCCTCATTTTACGTACATCTCGGAAAGCGATCCCTCGAGCTCCATACACGCCTCGAGCAGCGGGACGCTTTGGGCCCCGTGCTGCTCGGGTTATGTGCCGTCTCGATACGCGTACACCTTGGTGTACGTGCTGCCTCGGTTCTCGTGTCACCTCGATTTATGTGCTGCCTTGGACAGCGGGACGCTTCGAGCCCCGTGCTGTCTCGGGCACCGTGCTATCTCGGTTTGCAGGTTGTCTCGATTCCCTTGTCTCGCCTTTGTGCCATCTCGATTTTCGTATCGCTTCGATTTGTGTGCGTGCACTGATTTGCGCACCGCCTCGATTTGTGTGCTCGCTCCGATTTGCGTACCGCATTGGTCTTTGTGCCGTCTCGATTTGCGTGTACGTCTCGATTTGCGTATTGCGTGATTCGTACACCACCTTGATATTCGCAATCCTTCGGCCTATGTGTACGTCTCGATTTACGTGCACGTTCTCCCCTGTTCGTCTTGATATTCGAGTCGTCTCGATTCTCGTGTGCGTCTCGATATGCGTGCGCATCTCGATTTGCGTGCCCATATCGGTCCCCGTGCCTCGATTTTCGTGCCAGATCCCTGTGCTGCTTGCGGGACCCGTACGGTATAACCTCCTGCCATCTTTCGTGCTTCCTGTTATTATTTCATTATTTAATTCTAATGATTGTTTATTGTGTATTCTGAGGATCTCGATGGACGTGCTAGCTTGGATCCAGATCGCCGAAGACTTGCTTACCTAGCCGAGCCCTCTAGGCAATTATCCCTTGCTCATCGACGGCTCTTGTCCTCTCTCCTGGATTTTATGGCATTTAATTAATTTGTACTTATAAACTGTATAACCATGATTAGTGTAGCCTAGTAGTAGAACAGCCATGATGATAACTTAGGATAGCTTGGTCCGATACCGGGATAGACCGTATCGGACAACTCGGATGGGTCATCCACACCTCCGAGGACGCGAGCACGACTCACATGTATGGATTGTCCCCATATGCCCCGTGTCCGACTCGCGGTCGGGTAACGGCTTTGGCTAACTGTTTCTATGACTTTGTTTGTGGCTTGGATATGACTGTGGGTCTTGGTGTGCCCTGTATGGCGATTCTTGCTGCATGTGTTGGTTTGGCGCCCAGTACGTATTGTAGTGCTGCTGGAGGCCGAGACTTAGTGTTCTCGGCTAGGGTTGGTGCCCAGTACGCATCGTAGTGCTACTGGTAGCTGAGACTTAGTGTTCTCAGCCCGCGAGTCCGCAATTCTGCGATTCTGCGGCGGGTTGCGCAGAGTGGTTTTAGCTCCTATTCGTAGGGTGCTCCCATCCAGATTACAAAGGAGACTCTGCCGAATTTTTCCAGAATTCCCAGTTGGGAATTTGGTTCGAAGGATTAGGCAAAACTATCCCTTTGGTTTGCTGGACTGAACTCATGCATGTTCTTCTTGGTATGGCATCCCTGACCCTATTACCTGCTAGGTAGACTCCCGACTAGATTAGTCGCCTAGCATCTTGTCTGTCTTGTCCGCCGGATTGTGTAAGGAGAGCGGTTCTACTCGGATGAAGGTCTGCAACCCTGGTCTTTGTTTGGTTTAAGGGTTGTGGATCTGATCCAGAGTGGTTCACGCAATCCTTGCCTTTTCGACGGTATCACCCATTGGACTCTTGACCTGTGACCCTTCTTTTTAGATGGTGTTCTAGTTTAGTTGTTATCCTATTATCTGTCCTGTCCGCCGGATTGTGTAAGGAGAGCGGTTCTACTCGGGTGAAGGTCTGCAACCCTGGTCCTTGTTTGGTTTAAGGGTTATGGATCTGATCCAGAGTGGTTCACGCAATCCTTGCCATTTTTTGACGGCGTTGATTAGTGTTGACCCATGTGTTGGGATTATGATCTTATTCGAGGATTGACTATGAGGAGATATGATATTGAGATAGTGGTTATGGTAGACTAAGTGGATTCTTAGATAGTGTTACTAGTTCTTTGGTGATGTTCTAATTTGATCAGATATGTCTTGAGGACTCTTGGGTTTTGATATTGGTGCGAGTGTCTCGCGGAATGAATAGAATATCGAGGATATCAATATATGATTATTACTCGACTTCCCAAACGCCCAAACCTGGTACCTTTGCGTATTTCGGTAGTTAGAGAACCTGGTTGATTGCTGTGTCTTGGTAGTTGAGGGGCTTGCTTTCTGGTGGCTTGTGATCATTGACTTGGAGGATTCTTGTGAGTCAGAGGCCCTAGCATTGTTAGGGGGATGAGCTTGGTATTTGGTGGTTGTCTTTATTGACGTGATATTTATCCCATCGAGGATTGGTAGACTATTGATAGATTGATCCGGTGGGTAGACCGACTTGATGATTGGAGCTGTAGGCTCCCATATATGCTTGAGATGTTATTATAGTAGAGGTTCTGGTCTTGTACTTGACCTGATATCCATGCCACGATATGGGCAGATGACTTCTTGTGACTGACAGAGTTGTCCTTGTCCCAGACCTGACTACCTGTATCCGTGCTATAAGTCCAGCTTACCTTGTGAGGTACTGGCCCTGACATTGCACTGCGGTGCCCTTTGCCTATTGGTACTTTGAGGTGCTACTTCAATGATTATATGGCATTGCAATGCCATCTTGATATTCTGGCTATATTATATAATTACCTGCACGGGTATCTGGTAGTTGGCCTATAGTCTTAGCGTGGTTAGGATTGCTTGCTTGCTTGTTGCATAACACTAAGGATGGATCACAACTGGGACTATAGGTGCCGAGGCTGATTTTTACTTAGCGTTCTCGTACTGAGGTACGACATCTAGGAGGATGAGCATGTGACCACAGCATGTGATTCCGGATAAATGTAGGGTTAATCTAGGCAACTAAAAATGGTAGAAGAATTGGGAGGGAACGGAATCCCGAGATCGTGCATTACCGGCCGCCACAGGCTCGTCCTGGCACGTCGGGGTTGGCCGCCACGGATATGGCAGTATCCGACTACTATATGTACTCCTGCTTAGCACGGTGGCCTTCCGAGGGACCGTGCATACCTACCTACTATGCATTATTTGGCCTCGCTAGCCCTTGCGGGATATGGCCCGATCTGAGGATTCCTATATTGCATTGTTGGGATAACCCAACCTCCACATAGATAGCCGTAGACTTTTGAGTGGTTCACCTAAATTGTATGGCTTGTTGCTTGCTAAGCTGGCTGGCACGTAACGCTGTCCCGGCGCGGTGATTCATTCCCTTGTTCTTGTTTGATGTAGGGATGGGTTACCGTTCCGATGACGGACTACGAGTTCCAGTTGGCGATGCAAGTATTAGTGGATGTTAGGATGATTGTGATGATCGTTGGTTACTTACGTATTAGTAGTTGGATTGCTGCCTTATATTCTGTAATCGTGCGTTGGTACCGCACGATCCCTTACCTTATTTATTGTTTTTAGATGCTATTCCTGTCATATTATATCCTACTGCTTTTCTTCGCCCGTTCTTGAGCCTTTCTTTCTGGTACTTGCTACGGTTGGCCTGACCAACCCTAGATTGTTCCCAGATTGCCTGTGACCGGCCATGTGGATCTTCCAGACTTGACTTGGAGGACGTGCTTCAGTTTCTGACCATGAGGGAACTGTGTGGGAAGGTATTCTTGTCTACATTATTTCTTATTGTAGACTTTCTGATTATTATATGAGTATTTCCTGTTTTTTATATGATTATCTCTCTTGTCGTTATTTCATTGATTATGGCCTGTGGATATGAGATCGGATTTAGGCCATAGACTGCTTGCATGCTAGGATACCCAGCAAGATTGACAGCCACGATCGCCGTATGACGTTTTATACCTCATACGGAGTAGCTGGCCTGGTCCGTCCCAGTATTTTGGTACTGGGGCGTGACACATATCTACCGTATCACGTTATCTATTCCACCGTGAGCACGACTTGAATTTCTCTAAGTTCATTAATTATAAAACCTTGTCTTTGTTTAATTTTGAGATATAAATTCTTGAAGTATATAGGTTGTCAGCCCTCTAAATTTTAGGATTTACTAGGATTGTCGATTGATTAGGACAAATTGGTTTCCACTAGGAGGACAAATTAGAGCCTCATGAACACCCACTTTCTATTTAGATCTTTTGGTGTCCCTTTACCGTGACATTGATATTCGGAGCGCGAGATCAGTTGTTTCCTTCCAACAAATTCTATATACAAGACCTAAACGAGTCCACCTTCATTTAGGCATATCACGTCCCACTCAAACATGTCCCCTTGTACTCTATTTTTATGATGCAACTTTCAGGTCAAAAAGGACTAACTATAATCCTTACCGTAATACCGACATACTTTTCGACTTCAATTAGAGATCCAACCTTGACTCAAATCTTTCGACCCAATATACGGTTGTGATCTACTCGAAGCTCACTACACACATGCCACTAGTGTGCCTCTCAATTGAGTCTTCTTGTGCTACTTAAACACAAAAGTCACAGAAGGCACATTTTTTGGGCTTTAGGAACCTAGTTAACCAATCCGACTGACAATTAGCCCAACAACTTAAGTTAGAACCTATTCTATTACACTAACCAAAATGGAATGGTATAAATCGATTTTATGAGATCTTGTCTAGCCAATATAGATTAAAACCCGAGATTCGCTCAATTAAGGTTGATGTCCGATTAGGGAGCCAATTAAAACCCAGTTAAACCCATCCATGCTTATCACCATATTTGGACTATAAAACCAAACTTCATGTAGTGGGTCCTTACACCTATTATGTAGTCCCCATCTTATGGTCCACTAATCCTCCTTCCATAAATCTCTTAACTATATCCCTTCGTAGCATACATTATGCGATGAATGGAATGCTGTCGTACCAACTTGTTTCTGGTTATGCTTGACCAAGACCTCTCCTACTGTTTGATGAAACATGGTCAATATATAAGAAATGTTAAATAATTTGTAACTTGGCTTCCTATAGAGTTCGTGACTACGATCAGAAGTATCCCATATCCTCGTACATCTCCTTAAAATTTGACATTCTTAGGAGTCCTATTATTGTGCTTTCCATGATAACCAATTTGTGTAAGTTGGGTAGAACCTTGAACTTACCATACTCTATCTTTTAATATGGGATGCCAAACTTGGAATCCGTTCGTAACAGTTCTTCCATCTGTTCGAAAGTTGTGAAACGATCTTCATATTGTACTTCATATCCCTTTGCTTGTGCATTTAGATAATTGCGGTAAAAAGATCTCAACCCTTGTTCTTCAAATTCCTTTCTATCGTAGGATCGTGTCTTAGTTTTAACTACGAGAATAAAAATATCGTAGTGCATAGATTGCAAGCCCCTCTAAGAAACATAGGGTTCTTGGAATTAGCAAGCGATTGGAGATGATTTGTTCCAATTAGACTAATAATTCAGTGGTTTATGACGTTCGCTCCCATCCATATTATTTGATACCCTACCGTGACTTTGATATTGGGAGCACAACATTAGCATTTTCCTTCCAATAAATTTTACAGTCATAAACTAGACCAGTCAAGCTACACATATGACATACCTGTCCCACACAAATACATCTTTCTATGCTCCATTTAATTACACCACATGTATGACACATTTTCGTTAGAATAAACCATAGATGCACATTTTTGTTCCAATTGATTTGAATCAGGAAAATATCGACCCACCCCCTTAACAAACTAAATACCCATGATCCATGTATGATACATCACACCTATGATGTATGCATTCTTTCCTGACAAGCCCATACCTCCTGTACAACACAAAACACCAACCCTCACACGCTAGTCATAATGTCTTAGAAGTATATACTAAATCGTGCCTTGTCTTCAATTCTAAATTCTATGAGAAGGCTTCCTGCAGACTCTCGTCTCTTACTTACCCATATAGAGCGAAGACTGAATTCCTTTGAACCGACACGTTTAAGTTATATTCGAACAAGAAATGGTTACTATCTTGTTGAAGTATGACCCTACAGGAATGATGATAATTTTAATAATTCTCCTATAGAAGTTATTGACCATGAACTCCATGACAATATCTAGGCTTGCTGAGAATTCGAGATTGCGGTCATGAGTGTCCAATATTCTCATGTGTCTCCCCTGAAATTGTCATTCTCTTAAGTCTCGTAACAATGATTTTCACGGATAGCCAACTTCTATAAGTTGGGTAGGGCTTTGAGCCAAGAATACCCAATATTGTAGAATATGATGCCAAATTAGATTACTTTGATAACTACCGCCTTCACCTTTTTTGAAAACCGAACTACGATTTGACGTAACTGCCCTCCGTTGACTTTAATCTCATGGTCCTTTGATACTAAGATTTGTTTTAATTTCGAGGATGAAATTTTTATAAGTTTGGTAGGATGTAAACCCCCCCCCCAAATTTTGCTATATTTTATTTCTTTTTAATTATTATTCGATTAGATTTTATGGTAATTAGATAATAGTATTTATATTAAAGAGTTGATAGAGGATGCTTTTCTATCTTAGGAAAATAAATATATTATATATAGTGTTCTAAACATTTTGTAAGTACAAACATAGACAAATATTACATTTTTTGTAGAGGATATTTTTACATTTTATTTTAAAAATGTTTTTGTTTAAGAATATGCATTTGAATTTATAAAATATACCAATTATATTTGGAATATTGAGTTGATAATCTTTATAATATAAAATATATGTTAAATATTTATTGGAGAACATTGTAGAAAATACTTTTTTATTTTAAGAATTTATTCAAATTAATTCTTAGGATTTTTATGAGCATTTTTGGAGTTTTATGAAAAGAATTTTTATAGAGAGAGAGAGAGAAAAAAAAGGAAGAAAAAAGAAAAAAAATAATAACAATCATATTGCTATTGTTCCCGCAAGGGGAACAATAGATAAATACCAAGTCGGACCCGAGCTCTTTTTTCCTAGCGCAACATAAATACAACAACAATAACTCTGCAAACCCTAAAATCCAGCGTCGCACGTGCTCACACGAACCTTACCCTGCTTCGACGACCACCTCGGGTGGCTGCATGTCGCCGGAGCTCCGCCGGTGGGCGCCCGTACGCCACAGGAACAACAGCAGCAGTTCAAAAACCACGACCAGGTATGTGGTTTCATCACAGTTTTTCTTCGCACATACTATGTCGTTTCTGACTCTATGAAATCCTGTAGAACGCCTATATAACCAACTTGCAACCCTGCTAATTAGTTCGTATTTAACTGATTCGATTTCGATGAAAAATCGATATGAAATCAGGACAAAAACCTATTTTTCTCAAAAATAGGACAGAAGAAAACCAGTCCCACCCCTACTTGGAAGGCTATTTGTTTGCCATTAAATATCAAAGACAGGTATTACAGAAACACTGAAATTGATTGCAAACTCGCTTGTACAAAGAAGAGCCTAGAAAGAAATCCTAGGAAATAATCTAAGAACAATTGCTTAGTTTTTGATTCTGGGGGTGACTGTGGAGGCTCAGGAAAGTGTATCAACTCTGCCATACTCCTTGGACTATTTGACGCAGTCTTTAGCCCTTGAAGAAATTGCCTTTCGAAGGTTGCCAGCCCTTTTGTAGGGGTGTGGCACCCTGCAATTTATAGTGGTATGTATTTTGAGCCGCATAGATGGCCTGTGGCTACGTGGCTAATCATCATGTGAAGACTCGCTCTTTGGCCGCCAGCTGTCGATTTGTTCGGATTTTGTTGCAGCAAATCTGGGTGGTTGAGACTTGGTCAGCCTGCCACGTGTAACTCCACCTCCCTATTTTGAGAAATATAAGTTTGATTTTAAAATCATTTCAAATAATAATAGTTGTTGATTAAATGTTTTGAATAAATATTTCATAATTATTTTGGAGGAAGATTTAAATTTTTGGCAAATAACTAACTTTCAAATCTATTTGGAGTGGTCCCCACTCTCTAACAACTTATAATTAATTTTCTAACTGATTTATTTGAATTCTGTATAATATATGAAAAGGAAGAGGGGCTTTTTACGTTTATGCCAGGGGTGGGGGGACTTTATTGCAATTTTTTATTTTTTTAGCTTATATGTTCTGGAGGAGAGAGAGACTCCTCATTTCATTCGTGAGCTCAGAAAGTTCCTTCTCCTTCCTATTCCCCATCCGACCTAACCCTAACCACCGAATCCTAATCCATCTCGGTGGCCACCATGGCGATGGCGGCGACTGAGTCAGCAACCCCAGCGGCGATCTCCTCCTCCACCGACGACTAATCTAACGGCTAGTTCCGAAGAGGCACCATCTCGCGGCACCAATCAACGGCCAGAGCGCGTCGATTTCTCGACGATTCCGACGAACATCTCGGCGATCTTTCTAGTGGCGACAGCACCCTCCCCACCACGGCAGCGTTCGATCGAGGCTTTGATTCTCCCTGACGGCGAGTTCTCTACGTCAACGACGAAATAACTTCTCCGACGAGGGAATCTTGACATTCTTCATCTCCTTCAACCGATCGTTCAAATCACAGTAAGTATCGTTCCATACTCTACATTTAATCTCGAAATCTTGATTACGTGTTCTGTTCTTCAATCCTGTGGTTGATCATCGTTCTCCTTCTTCTCGTGGAGGTTCATCGCAAGGGATCGATCCGGTTGAGGTCTTGTGATTTATGAACAGATCGATTAGAAGCTCATTCATCGAGTTTCGACGAACGTCTGATCAGTAAGTTCATTTTTCCATCATTTGATCTATAAGGGGGTTGCTACGAGTTCTTACGAGCAGTTGTGTTTGAATGGTTTTGAACAGGGTATTTAGATCGGAGAATCGACAATCTATTCAATCTATGGTAGAACGATTGGATCGAATTGTGGTAAGTAGTTAATTCTAGCATTTTTGTAATTATTGATCCAAATTCTTATGAGTTGGGTATCAATTAGTCTGATACTATGATCTTTTTTATGATCTAGACTTGTTCGTTCAAATGCTGCAGTGTAGCCCTTGAGTGAGGATCATGTCCGACTCGTGGACGTGTTCTTGATTCCGTTGTTTTCCTTCTCCCAAGTACTATGCTATCGTCCTGTTGATTATTGCTTTTATTTTAGTTTTTTAAGTGCGAGGTGTTGGCCAGGATCGGTCGAGTTGTGTGCGGCTTGTGCCAGTTCTGTAGCTGTGTTCGTATCTAGTGTGCATACCAGGATACCATCGTGTCTGATCGGTGTTGCGTGTCCGAGTACCATGGTGTCTATGTGCCAGTTTTGTAGCCATATTCAGGGACGGTCCTATTCAGGATACGTGTGCGTGTTCGGTGATGGGATTTTACAGGGTTGGGTGCTTAGTAGTTCCGTATATAATTTTGATAAGTTGATGTAGATAATTTGTATATTATTTTTATGAGCTGAGTAGTTCTGTATATGATTTTAGTAAGCTTGAGCTAAGTTTTGTATATTATTTTGATGAGTTTGATCTTAGAATTTTATTTGATTAAGTTTCGATTTTAATATATGTTGCTGGACTTGGCTTTATACTGAGATTTGGAGTATGTCTGCTTATGGAATTCTGCGTATGTCGAACATTGAGTTTGAATGTTCTGGACTGAACATTGATCTATCAATGGTTGAATTGAATAGGTTGCTAAACCATTAGATGGAGTATTGTTAGTCCTCTTTTGTGGTTGAGATTGACTGTGAAGGAATAGGTTGTGTGCAGTCTATGGGCTGGCGTGCGTTTATAAAGTTGGGCCATATGGAAGTAGCCATGTTAAGCAATTATTGACTTCTACCTTGGTTGGGTCTGGCAATAAGGTGTGGGTGGTTATTAGTAGTACGATATTAATGTAATATTTTATCTTCAGTAGCTCTATCTCAACATTTCAAATGTTCCTTTTTTATTAAACAAACATTTTAGTTGCTATTTGATTAGCAGTTGGCATCTGAGTAATTAGCAATACTCTTATAATTAGTATTATCCAGTCTAAGAGGCTTCCTAAACTATAAGCAAGTAATATTTTAGGGTTAGTAGTGATTCTAAATAGTTTCACCTATTTTTCCTTATCTTAAAATAAGATAACTAGCTCTCTATATACAACTAGAACAACGTCAGACTTAGATAATTAGTTGGCAATATCTAAGAACTTGTAAATTGATCTTAATCAACTTATAACAATTGGACAGGAGGACATCTAGCTCTATTCATTACCCGTACTTTTTCGGAGCAAGGCAAGTACGTTTCTATGGTATTGTGCATTTACATATCTTGTACTCTTCTTGTGATAAGTCATGACACAATATCCTGTACTCCTGTATTTCCTATTCTTGTACTTACTTGTATCGGGTGGGGAAATACACTAGCTATGTGACCAAACCCCGGTTACTATATTCATGTAGATAGCTTAGACCTCGCATCGTGCACGCGGGCCTTAAGCCGTACCGATATTCATGTACTCCTGTACATGCTCCTGTACTCACCTTAGCCGGACACATAGGTTAGTTGTATTTCAAACATGGTGCACTTGTAATGTCTTGTACTTCAGGATTATAGTTTCGTTCCTGTACTTTACATTTTTTGTACTTTACATTTCCTGTACTTTACATTCCTGTACTTTCATTCCTGTACTTTCATGTTCATTTCCTGCATTTCATTTTCATGTTCTCCTGTACTTATTTTCCATATCATGATGTTCTTGTTCATTACCTAGAACTGTACTTTGCTCCGCTCCTGACTAGGATATGTTGCAGGCGAGATGGAGACTTTATGTGATAATATTATGGCCGAGAGCCTGTAGATGCAGTAGAGCCAACTGGAGTTGCTCTGGACTTAGAGGCTGAGGAAGCCTAGTGCATTACCCTTAGTAGTTCTATTCTGCTTGTATTGAGACTATCAGACTTTGTTTTAGCTGGATGAATTAATGTAATAACTTCAAGACATGTACTTTACTTTGATTCTGGGATTCGTTTATAAATGCTATGATTTGTACTTGTTCATGTTTATCTTGTTAGATTTCCCTAAATTGGTACAGCTTACTTCATCGTGTACAACGATGAAGGCTGGTCGTGTCCGACTCGTGTCTAATTATTTGGGAGCGGGTCATGACACAACTTGTCCTATCGCAAGATAGGAATCATTTTGAGTTGCATGAGTCTCTCAGTTTTCGACCATGTTGGTCCGCATGAGACTCATGCGGCTTAAGTCGCAATCTTCCTTAGCCCGCATATAGCTTAAGGACTTTTAAGCTGCATAGATTCTGTATTTTGGGCCGCATAAAGCTCATGCGGCTTGGGTTACAGTCACCCTTGGCCGCATGAAGTTCGGAGACTTTGGTGCCGCATATGTTTGAGCCGCATAAGGTTCATGCGGCTTGGGCAACACTACTTCTGGTCGTATGAAAGCGCATGAACCCTGCTTTTGATGACATGACATTTTGTCTGCTCACGTCTCACGTCTTATCTTTTTGTCAGAGTGTCAGATCTGTCATTTTTGTCATTTTTGACAGAACTTGTCAGCTTTATCTGACGAACCGATCAACTTGGCCGCATATCTTTCTTCTGCAGTTCGAATCAGTCTGGTTGTCAACGGGTCGCATAGGGTGTTGAATCTGTCATGCGGCCCTCCTTTATACAGATATGTTTGGCCCAAAGTACTTATGCGACAAATTATGATCCGCATGAACCTCATATTTTCTATGCTTCTACAAGACCCCCTTTAAAGTTTTCAAATTACAAATTTGGAATACTTTGAATAAGAAGCATGGAGATATGTTAAGCCGCAGGGAGTCTTCAAGTCGCAGGGAATTTTTGACCCACAAAGAGATCTCGAGCCGCAGGGCATCTTCAAGTCAGGAGTGATTTTTAACCGTAGGGAGATTTTGAGCCGCATGGAAATCTTGAGCCGCAGAGAGACCCCATCCAACCTGCCAGCTGTCACTGCTACATTTAATTTCTTGATTCAGTTTTGGATTTGGGTTCTCTTTTCGAGATAAAGCCGACGGTTGCTGGGGATAAAATCCCCAAACGTCGTCATTATCCTTAATGATCTCGAGAACCAAAGAGGCACTTTTAGAAACGCTATAAATAGGGGTCATTTCAGAGAGAGATTTTTCTCTTTCACCTTCTTCTCCTTCGTCTTCATCATTCTTTCTACCATGGCTCCAAAATCTTCCAAGTCGACCGGTGTTGCGGCCAAAGGGAAGGGACCTGCCTCTCCATTGAGAACGACGGACTCTTCTTCCATTCATTCTGACGTACAACCCCTATCAAGGGTAAGGACAATGGGAAGACGACGACTGAAATTTTGAATGGTCATATTGCATATTTTATGTGCGGGCCTGTCATATATCGCCTTTGTACTTTATGCCTAGCCGATGCATGCCCTATCTCATTTGGATCGTATGTGTTCTGTATGATAGGGCCGCATGGCAGAGCCTATAAGCGTTATACATTTGAACCTGATCCGCATAAGTACTCCAGGACTGATCCGCATGAGCACTTCATGACTGAGCCACATAAGTGCCTCATGACTGAACTATATAAACCACATAGGTGCCTCATGACTGGGCCGCATGAGCACTTCAAGACTGAGCCGCATGAACCGCATAAGTGCCTCATGACTGAGCCGCATGAGCACCTCTTGACTGAGCTGCATAAGTGCCTAATAAGTGCTCCATTACTGAGCTGCTTGAGTGCTTCATGACTGAGCCACATAAGTGCCTCATAAGAGCCTTATGACTGAGCCACATGAGCACTTTTTGATTGAGCCGCATAAGTGTCTCACGATTGAGCCGCATGAGCACTATATGACCTAGCCGTATGCGTCTCATGCTCTTTAAACCGCTATGCCGTATAGGTTCTGTTTGGCTAGGTCGCATGGCTGAAGAGATAAACTTTTTCTAACTTTACTTCTTCTTTGTCCCTTGCAGTGAACTTGCCCATAGCTCCATCGGGGGACCTCTTGATAGGATATGCCCAATCTGCATTGGGTGTGATACTTGACCAGATAGTCGAACACGTGTCGACTCAGATCACCCACAATCAACCTGAGGCCAGGTTAAGGGAGATCAGGAACCAATCATTTTTTTACTTACTCAGTATGATGAATTCCGGGAAGCTAGGGGACATTCATCTGAAGCTAGCTTTCTTGTTCGGAGACGCTATAGTTGTCTCGTACCCCCGTACCCTGGAGCTATTTAAGAGCTGGGATTTTCTTTCCAACGGGCTATCGATTCACCTTCCTCAGATGGAACGCCATTCCTCTCTGTTAAGTTTTAACATAGTGCCTATCGACAGGCGAATGGCGAACCCCATAACTCAGGACCAGCAAGTAATATTCGTAGGCAATATCCATTATAATAGACGAGTGCGGTCAGCGGTCGCGACCAGGGAGTCGGTCGGTTGTTTTGTCGTCGGGCTAGCCCCCGGTAGTTTTATAAATGACCTGAAGCCCAATAACCGATTCTCTGAGGCCGACACCATCTTGAACCAGTTTGCCCGTAAAGGATCATATCCCACAGGTAGACTATCGCTGCAGAATTGGATGTGTCGTTCTCCTCCATGGGTCAACTTGACGCTCTGGATTCTGTCGACTTATGGGGATACTTTACAGCAGTTCAGCCTCAACTATGAAATAAGGGGCACTTTCTATGGTCTTCCTATGAACGCAAGGCTGTTCATAGCGCTCCTTGAGATGTACAATCGTCGTACGGGGACCTTTTATACAACTGCTAGGGAGATGGGGATCGTCCTTCACGAGATGCATGACGTCTCCAAGTTGCCCTAGGGAGATGAAGTTTATGAAGAGTATACCCCTACGAATGAGGAGTTTGAGGAATTAGAGTGACGGTTTCCCGGGTTCCTTGTCGTTTATCGAGAGGTGTTATGTCATCATAGCACTTGTCAACAAATGTCAAAGAAGAAGGATGAAAGCTCTGAAGGGAGCCTTCCTCACACCAAGTCCTGGGTCACTTACTTGTTCGACCTTGGCGCCTCGAGCCGTGTAGTCCCTCGGAGCCCTCAGACTCATGCATGAGTGGATGCTTAGGTACAAAGTGCCAAGAGGACCAAAGCTTATGGTGACAGATTCGGAAGCCAGTCCGACACATTTAGCTACTTCTATCAAGATACCCAACCCTTGTCCAATAAGGCTATCTTGGCTGAATTTCTGATGATATGGCTGAGGATCTGTGTGGTCTCATGGGGTGCTAGTTCGATTGAGAGAATCAGCCTCAACCTGATCCTCCCTGCTGATAAGTTAGTTTTCGAAGGTAGGCTAGCTCTACTTCCAGCTATGGTGTGCAGCATCCATCGGGGCCTTCGTATTTTTACGGCCAGAACCATAGCTCGTGACGTTATGAAGGATTTCAACCGAATTGAGCTACCTTACCACTATCTGATGGGGTGGCTGCTAATGTACTGCCCCTCTCTGATACGACATGGCCCTGAGGGGAATGCGATGATTAACGATGCATTCATCTATCAGTATCATGATATGCCTTGGACCTGGTCGACCATGTTCGAATGTCGCGTTGCGCTCGCACGGGTAGACAGCTACTCCTTCTTTGTGTCAGTCCTGCCTTTCATTGATGAGGGAATGAGGCGTCTTTATCTTGATGACAGTGTCGCGCCCTAGATTCTATCCGAGAAGATGTTTCGCTGGTTGTAGAATATTCGTCCTACACATCTGGTGTACCGCAACCGTAACGTTGCCTTCTTGGAACCTTACTTGCCCAGCTGGTACTCTAGACAATTCGGGTACTACCAGTTGTTTTTGGACAACCCGTCCCTGCTTGGGTTATGAGGGCGGCGTCCTAGATGGTATCCGGGCCTGGCATTATTACAATGATGTCTGTACTCAAACCATCTTCTCTCTTCCTGATACCAGGGGCTTGGTGCGCATCTCGTATATGGCAGCCCTCCACCACGTCTCTGTGAATGGGCCTTCCCATGACTTCGATGCGAGTACCAGTTTCATAACCGATACTAAGCTGGCGAAAAAGCACGAGGAGTCCAAAAAGAGGAACAGGACAGGAAAGGCAAAGGCCGTTGAAGTCTCTGACTCCGATTTTACTGATAAGGAAGAGGAGGATAAATACAACGATCAGTTTTCCACTGCAAGTATTTCGGTGATGCGCTTTCTTTCCCCTGTGCCGAGTCCTTCGCCTAAGCGAAGTAAGTGCGGACCTTCCGTTGCTGATAGGCCTCGTTCTCAAAAACGGGTTGCATTTAGGAATCGAGGTTCTGACCTCGCGGGAGAGGGAAGTGATGCCGAAACCCTCCCGGAGGTAAGTTTCATTCCGGCCGACCACCATGTTACTTTTGGTATTTTATCTTATTATTTCTCTCTTTCCTTTGTGCAGGCTTTGGAAGACATAAGCCCTCTGGAGCCCGATGCTGCTTTCGAGACTCGTCCAGTTACGGGTACCCTGGTCGAAGAAGGTGCAAGTTTTACAGAATCAAATATCGAGGCTGTAGGGTCTCAGTTGGTCGCAACCGACCCAGCTTCACCTCCTTTTGGATTGACCGGGGCTGGAGTGACAAATGTAGGTGATTCGGCTGTAGAGGAGGATAGGGGGGCAGTGGAAGGAATCATGACTTTCCAGAGCGAGTCGCGGTCTCCACCGCCCTCCCCTGGTATGCTATGTTATATTCTTACTGACAAGGAGGTTCATTCGCTCTTTCTTCATATCCTTCGAGTCAAGTTGATTGTTGGTTGTGCTGGACCTACATGACCTGTCTCTCCACTAACGATGGTGGATGTGACTGCGCAGGAGGAGATAGCGGACGACGTCGGGGTGGACCTTTTGTCGAAGAGAAGAAATGGACCTCCCCTCCTTCAAATCGAAAAGAACCCTACTGAGCCGAGTTCAGAGCCGCTTATACCAGAAGTACCAATGGTAGAGGCGGTGGTTCCTATACCATCATCGGTGGATGCATGGTTGATTGAAGCTGTCTCTTCCCCGGAGATTGAACTCTCCACTCTGCCTAGTCTTCAGCTTCTTCGGGCTGCGAAATAGGAGATCGCTACTGTGTGGGAGTCTCGTCATTCGGAGTTTGTTTCCCTTTTGACAGGGTCGTCAAGCTCCTCTATGACTTCTTCTCACACACCTTCAGGTTCCTTGGCTGATATTCCTTCGACGCCGTCATCTTTGGAGAATCCAGATGAATCGTCGAGGGATATATTTGAGAGCTTCTACCGTCATCTAAAATGAGGGGTTGAAGCTACTTCAATGAGAGGGACTTCTTTTACCGTGGCCTGTCACTGCGCCTAAGGCCAGATTGACCTGCTGAAGACGCTTCAGGGTGGAGAAGGGGTGGCCGTCCTTCTGGAGCACAAGCTAGCAGAGGCTAATCAGTGCCTAATCCAGTTGCAGAAACTGTAGCAAGTCGATGTGTCTGCTGTGGTGGAGTAGGAGCATGCTTTCCTTATAGAAGTAGTAGAAAAGATGAAGGCTATTCAAGAGATGACCAAGCCCACTTTGGAGAAGGACCTCCAGAAGCTGTCCCTTAAATATGACAAGCTGAGCCGTGAGGAAGAGATTTGCTTGACTCGTGAGGAGACCACCATTCATGCTATGGCCGAAACTAACGAGCATCTCCTCCAGCTCCAGGCTAGGCTAACATCTCTGGGGACCGAGCTCCAAGCCACTAGTCAGGAGAGAGAGAAGATCTGCAAGGAGACTGATGAAGTCACACGAGCCTCTGCTGCTCTAGAGGGAGCATTAAAGAAATTAAAAAAAATTGGCAGGCTCATGTACATCTCGAGGATGCGAAAAAGCTATCCCAGGAAGATGAACACTGAGTCAGACTGAGAATTGAGCGCTCAACTACGCAGCTGGAAGGCATTCTCATCAAGCTATATGTTGCTCATGAGTAGTAGATTTCCCTTCCCTTTTTTTGAGATGCAGTCTTGTGAATGTAACTGGTTTTAAATAAGCAGGATACATTCACTCCATTCTGTGGAGCTTGTACTAGAGGGTTTAATACAGCATTTTGATAAAGAATATTCCACTGGAGGACTTTTTGTGTACCTATTGCCCTTTTGTGCATTTGGAAAATGTGAGCAAATAGATTTGAATGATATTTTGTGGACCTCTACTCTTTAGCATACCGATGGTATGAGTAATAGATTAGGATATCTTTTATGGACTTATTACCCTTTTTTGTGTACTAGCGATGCGAGTACTGATAATAAGTGGAGAGAAAATCAACATATTTACTCAGAGGTAATGAGGACGTGGTAAATATGGATCTAAAGTAGAGCCTCCCTACTCAGAGGTAATGAGGACGTGGTAGGAGTGGGCCCGATGGGGATACACAGAACAACTCAGAGGTGCTATCAACGTGGAAGTTCTATGTATTGGGTGGTTTTTTTGTGATGGACGAGAAAACAACTCAGAGGTAATATGGACGTGGTTGTTTTTTCCGTTGGAGAATTTTGTGGACCTATTACCCTTTTTTGTGCACCGATGGTGCGAGTAATAGATTAGAATAAGTTTTATGGACCAATTACCATTCTACGCACTAGTGGTGCGGGTAATAGATTTTGAAACGAAACTCAACAGAGGTGATATATGACAAAACATTAGAGCGGAAGTTCAGAGGTATCAATGTACATGACTTGTCACTCGGAGAGATGCAATGCGAGTCCCCTCGGGTGGAACAAAGTGTAAGTTCAGAGGTACCTGATGTACATAACTCGACACTCTAGGCAGTATATACATATATATATATATATATATACATATATATATATATATATATATATATATATATATATATATATATATATATATATATATATATATATATATATGATCTAATCAGCAGCCTCTTATTGATGAAATAAAGCACTTTGTCCACGGGGATTACATCATCAGGAGAGGGACTATCCGTCTGTGCCACCACGTACTGGGCGAGTTCTACGTCCTCTTCGGCTACCCCTTGCGAGCCCAAAGGTCGGGATGCTGTCTCGGGTAACTTGACCACCAAGGGTTGAGCTTGTAATATTGGCTTGCCTGAGTGCGTCGGATCGACACTTGGTTACCGACTCGTCATGGAAAGAAGGATGATAATTGGCTAGGCAAGGAACTTTGTGTCTTCCGGTTGCCTTTGAGTGGGTTTTGGCAATCGGATCACTATCAGCCCTATGACGGGCTTTGGCTCCTGGCTTTGGGAGTCGGATGACCATTGGTTCCGACTGCGCAGCTTGGACGAGAGATCCGGGCACCTTTTTATACGAAGTTGCGACAAGGGGTGCGGCTTTGCCTGGTTTACGGGCCTGGAGATGAATTATCAAGGGTTCCTTTGGCCCTGTGATGGTCTCCAGTTTGTCAGTGATGTACTTCTTGGATTTTTTATATAGACAAGCCTCCGAAGAGTAATAAGATTCAACCCCTTTGAAGGGATCGATGTCGGCAAATTCAGTCTTTACGACGCCGAGCTTACTTACATACTTGAAGCACTGGTGAAGGGTGGATGGCATGATCATATATTCATGTATCCACGGACATCCCAGAAGGATGTTGTAGGAGGTGTCTGCATCTATGACGTAGCGGGTAACCTCCATTTTTAGGTCGCCAATCTGACATTT
Organism: Iris pallida; assembly: GCA_029216955.1. Taxonomy (NCBI): domain Eukaryota; kingdom Viridiplantae; phylum Streptophyta; class Magnoliopsida; order Asparagales; family Iridaceae; genus Iris; species Iris pallida. The sequence goes on along the minus strand of JANAVB010042619.1, from coordinate 14,581,918 downwards.
CAATCAGATCTTCCCTAGGGGATAGCTCCTTCATGAGTTGAAACTGCTAATGGCAGTGTTGGTCGCCGCTAGCCGGTGCATAGGGATGCCAAGAAGTTGGAACATGCTTTTCGGGATGATGCTTATTGACGAGCAAGGGTCGATATGCATCCGATCCACCTTGATGTCGCCTATGTATCCAGTGTAGTCCAAGGGGCGATCATGCATGTTGGATTTGATCAACATGTCCTGTGGAGTAAATATGATGTTGGGCATTGCATCTGTGCTATTACTGCCCTGTAGATCTGCTGGCGGGTCTTCCCCTGGAGGCTTGACCTGAGCTAAGTAGGCGTTAGCATTTTGGAGTGCTTCGCTCAATGCGACACGAAGATCCTTGGAGAGCCTTAGGAGTGGCCTGTCAAAGTTGTAAGGTCTCTCCAGCCCCTGAGGTACGTCGTTACGGAGTGGCCTGTCGAAGCAGGTTTCCCTTGGCTTGGACTTATCCGCCAATGGAGGCTGAGATGGCCTTGGAACATCAGAGGGAGGCAACATTGCCGGCTAAGGATCTTCGACTAAACTGTCCCGTATGGGCTGGACTTGTGCTCCACACCGGGTAACAACGGCTGCTGCTTTCTCAGCTTCGGCTGAAATTGTATGGCAGGATCTAGACTTCCTGCCCTTTTTTGGTTGGTAAGAGATGACACCGCCTGGGTAACTTCGAGCACTATGTCCGGGTGCACCCACATAATTTCTTCTCGCGAAGTGGTGAGAGGTACGAGTCCAGATGTTTGGTTCTGGACTGGTGGAAGGTTGGTAACCTCCATCGTCACCCGAGGGATAGGTGTTACCCCGTCTAGAGTTCTTGTTGGAGGGAAGTCGCTGTACTAAATTCACACTATGTTTGCCGCCACGGTAACCTCTTCAAAGTCTATCGACAGAGCTTTGGAGTTGATAAGACTCTGGATGAACTGCTTTAATTGGAAGCAGTCATGAGTGGAATGATGGACATAGCGGTGGAAGAGACAATATTTTGGGTCCTCCATTTTTGCTGCTCGGGGCTCGTGCCTTGGTAGAGGGAGCTAGATCCTACCCCCTTGCAAAAGCATATCAAAGATAGATTTGACATGACTATCTTCAAATGAGTAATTCACCTTGGGCCACTGACCTTCCGCCTGTTTTTGTTCGGGCTTCTGGGTCGCATCAGCGACCATGGCCTGTTTGCCTTTATTGTCCCGGTTGGAGCTGCCGCTACTGTTGTTGTTGCTGGAGGTGGAACCATGACGTTTGCCCTTATCTTCTCCATGTGGGATGTGTAATCCCAGCTGGCGAGCCTTTTTCAATTTTGCCTCCGCATTGGTAGCACTTATGATGAAGGTCATCCAATCCCTAAACTGATTATCACCCATCAAAAGTCTAATTACGGGGAGCAAGTTCTTCTGGCAGATTTCAATCAAGGAGCTCTCGGAATTGCCTTGAGGCAATTTTATTGCGGTTTGGCAGAACCGTTCGATATAGTTCCTTGTTAGCTCCCTCTCTCTGTGAACGACATCCATGAGAGATGACATCGTCACATCATGCCCCATTTCGTAGAATCTCTCCAGGAATATGTGCTTGAAGCCGTCAAAAGAATGGATGCAGTTGTCGGGAAGGTTGCGGTATCAGTCAAACGCGATCCCCTCCAATGCTCCGATGAATAATTGTGTGAGGATGGCATCACTATTCGGCAAGTGGTCGATTGTGACTTCAAAGTAAGTCATGTACCGACTAGAAGAGGTCTTACCGTCATACGAATCGATATGGAACAGCTTGTACCGTGGTGGAAAGGGCACATCTCTCAATGCAACAAGATACGGCTGCCGTATTCTGAGGTCCCGAGAGGAGTCTCGGGCATTGAACATTGCTCGAAGCACCTGGACTTCCCTCATCGCCTCCTTGGCTTCATCCGCAGCTGAAGGAACGAATGCTCCTAAAGGATCATCACCCAAAGGAGGGGCGGTTGTGTTGAAGTCCGCATTAGCTGCGGGTCCCAAGCTTGTTTGTCCGGGCGTCCTTGCTGGTTGAGTTGGCAAGGCGGCTTTGATTTCGTCTACTGACTTGATCAATGACAAGAGCATGGCTTCAAGTACTTCTAGACATTATCAGTCAGTGGGCGCCTCATGATCATCGTCGGCCATAAAGACTGTCCTCACGTGGGTAGAGGTGAAAGGGATCGTAGCAGAGGTGCTCTATGTGTCGTACCCTTGTACAGAGAAATTATCGAGGAATATCGAAATATCATCTTCCCCGGACTCGAAAGGGGTGCTACCCTCTGTACAGGAAGCCACATCATCTTGGTGAGGGTGGTGGCCCTCAGGGAAGACCAAGTCTGTTGTGCAGTTCTGGGGGATCTCTACCCCATGTGTGTGCTCTTGGTACACTGGGTTGTCGCATATATTGAGGGTACTGCGACCCCCAGCTTCATCTACTCTCAAGGAAGCCGAAGGTGCACCCCTGGGTGCTGGAAGCTTATTTTTGGATCGAGTGCCTAAATAGACACCCCCTGTGGTTGTCGACGGCAACCCTCCAGATGAGAGTTTCCTTGTAATACTGGCCGAGATTGCCATGCTGGAAGAGCCTATCTTTCTTCCTCCCTTGCCGGGAGGAACCTTCTGAGTTGAATTACATGAGGTTAAAGGAAACTCCTCGTCTCCCAAAATTTGCACCTGTTTCTTGAGTTATTGTCGGACATGTGCTGGCTGCTGTAGTCGTTGGAAAACTGACTGCCGACCTTCAGGTGCTGCCGATTTGTTGCAGCAGCAGTTGATGATGACTTGGGTGCGACGACGTCCCGAGAGGGAATCATCGCATGCCAATGTTGCCACCTTGCGTATGTGAGTGATCACCTCACGCAAGTCGGTAGCAAGCTGATCTACCTTTGCACCAAACTTGTGGACTCGGGTATCCCGAGCGCACAGGTGCTTAGGTATCATGTTTGCTCCCTGATCCGAGGCTAGTAAAAGTACTTGCTCTGGATCATTGGAGGGAGACTTTAAAGACCCACCCTGTCCTTTAGCCCGGGGGGACTGGACGCAGGTGGTTCTATACAACTTTCCATCAGGAACCCGTATAACAGTTAACGGGGCCCGCTGACAGTCAGCAACTTGGACAATTGACTAGGCTTATTGGGCCCGTACTGTCCTAGACTTCTTTGACTTAGCACCCGAAGGTGCATAGTAAAAAGAGTCCAAATTGATACATCCCACATTCATAATGGACCGCATGGAGTCGGGCCCGCATGATAGGGCCGCATGATACACTCTGCCTATGGCCAGGATTGGTTGCCGCATGGACCATCTTTCTGCGGCCAGAATTAGCTGCCGCATGGGCCATTTGTATGCGGCCAGAGTTAGCTGTCGCATAGGTCATCTTCCTGCGGCTAGAGTTGGCTGCCACATTTATTATATACCTGCGGCCAGAGTTGGCTGCCGCATGGATAGACTGCCCATTTCTCTTATGCGGCCTCTTCTTTGTCTGCATAGATTTCCCTTGTGCCCCAGAAACTCAGCATCGTAGTATTTTCCTTTGCTGGATTTGGGGATAGTGGGGTCCTCTGTGGTCGGAAGCAAAGCTACAGGGGACCTTCGTTCACCATCTTGGGCTGCAGAAGGAACTTCTTCGAGAACTAGGTCGGGGGCAACAGTTTTGTGTACCGACGTCCTGCGAGTTCTCTTTGGGTTGGCCCGCTTTTGTGACGGGTTAGTGCTCCCTTCAGAGAGCATTTCTTCGAAGGCTTGTTGGTCAAAACAAACCACAAGTGGTATGTATTTTGAGCCACATAGATGGCCTGTGGCTATGTGGCTAATCAGCACGTGAAGACCCGCACTTTGGCCGCCAGCTGTCGATTTGTTGGGATTTTGTTGCAGCAAATCTAGGTGGTTGAGACTTGGTCAGCCTGCCACGTGTCCTATCGCAGGATAGGAATTATTTTGAGCCGCATGAGTCTCTCAGTTTTCGACCATGTTGGGCCGCATGAGACTCATGCGGCTTAAGTCACAATCTTCCTTAGCCCGCATATAGCTTAAGGACTTTTAAGCTGCATAGATTCTGTATTTGAGGCCGCATAAAGCTCATGCGGCTTGGGTTACAGTCACCCTTGGCCGCATGAATTTCGGAGACTTTTGGGCCGCATATGTTTGAGCTGCATAAGGTTCATGCGGCTTGGGTAACACTCCTTCTGGCCGCATAAAAGCGCATGAACCCTGCTTTTGATGACATAATATTTTGTCTGCTTACGTCTCACGTCTTATCTTTTTGTCAGAGTGTCAGAGCTGTCATTTTTGTCACTTTTGATAGAACTTGTCAGCTTTATCAGACGAACCGATCAACTAGGCTGCATATCTTTCTTCTGCGGCTCGAATCAGTCTGGTTGTCGACGGGCCACATAGGGTGTTGAATCTGTCATGCGACTATCCTTTATACGGATCTGTTTAGCCCAAAGTACTTATACAGCAAATTGTGATCCACATGAACCTCATATTTTCCATGCTTCTACACTATTTTCAGCCAAACCATCGACAGTTTTCAAAATTCGTTTAAAAAGAGTTATAGTTGTGAGCACCCTGAATTTTGGGTTGATTTTTTTTTAATTTTTCTGAATGATTTAGTTTCAATAAATAATTTATTCTGTTTATTATCTTTAAGTGTACTTTCCGTGCCTTTGATATTTGGAGTGTCAGGGATGTTCAACTCTGAAAACCTTCTTCACGAGTTTTGTAGTGAACAGGATTACCTTTATGATGGTATATAATGTCCCATCCAAACTTGTTTCCTTGTACTCTTTTTGCATCGCACAACTTCGGGTCGATTTAGACCATTTGATTATTAATTAATTTTCCCGCTCTTTTTCTTGATCATTATTAGCACGTTACCGTGACTTTTAATTTGGGAGCACAAGATCAGTCATTTTCTTAAAACCAACTCATCAAGCATGATCTACTCGAGACGCTCTTCACCCATGACCTTTATGTCCCACTCAGACACGCCATTTTGTGCTCCATTTGCTTCGCATAACTTTCCTGACACGTGACCCGATTTTATTTCCCCCTACGGTGTCACATTTATTTTCCAACCGGATTTGTGGGTACCCTGTCGACCAAAACCTGTCAACCCCAAATATGGACATGGCCTACATTGAGTCTACTACCCGCACGATACTTGTGTCCCATTTATTGGAATCCTCACGTGCTACTTATTTACCCATGATCATCAACACCTATTTAAATTCGACTATTTTGCCACGTCCGATTTTGATCCAACCCGGCTCCAATGAACCCAACCACTGCTTCATGTTTCCCACTTTCATAATGCCCTCATTTTTCCGTGTCCAAAAATAATATTCAATACCTACTTTTCTATTTCAAATATTGAGTGTAAATTACATTGAATTTAAATCCCAAATGAATCAAATTCCCTATTAATTCCTAGCCATAGATTTCCTTCCTATTTAATCCTAGCCCTTAAATCCCAACATGCAAACTCCCCAACACCCCCTAGCCATGTGGCTGGCCCTAAGTTTTAGGCAAGGGATTTTCTCTCTCTCACATTAACTTTTTCCCTTTCAACAATTTTTTTCCCACACACACACCCAGCCACCATTTCCATACAAAACACCACCACCTGCCTACATTTTCCGAGCCCCCTGGCCGGAGCTCGCCGTGGCCGAGCACGGCCGGCCGCACCATCCTCCTCATTCCCTCCTCCTTCACACCATCTCCATCATCAACAACCACCATCACCACCATCTTTTACTCTACATCAATATCCACCGCCACCACGCCGACTTCACCGTGGCCGTACGAGTCGCCGCCCCCCATCGCGCTGGGACGTGCACCGCCCGCCGCCGGGCCAGGCTGGGCCGGCGCCGCCCAATGCAGCAGCTGCAAGCAGCAGTACAGCGGCAGCAAGCAACGGTCACAGGCCGTGCGTGCTGGCAGCGCTGGCCGTGCGCCGCCGCTGGCCGCCGTGCCTCCGACGACCCCAACACGCGTGCGCCCCCCCGGCGAGCACTCCTATGGCGGCCACCGTCCTCCGGGACGCGCCGTCGAGGCGATTCTTGCGTTTCGCACGAAGTTCCGTCGTGACGCGCCCGGGATCGATCCATAATTCGCGTTCCGTCGTAGCGACTTCGTGCGCATTTTTTCGAGAATCCGACCGTTGGATCGGCGATTTCTTCACTCCGTCACAATCTCGGTATATCCACCTTCACTCCTGTTAATTTTTATCCGTTGATTTTATTGTTTGATGCCTCAAAACCGGCTACCAAGTTGACCGTTTAAATTGTATTAAATTTAGACAGTTTCGCGGAGCCAATTTCATCAGCTTGTACCTTCTCCACCACAGCTCCATTTGGCGTGCTACCAGTTCCTGTGCAAAGCTGGTATAACCCTCTTACTACTCCTCCAGCTTTGTTTCATTGTGAGCTTGTTTGATTGGTTGAATTCGACGCCAAAGTTGGCCGTCCGAATTCGTAATTTCCAACTTGTAAAATTCTATTTTTGAACACGAGACTCCAGATTTTATTTCTGACACCACCAGTAGATTCGTGGCGTCGTTCTGGCTTATTTTGATGTAAAATTTGTTAGATTTGGAGGACGTGGGCCCTGGCACATTTTTTGGTGTAAAGTGGGTCCCACAGTCCGGGTCAACGGAACTTTTTGACGCCGGCTCATCGGAATCCAATTCTGGATATACCGTTGAGTTCATATCGTCATTCTAGACTCGTTGACATATAATTTGCTAGGTTTTGGTGGAAATTGGATCTGGCACGCATTTCGGTGCAAGTCGGATACCAATATCCGGGTCAACGGGTCATTTTGAGATTGGCTCATCGGAACCCAATTCCGGATATACCGTTGAGTTCGTATCATCATTCTGGACTCGTTGACATATAGTTTGCTGAGTTTTGAGAACATTGGCTCCGGCACGTATTTCCGTGTAAGCCGTAATTCCAAGTTCTAGTCAACGGACCAAATTGAGATTGAGTCAATGAAATCCAATTCTGGAGATACCGTTGGGTTCGTATCGTCATTCTGATTTTGTGAACATATAATTTGTTATATTTTATAGACTTGTTTTCTTGCACATTTTTCGGTGCAAAATAGCTCCGACACGGATACCGTTTGACCTAAAATTATCTTTTTGCCCTTGTGTCCAAATTGGACCGATGGGTCGGCTATCCTAGCTAATTTGACCATTCTGGACACGTTGGCGATGTTTATTTCATCGTCTGACAATGTTTGTAGATAGTTTCTCTATGTATCACCTTTTATTAATAATTAATTCTTATAATATTCGTATTTCGGGATTTGTACATCGAAACTGAGATCAGTCAATTCCAGTGATCTCACATCGCTAAAATTGACAAGATGGACACGTGGATCACTATAATAAGATTATCAACTTTACCGTTGATTATCTTATCTCGATTTGCGTGTCATAAGTTTCGACGTACGAATAACGAAGTACACTTTATATCTTTAATAATTAGACTAGAATTGACCATATTTGACCAGAGTTGACCAGTTGACCAAAAGTCAACTGTAAGTCAACACTTGACCTAGTTTGACTAGATTGTTGACCGGAGTTGACCTAGAGTTGATTTGACTTAGAAGAGCCTAGAATAATATAGATTGCTTGTAGAAATTCATTTATTACAACTTGAACACCTTGTAATCTGTGTTGCTTTAAATAGGACTCTGTGGCTTCAGTTGGACCCCTATACCTATCAGCTGTTCAGGTTATCAGGCGAGTACATTCTCTGATCATTTCATATCTTGTTTAGGATTATATTTCCTGCTTTAGATTATCTTACTTGATGCTGACACATTGGTAACACGGATTAGTACTATATGGATCACTTCATGAGATGTTATCCCTCTCGGGAGCATCAGATACTTTTGTCCTGTGTGTTTCACTTACATCACGTATCTTATGCTTCTATTATCATGAATCTTCAGGAATCAGCTAGTGACTCATGTACTCTCATGATCGCCGAGCCTTCACGAATCAATTCATGAATCACCCTATACGGGTTAGTAGTTTAGTCACGAATCTTAACGTAACTTGACTGGATCCTTGTGTATTGATTGGGGTACGAGGGAGTATGAATGGTCATGTGAATAAATATCCAAAGTAGTATAGTCATCAATCACTCTTAGTGTAGTCATGAATCAGTCCTAAGCCATTCACATGTTCATCTTGTACTCTGAATTACTAGCACTGTCTCTCTTTATATATATTATAGATATTTACTTACAGTCTCTCTTTTACATTATGCTATTCTTCAGATCCTATATTTTATTCTCTAGCATGATTACATTTCCTTTCCTGCTATGACTTGTTGAGATGTATTGTGCTCGCTCCTGTCCTGACTGGACCTGTTGATAAATTTTACAGATAGCCTGGAGGTTGCCTGCTAGCCTAGAGGAGACACAGTAGAGGTTGTATAGATAGTTATTTCAGTTGTCTTGAGATGTATTCACTTTATGGATTACTGTATTTAAGCTTTGAGATGTATTTCTGTGTTTGTGTATCTTAGACACTTAGACTTCTATCTGCTGTATCTCTTTTGGATTTCATATTTTACATATCTTTTATCTTGCTCTACCTTAGTTGTGATTGAGACTGTATCTGCTATGTCACCTCCATTCGGAGAGTATATACTGTACAGGTACCTTTATATTATTAGATGTTTGCCTAGGACAGCGTTCTACCGCCGACACTACGGCGTAGGCTGGACGTACGCACGTCTCGTGCCCTTACTTTAGGGTACGGGTCGTGACACATTTTTAGTGGTGGCCCATGCAGGTCGAGTTTGTGTAGTGGTATTCGAACTAGAGTACCACTACAGCCTGCAGTAGGATTATGCTATATTTTTAAAGGTACTCAATCACAGTTAGGATCCCTTGAGAGATTCCTCGGACGACCCTTGAGAATCTTATTTAAACTTCGATTTGAAAACTCTTCTCCCCTTGATTTGATTTATCTTTACTTTCTGTTATTGGATTTGATTTTGATGGATTATTGTGAATTTGAGTTTGTGTTTATTGATTTTGATGGATGATTGTTGAATTTTGAATCTTGATGTTAGCTGTGGCATCCGAGTTTGTATTTATATGATTTGATGTATTTTATTCATTTTTTGAATCTTGATGTTCGTTGATAAATTTAATTTTTGGGTATTCATTGTTGATTTAATTTAATTTTTGTCAAGATGAAATTATATGGACTAGGTCATCTAAGTTATGGAATCTAGTCTTCTATAGTCACATTAGCCAGCACGGTGAGGACATATAGTCTGATTTTGGATATATTTCTCGGGTGTGGGAATTTAAGGTTTTCGCAGCCAAGCTAGCGGCATAGCGAAAATGTTAAATACCATAATTCTAGAGGTATGTGCCTAAGTCGAGGACTCTGTGATTATCGTAGCCTTGCTTACTAGTATGACGAGGATTTAGAGTACCATGATTTTGGATAGACGCATATGATTATCAGATTGTACCTTAAATATTTTTTAACATGTTTTCTCTACTTTTGTTTCAGTCATTAAAAAAAAGAATTATTGTTGTTTTGTTTTATTTCGCTTCTCATTGTTTAACTTAGGAGTAGCTTTAGCTGCTTTTATAAACCTTGTGTAACTTTTTGCTATGGGTTTCTTCATAATACAACGAATCAGTGATTTTTACTAGACCTTATCTTGGATTTGATAGTTTAGCTCTGGGTTTCAAAATGGTTCCTTCTTTTAAACAGATAAGCAGAACAGATTTCATTGTTATTTCCTTCTTGCTACTATCCTTGTATTAAATAATAATAATAATAATAAAACTTTCTTGATTTCACCAATCACCTACTTGCAATCTTGGTAGGAATCTAAATGTTAGTCTTAACGTAGAATTAATTTTTATATTGGGACATGAGAATATATGAATATATATATAGCAGACACTTACCTGATACGTATGCATGCTATACTTTGAATTTCAACCTATCTAAATACATATTAATATGTTGTTGAGGTTTAAATTGTCAAAATCCCAATATTTCTGGTTCTCTGCTTTTTCCAGCTTAAACTCGTAATTTAAATATAAATTTTATGTTATTAGTTATGTTTACATCACTGCACATGTATGTTATACATAGGGTTTCAATTCAAAAAAATTGGTTGAGTTTTGTGTTTGAAATTGTCCAATCTAAGACTGTGTGCATATTAACCCTTAATACTGGATTCCAAATGTTTAGTTCAATTTGCTGTTTTATTTTATTTTTTTTTAAAAAAATGTAATATTTTGAGCTATATACATTATGGTATGTAGGGATATAAATTTAGGTTTCATATTCTTACATGTTAGGTTGTGATAAACATTGGGTTGGTTGATGTTCAAATTTCTCCAAATCCTAAAACTGAATACATGTTAACATTTTCACATTGATTTCCAATGTTTAGTTCAATTTCAGATTTAATATGTAATATTGAACTGTATGCATAGCTAAATGTATGGATAGTATGATAGGGTTTCATCTCCATCATGTTAGGATGTGTTGGGAGCATTGAGTTAGTTGTGATGTTTCAAATTCCTAAATATCTGAAACTGCATTATGTTAATATTACCCTGGTTTAAATGTTAGCTTATTTTCAGATTTTGTATGTAAATGCTGAACTAAAACTGGATTTAACCTTTCAATACTAAGCTATAACCCTGTACAAGGACACACACACCCTAACTTAGTATACACTGCCATGTAAACCTAATCTTTCCTCTCTATGTTATGTTCATATACCTGTATAGATATATAGAGAGTTTATGCATACATGTTATAATATATATAGATACATAACTAAATCTCTACCTCTCTCTCTCTCTCTATATATATATATATATATATATATATATATATATATATATATATATATATATATGGTTAGCCATGCATGTTATGAGCAAATGGGTTGTGTATTGTAAATTGTTTAACCAATATGCCATGAGTAGTGTAACTTGATAGCTATTGTCTTGAAATCCAAATCCTCCTATACACATGCCTACTATCTAACCATATGAACATGTCCACATACACCCATACACACACGAACCACATAACATTTACAAAATGCTAGCTTTTTCCTCTCTAACACACTCTCTATATATACATATTGTGATTGTATTCCATGCAATTGACTTTCATTCTTTAACTTTTGATTTTAATTTTCTTGAATAGTATCCCTTAATAGATAATTGGTGGTTATCTTTATTTTATTTTTTTGATGAGTACCAGTTTTTATGTAGGACGGTAGACTGCCTTACAGTTTTGATGATTGGTTATTTCTGTAACTTTCTAGTTTAGCACCCTAAATTGCTTGTGTGTTTCGATACCCTATGATCGTTTTGGTTTAGCATGACTAGTATACCTAGATGAGACTTTCATTACCACCGCATGCCATGATCCTGTATGCCGTCCTTTTAATCGTATGTTTTATTTAAGTTCTGGGACTTGATTGTGGGGGATTTGACCTAGAGGGAGTATGAACATTTTAATTTCGAGGACGAAATTTTTATAAGGTGGGTAGGATGTGAGCACCCTGAATTTCGGGTTGATTTTTTTTTAATTTTTCTGAATGATTTAGTTTCAATAAATAATTTATTCTGTTTATTATCTTTAAGTGTACTTTTCCGTGCCTTTGATATTTGGAGTGTCAGGGATGTTCAACTCTGGAAACCTTCTTCACGAGTTTTGTAGTGGACAGGATTACCTTCATGATTGTATAAAATGTCTCATCCAAACTTGTTCCCTTGTACTCTTTTTGCTTCGCACAACTTCGGGTCGATTTAGACCATTTGATTATTAATTAATTTTCCCACTCTTTTCCTTGATCATTATTAGCACGTTACCGTGACTTTTAATTTGGGAGCGCAAGACCAGTCATTTTCTTGAAACCAACTCATCATGTATGATCTACTCGAGATGCTCTTCACCCATGACCTTCGTGTCCCACTCAGACACGCCAATTTGTGCTTCATTTGCTTCGTACAACTTTTCTGACACGTGACCCGATTTTATTTCACCCCACGGTGTCATATTTTTTTTCCAACCGGATTTGTGGGTACCCTGTCGACCAAAACCTGTCAATCCCAAATATGGACATGGCCCACATTGAGTCTACTACCCGCACGACACTTGTATCCCATTTATTGGAATCCTCACGTGCTACTTATTTACCCATGATCATCAACACCTATTTAAATTCGACTATTTCGCCATGTCCAATTTGATCCAACCCGGCTCCACTGAACCCAACCACAGCTTTATGTTTCCCACTCTTATGACGCCCTCATTTTTCCGTGTCCAAATATAATATTCAATACCTACTTTTCTATTTCAAATATTGAGTATAAATTCTGTTGAATTTAAATCCCAAATGAATCCAATTCCCCATTAATTCCTAGCCATAGATTTCCCTCCTATTTAATCCTAGCCTTAATCCCTACATGCAAACTCCCCAACACCCCCTAGCCATGTGGCCGGCCCTAAGTTTTAGGCAAGGGATTTTCTCTCTCTCTTATTAACTTTTTCCCTCTCAACAATTTTTTTCCCACATACACACCCAGCCACCATTTCCATACAAAACACCACCACCAGCCTACATTGCCCGAGCCCCCTGGCCGGAGCTCGCCGTGGCCGAGCACGGCCGGCCGCACCATCCTCCTCCTTTCTTCCTTCTTCACATCATCTCCATCATCAACAACCACCATCACCACCATCTTTTACTCCACATCAATATCCACAGCCACCACGTCGACTTCACCGTGGCCGCATGAGGCGCCGCCCCCTGCCGCGCTGGGACATGCGCCGCCAACCTCCGCCGGGCCAGGCTGGGCCGGCGCCGCCCAACGCAGCAGCTACAAGCAGCAGCATGGCGGCAGCAAGCAACGGTCACAGGCCGCGCGCGCTGGCAGTGCTCCCATGGCGGCCACCGTCCTCCGGGACGCGCCATCGAGGCGATTCGTGCGTTTCACACGAAGTTCCGTCGTGACGCGCGCAGGATCGATCCAGAATTCACGTTCCGTCGCAGCGACTTCGCGCACGTTTCCCTGGAATCCGACCGTTGGATCGACGATTTCTTCGCTCCGTCACAATCTCGATATATCCACCTTCACTCCTGTCAATTTTCGTCCGTTGATTTTATCGTTTGATGCCTCAAAATCGGCCACCAAGTTGACCGTTTAAATTGTATTAAATTTGGACAGTTTCGCAGAGCCAACTTCGTCAGCTTGTACCTCCTCCACCGCAGCTCCATTTGGCGTGCTACTAGTTCCTGTGCGAAGCTGGTATAACCCTCTTACTACTCCTCCAGTTTCATTTCATTGTGAGCTTGTTTGATTGGTTGAATTCGACGCCAAAGTTAGCCGTCCGAATTCGTAATGTCCAACATGTAAAATTTTATTTTTGAACACGAGACTCCAGATTTCATTTCTGACACCACTAGTAGATTCGTGGCGTCGTTCTGGCATGTTTTCACATAAAATTTGTTAGATTTGGAGGACGTGGGCCCTGGCACGTTTTTCGGTATAAAGGTCCCATAGTCCGGGTCAACGGGACTTTTTGACGCCGGCTCATCGGAATCCAATTCCGGATATACCGTTGAGTTCGTATCGTCATTCTAGACTTGTTGACATATAATTTGATAGGTTTTAGTGGACATTGGATCTGGCACGTATTTCGGTGTAAGTCGGATACCAATATCCAGGTCAACGGGTCATTTTGAGATCGGCTCATCGGAACCCAATTCCGGATATACCGTTGAGTTCGTATCGTCATTCTGGACTCGTTGACATGTAGTTTGATGAGTTTTGAGAACATTGGCTCCGGCACGTATTTTTGTGCAAACCGGAATTCTAAGTTCTAGTCAACGGACCAAATTGAGATCGGGTCAACGGAATCCAATTCTGGAGATACCGTTGGGTTCGTATCGTCATTTTGATTTCGTGGACATATAATTTGTTATATTTTATAGACTTGTTTTCTTACATATTTTTCGGTGCAAAACGGCTCCGACACGGATACCCTTTTTGACCAAAAATTACCTTTTTGCCCTTGTGTCCAAATTGGACCGATGGGTAGGCTATCCTAGCTAATTTGACCATTCTGGACACGTTGGCGATGTTTATTTCATCGTCCGACAATGTTTGTAGATAGTTTCTCTATGTATCACCTTTTATTAATAATTAATTCTTATAATGTTCGTATTTCGGGATTTGTACAACGAAACTGAGATCAGTCAATTCCAGTGATCTCACATCGCTGAAATTGACAAGATGGACACGTGGATCACTATAATAAGATTATCAACTTTACCGTTGATCATCTTATCTCGATTTGCGTGTCGTAAGTTTCGACGTACGAATAACGAAGTACACTTTATATCTTTAATAATTAGACTAGAATTGACCCTGTTTGACCAGAGTTACCAGTTGACCAAAAGTCAACTGTAAGTCAACACTTGACCTAGTTTGACTAGATTGTTGACCGGAGTTGACCTTGAGTTGATTTGACTTAGAAGAGCCTAGAATAATATAGATTGCTTGTAGAAATTCATTTATTACAACTTGAACACCTTGTAATCTGTGTTGCTTTAAATAGGACTCTGTGGCTTAAGTTGGACCCCTATACCTATCAGCTGTTCAGGTTATCAGGCGAGTACATTCTCTAATCATTTCATATCTTGTTTAGGATTATATTTCCTGCTTTAGATTATCTTACTTGATGCTGACACGTTGGTAATACGGATTAGTACTATATGGATCCCTTAATGAGATGTTATCCCTCTCGGGAGCATCAGATACTTTTGTCCAGTGTGTTTCACTTACATCACGTATCTTATGCTTCTATTATCATGAATTTTTGGGAATCAGCTAGTGACTCATGTACTCTCATGATCACCGAGCGTTTACGAATCAATTCATGAATCACCCTATACGGGTTAGTAGTTTAGTCACGAATCTTAACGTAACTTGACTGGATCCTTGTGTATTGATTGGGGTACGGAGGAGTATGAATGGTCATGTGAATTAATATCCAAAGTAGTATAGTCATCAATCACTCTTAGTGTAGTCATGAATCAGTCCTAAGCCATTCACATGTTCATTTTGTACTCTGAATCACTAGCACTGTCTCTCTTTATATATATATCATAGATATTTACTTATAGTCTCTCTTTTACATTATACTATTCTTCAGATCCTGTATTTTATTCTCTAGCATGATTACATTTCCTTTCCTGCTATGACTTGTTGAGATGTATTGTGCTTGCTTCTGTCCTGACTGGACCTGTTGATAAATTTTACAGATAGCCTGGAGGTTGCCTGCTAGCCTAGAGGAGACACAGTAGAGGTTGTATAGATAGTTATTTCAGTTGTCTTGAGATGTATTCACTTTATGGATTACTGTATTTGAGCTTTGAGATGTATTTCTGAGTTTGTGTATCTTAGACACTTAGACTTCTATCTGTTGTATCTCTTTGGATTTCATGTTTTACATATCTTTTATCTTGCTCTACCTTAGTTGTGATTGAGACTATATCTGCTATGTCACCTCCATTCGGAGAGTATATACTGTACAGGTACCTTTATATTGTTAGATGTTTGACCTAGGACAGCGTTCTACCGCCGACACTGCGGCGTAGGCTGGACGTACCCACATCTCGTGCCCTTACTTTAGGGTGCGGGTCATGACAATAGTTAACCAAAACGAGTTGGAAACCCCATTATTAGTTTTATTTATAGTGGTTTAGACAGTAGGATAAATGTGATTAAAAATTGAGAAAAAAACATGAAAAACTATTTTCGAAAAACTAGAATTTTCACAGATACGGCGTGCGCCCCAACAAACCGGGCGACGTGGTCGCAACCCATGAGTACCGAAAGACGCGTATGGATGTTGTCGACGTGTGGGATTCGACGAAGCTCTATTTCGTTGTGCATGCACGACGAAATCGAAGCGTATCCGTCGAGATACCCCAGATCGGCCCCTTCATAAACTAGCCAATTACTTTATGCACTTTTGTCATCTCGAGACGAAACTTGCGCCAATAGGACCGTATCATTTTTCTGGTCCTGTATGCCAAGTTTGGTATAATTATGAAAAGGTCGATCGGAATGCTATTTTGGCGGGCCCGCGACCCGATCCAACGGGCAAATTTGTGCACGGCCCACCGGAATTCAACTTTGGACATACGATTGGGTTCGTCTCATCAATCTGGACCCGTAGATATATAGTTTGATAACTTCAGATATCGTAGATACTGGCACGCTTTTCGATGTAAAACGGGTCCAACGGCGGACAACGTTTTGACCCGCAATTACGATTTTGCCCCTGTGTCCAGAGTTGGACTTTTGGGTAGGCATTCTTAGACATTTATTTTATACCAAACATATTGGTGATGTCTGTTTCAGTATCTGGAGACTGTTGTACGAGTTGGACTTTTGTGTGGCACAATAAGTGGTTGATATTATCGGTTTCACCAGCAAAGGACCCCAAGCGAGTACATTTGTTGTTTGTTTTCGATATTGTTCATTACTATAGTTCATTGTTCGTCACAGGGATACCACATTTCATCTTATCTTCTCGTATTTCTTACTTGTCGTGTCGGAAAGGGGAAGTACCAAGTAGATGTGTGATCTGACCATAGATATTGTTTATTTTCTACAAGTAAACCTCGTAGACATTATTTATTTTATTCAAGTAGACCTCATAGACATTGTTTATTTTCTACAAGTAGACCTCGTAGACATTGCTTATTTTTTGCAAGTAGACCTCGTAGACATGTTTATTTTCTGCAAGTAGACCTCGTAGACTTTGTTTATTTTCATGCAAGTAGACCTCGTAGACCTTGCGGTGTAGTGTTCCAGACCAATCACACATCGAAAGGAGTACTTCAACACACTTAGATAGCTATGTTCCTTGTTTTACCTTTTATATGTTTCTATATATTTTTCTTACCTCTAATTCATTGCACTACCATGTACAATAGATTCTATCATCATGTATTTTATGGCTAACCTCTGTCTTATAGTCATTACCATATATTGGAACTACACTCAATGAATTGTAACCATTCCATTTCTGACTGGAAACAAATATTTTTCAGGTTAATTGTGACTTCTCATAGCCATGGGAAGATACGGGTGCAAGTACAGGCCAAACCTAGAGATTAGCTGGAAAGATGAGTTGTATTCATTTTCAATATTTTTAAGAACATTGTAGTTTTTTAAGTATAAATCTTGTAAATGTTTAGAAATATGAATGAGTAATAAAGATTATTTTTTAGCATTTTGTTTTATTGTGGCGTGGACAGCGTTCTACCGTCGACACTACGGCGTAGGCTGGCTTGCGCACGCACTCGTATCCCAAAAAGTAGGTACGGGTCGTGACAAGTTTTTGTGGTGGCCCATGTAGGTCCGTTTTTGCAAATCATGCAAACTCATGATAGTACTTAAGTTAGTCCTACTATTGCGAGCCTGCGAGTAGGAAGTACTCATTCACAATTAGGATTGAATTGATTTAAGAGAATGACTAGGACTATGAGTCCCTTATTCAAATTGACCTTTGGGTAGTTAAGGTTGTTATATAGGCCATGCAATTTAAGTAAGGAGTTATTAAATTTATATAGCTTGACAGATCCCCATAGATATACTATTGCATTTTGATATGATGATATGATCCAATGTGGATAGACTATTAACTTGGTAAGTTAGGTCGTCCTAAAATTAATGCTTTAACCTTGATAAATTGTTTAATTTTTTTTGCCCTCTTTAGATATCATCCTCATATTATAGTCCGAATTGCCTATTTAATTCCCATTTTGTCATAAGGAATTATTTTTATCATTTCTGATTCTATTATCTATACGAACCTCGAGTTAGATTCGATTCAATGTTTTCCCTCAATTATTTGAATATACATGATATAGAGATTAGAATGTTTGTACTTCTCTTGTCTTCAGTTATTTATTTCCAGATCAATCTTTTATCTTCAGGGATTGAGACTTGTAGGGCAGAAAATTTCACTTCTCCTATCTTAATCACCCTGGGATCGGTTCAAGTTACCTTTCCGGTCTAGCCGTGTCACTTATTTGTTTCCATAAGAAATTATTTTCTAAGAAGTCAATATCATATTTTCCCTATTGACTTTTGAGCCTAACATAACCCAGTTATCCATCTAGTAATTTCGAGTCAGTTTTGTTTTATGTTGTCCTTCGATCATTGAGTATGAGAGAAATAGAGAATTGAAAATTTTATTTCGGTCGTTCTCCTAGTGATCACTTAGGTTTCAAAATTGATACCTAATCGATCATTTGATTTTCAAAAATGGATACCTTCATTTCAATGATAGATACTTACGCTTTCTATCATAGTCAGCTTGTTTGAATCTCTAGAAGCTCCTATGAATTTTACGGATATAGTTGGAATAATATTCGTTGACTCATAATGGCAAGACAGCAGAACAATATCGCCATTTATTTGAATTATGGAGATTGTGGGTTCACTGTAGCCATCAATGCACTGGAGAGGCACGACCCCTAGAGTTGAATTTATTTCAAGGAAACTTAGGTTATCGAATATTGCTAAAACTATGTCCTAGTAGTCCTCTTTTGATCTTAGTTACCCTCGTGTCAATATTGGATAAAGTTAATAAATATCTGATATTGTATCATATTTGAGACACGAAACCAAAGATTTACTACAGCTAGGTGTACACTGGCGAGACATAAATTCTCGGTAAAATGACTTCAGACATGATTACAGTTTTGTGATACTATAGAGGGTAGGAAAATGTCCTGTATGTCCCATTGATTCAAAGCCAATACTAGTAGAAATTCTATAAGTAAGGTAGCATGCCTCCCAACCTAGCATCCCGTTTTCCTTGTGACCTATTAACGAGGTAATTGACTGACACTAGTAAGTTTACCTAGACTATATAGTTAAAGGTCCCTAAACCATTGGTTGACCAAGGCCTTAGACAAAAAGACAAACTTGACAACTATAGAGACACCAACATCGGACGAGTCTTAGATTTTGTTGAACTTGTGCTACTTGTGCCTTCTTTCAATCATAAATCTTGCGTACTTATATTTTTGGAATACCTTGACTAATGCTGCTATTATAGCCTAGTTTTTGCAAACTTATTCTTTATCGAGCTTGTTCAGGACATATGTCTATTGGGGATACCCACTAGCATATTGTCTAATTAGGATCCGTGTATTATGGTCTGATAAACCCTTATGCACTTGGTTCGCTCTTTATATGATTAACCTACGAGGATTGAGATATAGGTGTGTCTAGGATCTCATCCGCAACTTCCGTAATAACTCTCTTGAATAATTCACTCGCCCTCAGATTTGACAAATTCAAACACAAAACTCAACCAATTTCTAAAAAATAAAAAATAAACCCTGTATATAACATACATGTGTAGTGATGTAAACAAAACTAATAACATGAAATTTATATCTAATTTTGAAGTTAATCTGGGAAACGGAGAACTAGTCACTGATACTGTCCTATATTAGAATTATTGGGATTTTGAGAAATTATCATTAACATATTAATATGCATTTAGATAGGTTGGAAATCAAGTGTAGCATGCATAGGTGTCAGGCAAGTATCTGTGTCCACTATATATATATATTTTAAGGTAATACAAGAAATAATGGCAAGAAGAAAATAATGATAAAATCTGTTCTGCTTATCTGTTTAAAAGAAAGAACCATTTGAAACCAGAGTTACAATATCAAATCTAAGTTAAGGTCTAGCAAAATCATCGATTCATTGTATTAGGAAAAAAAAATATAGCAAGAAGTTACACTAGATTTATAATGACAGCTAAAGCTACTCCTACTCCTACTCCTAAGTTATTTGATGATGGAGTACAATTTATAACAATAGAATGGTAAGATAGAGATGATATGTTAAAAACTTTCTCAAGATACAATCTGATAATTATATGCGTCTGTCCAAAGTCATGTTACTCAGAGTCCTCGCCATGCCAGTAAGCAAGGCTGCGATAAACGATAGATTCCATAACTGGGGCATGTACCTCTATAATCATGTCGTCTGGAATTCTCGCTATGCCGACTAGTATGGATGCGAGAAATTCCAAATCTCATAACCAAGATACGTACATCCGAAGCCAGGTCTCCATGTTTTCTCCACGCCAGCTAATATAGCTGCGATATACTACAGGTTCCATAATCAAGTAGACGTTTTACCATCCCTGTTATTCCCGTCAGTATATGTTATCAAAAAATATCGTAACTCAGGCCATAAAATTCATCTCGATAGGAAAATCAAAATCAACAACGATCCAACAAAATCAAATTCAATGATCAAGGAGTGAGAGCGAACGAAACAAGGGGAAGGATTTTAAATTGAAGTTTAAATAAGATTCACAAGGGTCGTCCCAGAAATCTCTCAAGGAATCCCAACTTGATTGAGTACCTTCAAAATATCCTAATCCTACTGCAGACTGTAGTGATACTCTAGTTCGAATATCACTATATAAACTTGACCTACATGGGCCACCACTAAAAACGTGTCACGACCCGCACCCACTGTGAGTTAACAGATATGTGGGAGACATGTAACAGTGAAGAACTTTAATAATCTGGAATTTAAAAAGTTCAGAGAATTAGAAAACCCATGTATCAGCTATAGAATTCGATAATACCAGTTATATTCCATTCTAAATCTAACACAATGTTCAAATACTCATTAACACACCCAAGCCCAAATTCAAATTGTAAATATGAAAATAAACATGAAAAATAACTTGTGGGGATCATAATTCAGTGAAGAACATAATTAAACAGGGATTTATTAGTTAGGACTATACTGAAAATGCAAGTATCAGAAATGGTATCAGCCGAATGGCTTTAATCCCCTATTCGAATCACATTCACAACAAATACCTAAACTAATCATGCAACTCAATCTAACAGAGATTATACATTATATTAGGACCTATTTAAAAATATAAAACTACTAATTAAACATTTAAAACCGAAAGAAAATAAGAACACAAACAGTGCACAGCTCAACACACTGCACACGCGCAGTGCACGCACGAATCCGTGTCCGACACGACACGAGAGTTCATGAAACCCTAGGAACCTCGTGTCAGTCACGAGTATGACATGTGTGTCAAATTTTATGAGCCAAAGTGTCGTGTGCACAGCGCAGTCGCACCCGAACAGCAGGGCAAGCAACCTGCCCCTGTACGCGCGCATGCAACCGCGTGTCCACGTGTCTGTGGCGACTTGACAAGACACAAAAACATGCTCAGTACACAAGAATCTCATAAGCGAGATCAAAACCTAATTTTCTATTCAATTACATCCCTAAAATCAGGTCGAAATGCCCTTTGGGGCATTTCGTCAAACACCTATAAACATGGGATGATACGTGTCCGATACGGACACGTAATGGACTCAAAACCTAGGGTTAGCTAGTCCTACAACTAGGGTAGGCCTAGGGCATCCTAGATATGCAAATAAATAGCAATTACATGGTTTAGATTAGAATATTACCTAGGGATTTGAAATACAACAAAAAGCCCCAAATGAGAGGATCCTCAAACCACCAAAACTTCTTCAAATTGTTTCCTCCCCGAAATTACTCAATAACAACAGCAAGAACAATAAATTTAGGTCCTATTGCAATTGGTTTGGGCGAAAAATGAATTGAAATAGAATTTCTATGGATTAAGGAAGATGGAGACTCACCTCTTTCTAAACATGCAAATAATTCCTAATGGAGGCTAGCCCTAATTCCTAGGAGCATTAAATAGAGGGGGGGTGACTAGGTGGCCGGCCATGGCTGGATAGGGCTAGGGTTAGGTTGCACTAGTGTTGGGTTGGGCTTTCAAGGCTAAGTCACAAGTCATGACTTGTGAAACCACAAGCCATTTCCTATTCAAATAAATTTCTAATTTTCCCAAAATAATTCTAGTGGGTTTGATTCTACTAACTTAGGTCAAGCTAGGGTTTCATAACCTAACCAAGTAGTCATGACCTAGGTTAGCCTCTAGGACAGTCACCAAGGTCAACACTAGTCAAAGCCTAGAATAGCACCGTATCAAAAATACTAAAAATCACTAAAAATTCTAATAATTATAATTAATAATAATAATTCCAAAATAATTCCCAAAATTTTAAAAATGACCCAAATGCCCTCAATTGAAAAACTGTGTGTTACAATCCTACCCACCTTAGAAAAATTTTGTCCTTGAAATTAAGATGATCGTACCCCTTCTAGGTCAAACCCAAACAATCAAGGTCAAAAGAGAACTTATCTAAATCATGCAATTAGAAGGATAACATATAGGATTTGGTAAGTGGTATCAGTCTGAGGTCTCATCTAGCCATTCTAGTCATATTAGATCAAAAGCAATCATAAGGTATCAAAACATACAACAATATGGTAGGGTGCATCAATTATCAAAGACTGGCTAAGATATAGGTCAAGGACTTACCTCCAAGTAGGTCTGGTGGCTGAAACTCCCTCCCGAAGGCGGAGTCTTGGCTGGGATAAGTGCAGCAGGACAGTTTTGCCGCCTGTGTCCAGCCGACCCACATAACAGGTACACCCCTCTTCTCTTCATACAGTAGTCCCATACATGTCCAGGCTTATTACAGAAGGTGCAGGTAGGCACTCTCTCAGCTGTCCTCTGCTGAACAGGAGTCTGGACTGGGTAGGCGGGTCTAGGCTGATAGTCTCGGTGCTCACGGGGCTCTGGGTATACGCTGCTCCTCGTCCTCTTAGAACTAGGCTCTCCCCCTGAATGTACCAAATCCCACAGCAGTTGGATCCCGTGGCCCTACTTCTTTAGAATCTCAGCCTGAACTCTCTGTGTCTCCAACACATCCCGGAGAAGTCTAGATATCTGAGCTCCGTCAGGAAATAAACATGCCGAGGGTATGGTATGGGGTACCGCTCCTGGAGGCAGAAGAGGAGACGGGGAAGGACTCTTGGTCTCAGATGAGACTGCAGCTCTCTCCTAAATAACAGGTGGTGGAGAGAAACTCTCTGGTGAGGATGCTAACACCTCCTCGATGGCGGGAGGTGCCACTACCCTTGGGTCAGCCTGAGGGGTCACTACCTCCTGAGTAATAGGAGGTGGAAGCACACTATCAGTAGCTACAGCTGCTCTCAGGCGACAGGCTCGGGTCATGGGTGCCATACTGGAAAGGATAAAAATATAACAATCATCAAGGCTGTAAGGCAGTCTACCATCCTATATAAAAACTGGTAATTATCAAAATAAAATAAGATAACTACTAATCATCTATAAAGGGGTACTATTTAAAAAAATCAAAATCAAAAGTTTAAGGAACGAAAGTCAATAGCATTAAAATCCAATCACGATATATGTATAGAGAGTGTGTTAGAGAGGGAAAAGATAGCATTATGTAAGGGTTATGTGGTTTGTGTGTGTGGAATATACATGAAAGTGTATAGGAGGATTTGGGTCTCAACTATAGCTATCAAGTTACACTATTCATGGTATATTGGTTAAGCAGTCTACAAGGCACAAGCTGTTTACTCATAATATACATGGCTAACCATATATATATGTGTATCTATATAGCTATATGAACATAACATAGAGATGAAGGGTTAGGTTTTCATGGCAGTTGTGAACATTAGTGTAGAGTGTCAAGTGTACATGGGTTAAAACTTGAAATAAAGGGTTCGATCTTTCATTTAGTTCAACATTACATATTAGATCTGAAATTGAATTACACATTTGAAAGCAATGTAAAAATGTTAACATGTATTCAGTTTTCAGGATTTTGGAGAAATTCGAACATCAAAACCAACTCAATGTTTACCACAACCACAACCTAACATGTAAGAGTATGAAACCTAACATTATATACCTACACACAATAATGTATACGGCTCAAAACATTACAATTTAAAACTGCAAATTAAACTAAACACTTAGAATCCAGGGTTAAAGGTTTAATATGTACACAGTCTCAGATTTGACAAATTCAAACACAAAACTCAACCAATTTCTAAAAAAAAATAAAAATGAAACCCTGTATATAACATACATGTGTAGTGATGTAAACAAAACTAATAACATGAAATTTATATCTAATTTGTGAAATTAATCTGGGAAACGGAGAACTAGTCACTGATACTGTCCTATATTAGAATTATTGGGATTTTGAGAAATTATCATCAACATATTAATATACATTTAGATAGGTTGGAAATCAAGTGTAGCATGCATACGTGTCAGGCAAGTATCTGTGTCCACTATATATATATATATATATATATATATATATATATATATATATATATATATTAAGGTAATACAAGAAATAATGGCAAGAAGAAAATAATAATAAAATCTATTCTGCTTATCTGTTTAAAAGAAAGAACCATTTGAAACCAGAGTTACAATATCAAATCTAAGTTAAGGTCTAGCAAAATTATCGATTCATTGTATTAGGAAAAAAAATATAGCAAGAATTTACACTAGATTTATAATGACAGCTAAAGCTACTCCTACTCCTACTCCTAAGTTATTTGATGATGGAGTACAATTTATAACAACAGAATGGTAAGATAGAGATGATATGTTAAAAACCTTCTCAAGATACAATCTGATAATCATATGCGTCTGTCCAAAATCATGTTACTCAGAGTCCTCGCCATGCCAGTAAGCAAGGCTGCAATAAACGATAGATTCTATAACTGGGGCATGTACCTCTATAATCATGTCGTCTGGAATTCTCGCTATGCCGACTAGTATAGCTGCGAGAAATTCTAAATCTCATAACCAAGATACGTACATCCGAAGCCAGGTCTCCATGTTTCCTCCACGCCAGCTAATATGGCTGCGATAAACTACAGGTTCCATAATCATGTAGACATTTTACCATCCCTGTTATTCCCGTCAGCATATGTTATCAGAAAATATCGTAACTCAGGCCATAAAATTCATCTCGATAGGAAAATCAAAATCAACAACGATCCAACAAAATCAAATTCAATGATCAAGGAGTGAGAGCGAACAAAACAAGGGGAAGGATTTCAAATTGAAGTTTAAATAAGATTCTCAAGGGTCGTCCCAGGAATCTCTTAAGGAATCCCAACTGTGATTGAGTACCTTCAAAATATCCTAATCCTACTGCAGGCTGTAGTGATACTCTAGTTCGAATACCACTACATAAACTCGACCTACATGGGCCACCACTAAAAACGTGACACGACCCGCACCCACTGTGAGGGTACGAGCACGTAACAACGCCCAGCCTACGTCGCAGTGTCGGCGATAGAACGCTGTCCTAGGTCACAACATCTAACAGTTAAATGTAATAAATAGTTATACTCCCCGAATGGGGGTGACATAACAGAATATATCTCAATCACAACTAAGGTAGAACAGGATGAAAATAGATAGATAAATATCCAGAATGAAAGCACAGAATTACAATCCAGAATTCTAAGTGTCTAAAATAAATACATATCCCAAAATATCTCAGAATCTATATACAGTGATCCAGAAAGTAAAGACATCCTAGTCTAAGGAGTGTCATCCACTGCTAGTAGGTCCAAGTCACTAGTGATGTCTAATTCTGCACCAAGAGGGGTAGACACCAGAGCCTCATCATTCACTGTAAAATTTTCAGCAGATCCAGTCAGGACGGGAGCGAGCACAGTACATCTCAACAAATCATAACATGTTAGGAAATACAGACATGCTAGAGAGTAAGATACAAGATCTGAAGAAATAACATGATGAAAAAGGGATAATGTAAACAAATAGATACAACATATAGAGAACTAATAGTGACTAGTGATTCAGAGCACAAGATGGTTATGCAAACGGCACGATGTTGTACACGAGTAATCTACAGAGGTGTGTACACAAGTAATCTACTGGATTGAATACATAACCACTTCTACTCCCTCGCCCCAATTAATACACAAAGATCTAGCTAAGTTATGTTATTGTACACGAAGGTCATGTGAATACATGATTATACACGATTCACACGTTTCATACATAAAAGTCACAAATACAAGGAGTACACGATGTTCACGATACAGTACACGAACACGAATACCCGATGTATTCGCTAAGGGGATAACATCGCACAACCAGATCCATATAGTACTAATCCGTGTTTCCAACGTGCCAGCAGCATGTAAAGTAATCTAAAGCAGGAAATATACTCCTAATGCAGGATATAAAATGATCAAAGAATGTACTCGCCTGTATCCTAAGAATCTGAAGAATATATACTGTCCGAGGAGTGGTGTCTGTCTCCTATTAGAACAACACAAGTCATAACAAGTCTAGAATGGTAATAAGATGCACTACAATGCATTCTACATGAATCTAGGTCAACTTGGTCAACTCTGGTCAAACCTAAGAGTCAAACTAGGTCAACCAAGTCAACCTAAGTCAAACTAGTCTATACTAGTCTATTCTAGGTCTAACAAGGCATTCTAGGTTCTAACAAGACTACACAAGTCTAATCTAGGCTCACTAGTCAAGCAGAGACACATATAGGCCATAGGCTATTAGGCAATACCATGCCTAAGCCAACCATAAATCACATGACATTATCTATATCTAGAATAATACACATATATAATTATATAATCTAATATAGGAATACACATATTGATCTATTTATACATGCTAATATAGAAATTCATAACATATAGGCTACTATATGCATATCACATATACATTATATATATCCATATTAATATAATATGGTAACACATATTAGCATATAGGTATACCCACAATATACATATATTATCTATATATACATTTCACATATATAAATACATGGAGAATAGGAAGGGATGTGGTGGCATGTGTGAAAATACAAAAGTGTGTGTGTGTATGTGTATGATGAGTGATGACTGAAAATAGTGAGTGTTCAGGTGTGTGATATGTGTGAGTGTGTGAGAGAGTTTAGGGTGTGAGTGTTAGAGAATCATGGCAGTGGTGGTATGGTATCCTGAAAACAGTGAGTGTGGCAGTGTGTGATATGTAACCTGTGCACTTGTGAACCTATGTGCAGTGTCACATGAATGTGTGGACAAAGTCAAGAAAACAGGGCTTGTGTGTGATATCTAAGAGTGAAGGGGGGGAATCCTGAAATCAGGAACAATAAGCAATAGGCAAACCAGTGTAGTGTTCATGTGTTAAGGAAGGTAGGGAAAAATCAGTGAATGCATATCCATGAAGAAAACTGGAAAAACAGTGAAGTTATCATTGTGGGAATCCTGAAAAAAATAGGAATACATAAACTATATCCTGAATTCAGTGAATGAGTTAACTGTGTAGTACTGAACAGTGAGCTAACTAAACAATGTGACATGGGAAAACAGGGAAATGAAATCATCTCAGGTTATTAGGAAAAACTGGAAAAAAATAGTAAAACAGTGGAATGTTAAGGAACAAGGAAATATATTAACCATTCAGTCTATAGTTCAGTTAAGAAGGGTTTGAATCTCAGGTATTTAACAGTTGACAATTCACAGGGGATGAGATAAACTCAGGTTCAGTTTTAAGAAAAGGAATTTAGTACAATGTATAAAGCATTCATTCAAAACCCATGAAACAGCTATTACACTGAAACCAACCACAACCCAAATCCTATCCTCAAACTCTAAGCCAATTCGAAAGTAATATTGTACTTGTCTATAGGGAAATTGGGAATCAGTCTTAGGTCTTGAAAAGTAAAGGAAATCAATTTCCAGTTTTCAGTAACCCAATTTGAACTGAACCCACATGCCCAATTTCAAATCACAAAACCAAAAGCCTATTACAAATTGTAACATTGCATTCCTATGAGTTAATAGATATGTGGGAGACATGTAACAGTGAAGAACTTCAATAATCTAGAATTTAAAAAGTTCAGAGAATTAGAAAACCCATGTATCAGCTATAGAACTCGATAATACCAGTTATATTCCATTCTAAATCTAACACAATGTTCAAATACTCATTAACACACCCTAGCCCAAATTCAAATTGTAAATATGAAAATAAACATGAAAAATAACATGTGGGGATCATAATTCAGTGAAGAACATAATTAAACAGGGATTTAATAGTTAGGACTATATTGAAAATACAAGTATCAGAAATGGTATCAGCCGAATTGCTTTAATCCCCTATTCGAATCACATTCACAACAAATACCTAAACTAATCATGCAACTCAATCTAACAGAGATTATACATTATATTAGGACCTGTTTAACAATTTAAAACCACTAATTAAACATTTAAAACCGAAAGAAAATAAGAACACAAACAGTGCACAGCTCAACACACTGCACACGCACAGTGCACGCATGAATTCGTGTCCGACACGACACGAGAGCTCGTGAAACCATAGGAACCTCGTGTCAGTCATGAGTACGACACATGTGTCAAATTTCATGAGCCAAAGTGTCGTGTGCACAGCGCAGTCGTACCCGAGTAGCAGGGCAAGCAACCTGCCCGCGCGCACACACGTGCAACCATATGTCCACGTGTCTGTGGCGACTCGACAAGACACCAAAACATGCTCAGTACATAGGAATCTCATAAGCGAGATCAAAACCTAATTTTCTATTCAATTACATCCCTAAAATCAGGTCGAAATGCCCTTTGGGGCATTTCGTCAAACACCTATAAATATGGGATGATACGTGTCCGATACGGACACGTAATGGACTCAAAACCTAGGGTTAGCTAGTCCTACATCTAGGGTAGGCCTAGGGCATCCTAGATATGCAAATAAATAGTAATTATATGGTGTAGATTAGAATATTACCTAGGGATTTAAAATGCAACAAAAAGCCCCAAATGAGAGGATCCTCAAACCACCAAAACATATTCAAATTGTTTCCTCCCTGAAATCACTCAATACCAATAGCAAGAACAATTAATTTACGTCCTATTGCAATTAGTTTGGGGGAAAAATGAATTGAAATGGAATTTCTATGGATTAAGGAAGATGGAGACTCACCTCTTTCTAAACTTGCAAATAATTCCTAATAGAGGCTAGCCCTAATTCCTAGGAGCATTAAATAGAGGGGGGTGACTAGGTGGCCGGCCATGGGCTGGATAGGGCTAGGGTAAGGTTACACTAGTGTTGGGTTGGGCTTTCAAGGCTAAGTCACAAGTCATGACTTGTGAAACCACAAGCCATTTCCTATTCAAATAAATTCCTAATTTCCCCAAAATAATCCTAATGGGTTTGATTCCACTAACATAGGTCAAGCTAGGGTTTCATAACCTAACCAAGTAGTCATGACCTAGGTTAGCCTCTAGGACAGTCACCAAGGTCAACACTAGTCAAAGCCTAGAATAGCACCATATCAAAAATACTAAAAATCACTAAAAATTCTAATAATTATAATTAATAATAATAATTCCAAAATAATTCCCAAAATTTTAAAAATGACCAAAATATCCTCATTTGGAAAACTGGGTGTTACATCGGTACTATGTTGGCGACCCAGTCCGGATGTTGTTCCTCACGAATGAAGCCGCTGGCTATCAGTTTGTTGACTTCGGCTTCGATCGCATTCATAATGTTCGGACGGAAGCGTCGCTGTTGTTGCTTGATCGGCCTTACGTCCGGCCGAATGTTGAGTTTGTGAAGTGCAATCTCGGGGTTTAGCCTTGGCATGTCTTCATAACTCCAGGCGAACACATCAATATATTCTTTGATGAGTTGTAGCAGCGATTCTCGCTCTTCGTCTGCCAGGCTTTTACTAACGAAGATTGGTTTTGGAGAAGACTCATTGCCGAGGTCAACTTGCATAATCTCATCTTCAGTAGGAGGCTCTCTTTGTTCGAACCGCTTTTCCCATTGTCCATCCAGCTGTCGGGCCTACGGCTCTAATTCAAGGAGTTCTGGAATGTCTTTTTTTTCTTCGTAAGTGTCGGCGAATGCCATATTAACAGACAAGACTTTCCTGAATACGTCCCCGATGCTGATATCTGAATCAGAAGTTGGTGATCCGGTTGAGTGTGAATGCCAGTCGCATTCCTCATCTGAGCTTTCAGGGGTCGTTGCAGGCGTAACATACCCTAGTCCACATCGGGTCTTGTTGTAGTAATCCCGTGGTTTCTCGGCCGGGACTGGCAACTGTAAAGGTAACCGCCGACCAGTGCCGTAGTTCAAGTTTGGTGTAGTCTCCAGATCATACCC
This sequence comes from Iris pallida, assembly GCA_029216955.1. Taxonomy (NCBI): domain Eukaryota; kingdom Viridiplantae; phylum Streptophyta; class Magnoliopsida; order Asparagales; family Iridaceae; genus Iris; species Iris pallida. The sequence continues at coordinate 14,551,660 of JANAVB010042619.1, read as the reverse complement.
CTGTCTTTGCATGAGGTACTTGGATTGGGAGCTATACAGATAAAGGAGCAGTCTCCCGGCGTCCGATTCGAGATCGACTTCCTCTACTGTGAAGGGCTGTGGATCATTCTTCCGGCCGAAGATGATTGGATGGTCTTCTCCCTCGACTATGAAGTAGGCACCTTCCACAGGAGTAAGTTGATTTGCGGTGTAAATATTTGTCACTTGCGTGTGTAGGTGAGTGCCTATACCGTGTTCCATAGCATACATTGTACAAAGCTTATCAAGCTCGAGTTAGTTCAAAGACAGCCCATTATTGATGAAGTAAGGTATCTTTTCTAGTGGAATTACATCATCTGCGGATGGAACATCAGTATGAGTAGCCACATACTTGGCCAATTCTGGTTCTTCTTCGGCCACCCCTATATAAATGAAGAATGAGAAGATGACTTGGACAGCTTAATCATCAGGGGTTCCGCTGGTGGGGCAGAACGTGGAGTTGTTGGCAAACTAGCGACCCCCTATTTGGTGCTTGATGCTAGACGGGGAGTTGTAGACTCGCTAGGAGTCCCCGACTTCGCATTGGGCTGACGATTCATCTTGGGAAGATGTATCGTTATTGGCTTGTCAGAGGGTTTGAGCTTCTCTGTTTGTGGCCGGTCGGCTCTTGGCAGCCTGATTGTAAGCGACTCCGTTGTGGGTTTTGGCACTTGGCTAGACCTTGGCAGTCGGATTATCATTTGCCCCTCTTGTGCCGAGAGATTGATTACATCCTTACGCAGAGCGGCCGTAAGGGGTGCGGTCTTGCCAGGTTTGCGATCTTGAAGGTGGATCGTCAGAGGTTCTTCTGATCCCGTTGCTGTCTCATTTTGAGCTTGTATATCTCCTTCGACAAGGTGCCTCTTCGACTTCTCATACAAGCAGGAGTCCGAGTAATAAGACTCGACTCCTTTGAAGTGATCGATGTCGGCAAATTTTGTCCTCACGAAGTCGTACTTGTCTACATACTTGAAGCACTGGTGCAGCGTGGAAGGCACGATCATGTAATCGTGTATCCAAGGACGCCCCAGGAGAATATTGTAAGAAGTGTCCGTATCTATGACATAACAAGTCACTTCCGACTGCAGGTCGCCGATTTGGCACTTCAAACAAATTTTTTCGATCGGGTAGCTCCTGCCCGAATTGAAACCGCTGATGGTGGTGCTTGTCGGCGTCAGGCGATGCATAGGGATGCAAAGATGGTACAACAGGCTCTTCGGGATGATGCTTATAGAAGAACCAGGATCAATGTACATCCGATCCACCTTTACGTCACTGATGTATCCAGTGTAATACAACGGACGATCGTGCAGGTTGGTTTTAATGAGCATATCCTGCGGAGTGAAGATGATGTTGGGCATTGTACGTGTGCAAGCGCTGTTCTGGAGATTTGCAGGCGGGCTCTCTTCCGTGAGGCTGACCTGAGCCAGATATGCGTCGGCATTCTGGAGTGCATCGCTCAGTACCACGCGAACATCTTTGGAGAGTCTCAGGAGCTCGTATAATGATAATTTGGCCGGTGTGTTGGCCAATTGTGCCAAGATGTCAAAGTTGTAGGGCCTCTCCAGCCCATGAGGTACCTCTTTTCGGAGGGATTTGTCAAAGCGAGTCTCCTTCGACCTAGGCTTGTCGGTTGTCAGAGTTTGAGAAGGTCCTGGAGAGTCAGCAGTAGCCGGCTGATGATCTTCAACCGAGTTATCCGGTGTAGGTTGGGATTGCGCACCCGATCGGGTAACAACAGCTGTGGCTTCTTCGACATCTGCCGAGATTGTACGGTAGGATCTGACCTTTCCACTCTTCTTCCTGCTAGTGGAGGGTGGTGTGGTTTGAGTTACTTCAAGTACCAGGTCCGGGTGGACCCACATGACCTCCCCTCGTAATGTGGTGAGGGGCACTCAGCCTGATCTCGAGGAGGTAGAAGATTAGCAATCTCCATTGTTGCCCAAGGGACGGGTACTACGCCGTCTTGAGTCTTTGTCGGAGGGAAGCTGCCGAACTTTACTGACACCATATTGGCTGCCACGGTTACCTCTTCGAAATCAATGGCCAGAGCCTTCAAATCGATGAGATGCTGGATATATCGCTTCAATTGGAAGCAGTCCTGCGTGGTATGGTGGACGTAACGATGGTAATGGCAGTACTTGGGGCTTTCTATCTCGGCCGACCGAGGTTCCCGTCTAGGTAGAGGGAGCTGGATTCTATCTACTTGTATGAGCATGTCCAAGATGGGCTTGACATGACCGTCTTCGAAGGAGTAAGTCATCTGCGGCCACTGCTTTTCAGCTGGCTCAGGCTTCTGGGTTCCGTCGGCCACCATAGCCTATTTGCCCTTGTTGTCTCGGTTATTGGAGTAATTACCCCCGTTGTTGGTGTTGGTATTAGGGCGTTTGCCTTTGTCTTCTCCCTCCGAGATGTGTAATCCCAGTTGACGAGCCTTCTTCAACTTATCTTCGGCGCTAGTGGCACTGATAATGAACGTCTTCCAGTCCTTAAATTAACTTTCACCCATCCAGAGGCTGATTGTTGGGAGCAGTCTCTTTTGGCAAATTTCAATTAAGGAGGAATCCGGATTTCCAGACGGCAACTTCATTACGGTTTGGCAAAACCGCTCAATATAGTTCCTTGTCAGCTCCTTCTCCCCTTGAACAACATCCATGAGGGTGGACATCGTTACGTCTTGTCCTACTTCGTAGAACCTCTCCAAGAACATACGCTTGAAGCCGGTAAAGGAATGGATGCAGTTGTCTGGCAGGTTACGGTACCAGTCGAAGACGACCCCTTCCAATGCCCCGATGAATAATCGTATAAGGATAACGTCGTCATGGGACAGATGGTCGGTTGTGACCTCGAAGTAAGTAATGTACCGACTTGCGAAAGTCTTGCCATCATAGGGATTGATGTTGAACGGCTTATATCTTGGTGGAAAGGGACATCCCTCCATGCAGCAGGGTATGGTTGCCGTATTCTGAGGTCTTGGGAGGTTTCTCGGGCGTGAAACATGGCTCGGAGCTCCTGGACCTCTCTTCTTGCCTCTCTGGCCTCATCCGTAATGGTGGGAGCCGACATTTCAGGAGGATTGTCGCCCGGGTTTGGTGCCGCTGAGTTCGAGTCTGTATTGACCGCGGGACCCAAGCTTGTTTGGCCAGGCGTCCTTTCTTGCAGAATTGGAAGAGCCGCTTTGATTTCGTCCACGGATTTGACCAAGGTACGTAGTATGGCCTCCAGAGTGTCGATGTGTTGGCGATTACTGGGACCGTCTTGATCGTCGTTTGTCATGAATGTCGTCCTCACACGAGCCGAAGTGGAAGGGACGGTGGACGACGTGCCCTCTGAATCATACCCCTGTACAGAGAAGTCGTCGGGGTATGTGGGAATGTTTTCCTCTGGTTCGGACTCAGAAGGAATAGTACCCCCAGCTTCAGAGCTTGCGTCATCTTGAGAGTCGCGAACATCCTCAGGGACGTCGGTACCTGCTATATCTGTTGGGAGATTCCCCGGGCTCATCTTCTTGGAATACCAGATTCATTTCTGAATCGAGGCCCAGCCCGGCTCGCTTCGTTCCAACAACCGACGGGGAGCACCTCAGTATACGCTCGTGTGCAGTAACTATTTTTTACTAGTAGAAAATAACACTGACAACCTCTACTCGTGTCCTAGCTCGTCTGAGAGCCAGATTTGCTCGTGGATGTTCGGCGGAATGCTACCTCCGGTTCCAGCGACCCCAGTGATGTGGATGATGAATCTCCCAATGTAGTAGATTTTGTCTTCGAACGGGTACCTTGGAAAACTCCGGTGGTAGCCAACCGCTTAGATGATATTTTCTTGGTCACAGTGGTTGAAATCTTCGGGCTGGAGATATTTGTTTTCTTTCCTCTCCCGCTGGCGGGGATTCTCTGAGCAGAATTGCAGGAGACGACGGGAAGCGCCTCATCCTCTGAACTTGGTTGTTGCAGTCTTTGGAAGACGGACCGCCGATCTTCTCGTTCTGCGGCGTTGTTACAGCAGTAGTTCACAATGACTTGGGTGCAGTGACGTCCGTGGGAGGACTCTTTGCACACCGAGTCCCCTTCTCTTTCCTTGTGTTTGTGAAGGATCATGTCACACAAGTCAGATGGGTCGCGAGCAACCATGTTTGCTTCCTGGTTACGGGGAGACTTTTGGGAACCACCTTGTCCGTTTGCCGCCGGGGGCTGGACTCGAGTGGTTCTGTATAACTTCCTATCAGAGGCCCGCATAACAGCAATCGGAGCGCTCGAATGGTCAGAGGTTGGAACAACCGACTGAGCCTACCGAGCTCGTACTGCCCTAGACTTCTTCACTCTAGCGCTTGAGGGCACATAGTAGAAAGAGTCTAAGTGGTGCTGCAGAGAGTTAGACACATTTTCTTGGAAGCATGAGAGATCAGGGCCATAGGAGAGGCGGTCGAAGACATAGCCCGAGCCGCGTGGAGTGTATAATATGCGGCTGGAATCAGCAGTCTTCATGCGACGGGCAGTCGTGGCTGCATAGGCCTTCTTCATGCGGCTGGAAGTCTCGGCCGCATGAGTCTCCTCTATGTGGCTGCAAGTCTTGGCCGCATGGGCATTCTGCATGCGGCTGGCAGTTTTGGTCGCATGGGCATTCTGCATGCGGCTGGCAGTTTTGGCCGCATGAGCATTATGCATGCGGCTGGTGCCTTTGTTCGGCTTCTTCCTGGACCACATAGAGTCCCTCTTTGCCTCTGTAAGGCCAGCATCGTAGTATTTTCCTCTGCCGGACTTGGGGACAGCAGAGTCCTCTATGACTTGAAGTGGAGCCGGATAAGAGTCGCCCTTGCCGTCTTGGGCAGTAGAGAGTAGTTCGTCCAGAGCTTGGGGAGGAGCAAATGACTTGGGCCTCCACTCCCATGCGAGCCTTCTTCGTGCGGGCTCGCTTCTGGATCGGGCCAGCGCTCCCATCGGAGAGCATTTTTTCAAACGCCTGTTGGTCGAAGCGGACGACCATCTTCTGTTTTGTGGAGCCAAGTTTGGCTGCATCCGATTGCGTCACCAACTTCTCAGTCGTGTAGAAGTTTGTCCCCAGCAGAGTCGCCATCGTGTTTGCTATTGATTATAAAAGAACAGAACAGTTTTGTGGAAGGACTGGACTTTTACATCACAATACAAACTCGCTCATACAAAGAAAGCCTAGGAATGAAAACCTAGGTACAGCAATCTAAGTACAATTGTTTAGTTTTGATTCTGGGGGATGACGGAAGAGGCTCCGAAAAGCGACGGCAGCTCTGCCTTACTGTCACGACCCGCACCCTAGAGTAAGGGCACGAGAAGTGGGTACGTCCAGCCTACGCCGAAGTATCGGCGGTAGAACGCTGTCCTAGGTCAAACATCTAACAATATAAAGGTACCTATACTGTATATACACCCCGAATGGAGGTGACATAGAAAATACAGTCTCAATCAAATCTAAGGTAGAGCATGATAAGAGATAGATAAAATATGAAATCCACAAAGAGATACCACAGATAGAAGTCTAAGTGTCTAAGATACACAAACACAAAAAACATCTCAAAATTCAAGTACAGTAATCCATAAAGTAAATACAACTCAAGACAACTAAAATAACTATCTATACAACCTCTACTGTGTCTCCTCTAGGCTAGCAGGCAACCTCCAAGCTATCTGTAAAATTTATCAACAGGTCCAGTCAGGACAGGAACGAGTACAACTCATCAAAAAAACCCAAGTAATGACAGAGAACTATAAAGCAGTTATAAACAGTTTTATTGATGAATATGGCAGTTTATATTTAGGTGGTAGTATAGAGAAGCAGTAAAATACAAGAAAAGTAAAGTAACTAAAACAAGAGAAAAATGATGGCAATGAAGACTGTAAAATAAATCTAGCTGAACTAAGTAACATAATAAGTCCAGACAGCAAATGAAAAACAAGTGTGAAACTACTATAAGTCCAGTACGAGATGAATCTAATACAAGATGAATCCAGTACAAGATGATTCTAGGTAGTGATCAGAAATCCAGGTGAGACCAGCTATACTCTAATAGTGTGTTTTAAAATACTGAGATCGACATGTAAATGGCTGTAGGTAATCAGGCACATCTCTCACTGATCAGACGAGAGATGGCTATGCTTCCAGTAGATTCCAGTTGGAAGATTTCAGATTTGGGATATGTCTACATGTCTTACTCAATATTTCTCCACCCCACAATGCAAATGAATCCAGAATTTGACACGAGAATCGAGATGAGTCCAGCCAAAATATGATGATTCCAGAAATAGATTCCAGAATGATTCAAGTGATTCCAGTCATAGAGGCCAGATAAGCTTGGTAGGTGTGTCGCATACATGAATCCAGAAATATCCATACGTGTTGTAACAGAGAATCACATAAAACTAACTATAACTGAAGTACAGTAATTGACAATTAAATGAGAGAACTATCAGAGAATGTACTCGCCTGATAACCTGAACAGCTGATAGGTATAGAGGTCCAAACTGAAGCCACAGAGTCCTATTTAGAGCAACACAGGTCAAGATGTATACGAGAGATGATAAATAAAATGTACAATGCATCTGCATGCTGTCTAGGTCAAACTAGACTAAAGTCAACACTTGGTCAACTCTAGTCAACCACACTAGTCAAATTAGGTCAACTAGGTTAAGTCCTAGCCCAACAAGTCTAACAAGTCTCACTAGGCCTAACCAAGACTAGGCTAGCACTCACACAATCACAAGACAATGTGAACCACAACAATGCATAATATAAAATAGATAATATATATAAATACATACCTTCATACATACATGCATATCCACATTACATACATATTTATTTATATAGGCATATGTTACATCATGCATATTTACATAGTTACATAGATATATATACATTCATGCACATTTACATACATACTTTTATACATTATACATGTTAACATTCATTACAATGCATTATATTTTACTTATACCTTTGATTGATTCATTCATTCATATATGACATTCATTCATGCATATTACATCCTTACATGCATCTATACATTATATATATTGTATAAAACATGTAAAATAGAAGAGGAAAAAAAGGGGGGAAAACTGAAATGGAAAGGGAAGGGAAGGAAAATGTAAGGAAAAGAGAAAACATTGGACGTATACATGCTTGCATCATATATTCTACATTACCATACATGCTATCATTATATATTGCATTACAATATTTATACATTATGCATTCATATTTATCATTACATATATACCTTGCATTCATATCTAGCATTCATTATATACTTTCATGCATACTTTGTATATCATTCTTACATTCATGCATTTATGCATTGCTTACTTATATTATATTAATTGCATTCCTACATGCTTGCATTCAACCATATATATACATTAATGTAAAGAGAATATATATCATATATATATCATTTCATTGATCTAACATATCATGTATTACATACTCTATATTCATTTAATATCCATACTACATAGGCTCATAGGTTACACAAAATGCATATATCGTATATTTACTCTTCAACTAAAAACCAATACTATACCAATTGGGCCTCTACTAAATTCTAGGATTAAAGTATGTTGTAGCCCTTCGTGTTAGCTTTCCGAAACTTTAAACGGATCGTATTTTCGTGTCCGGAAGCTCCCAAAATCGCGAAAATACCGAAACACGTTCGTCTTTCGTACAGCTGACACTCAAATAATTCTACAGAAAGTTACAGAAAGAATTTGGCTTATTAAAATATATATTTGGAAAGCTAACTTCGATACGATTCTTTAAAAAAAATGGGAGATAAATCGGATTTCTAAGCTAAACGTTATGATATTTCTAAGTTGCTTTGGTTAATAAAAACGTGGATGAAAATTATGATGAATTTGACAAAAGAACACATATAGGCCAAGATACTTGGATACAAACATAGGTATCCAAATGAAACTCATTCTAACCATCCTAACTAAGATCAATCCACTCTCTAACCATTCTAAAACTGAATTTAAATATCTATTTAAACTATTATCATACATACATACACATGGGGTGTCCTAATTTGGGATCTATCAAGTAGGACACAAGACACATATCTAAAATCCTCAAGTGAGCTCCAAATGGTCTCAAATTCGAATCTAATAGGACACATGCATGAGGATGGATCCTACGGATTCAAAACTAATTTATATGCAAAGGAAATCGATTTAGAGGATGGGTTTTACCTATTGGGAGTGGAATCCCAATGAAATGCTTTAGGACACGGCTGCGATACGAAGATCCCTCAAAGTGGACACTCCCCCTTGCACTCATCTTCCAATCCTTGGTAGCACCCTTTCCTTGGAGAATGGAAATGATTGAGGGAAGGTTTAGTGAAGGAATGATTTGATTTGGAGAACAAATCAATGGGAAGGCTCTCTAAAATTGGGAAAGAAGAAAAGGAAAATAAAAGAGGCAAGATTGTAATGAATGAAATGAATCATTCTCTCCCAAAGGTGGCTACCATAAAGAGTCCATTAGGGCTAATGGAAAATGTCCTAATTGCCCCTCTCTAGTCTCATATGGTTAAGTCTAGACTAGGTTCAAGTTTGGGGTCAAAATGATCTAGTTTTGAGTCTCTAACTTAACCATTCTAACATGATAAAAATTAGTTTAATTAACTAATTTAATGTTGGGTCTTGTGAGCCATGCTTAACTTAATATTGGGTCCCATCTAGAGTTCAAGCTACCCGGGTCACAATACAAGTCGAAACGAGACGAAACTCAAACCCGACTAAACAAATCAAACAAAAACAATATTAAAAATATAAAAATTTCCCAAAATATTAAAATATAAAAAATGACCAAAATCATAATACATCAATTTAATTATTATTACAATAATCTAAAATTTACCAATTCATCAAAATCCTAAATAATTCAAGTCACAAAATGACCAAAATATCCTTAGCCTAAAAAGTTGTAAATAGTCATTCTAATCACATGGTTAGGTCCCCATGGTTAGTCTCTAAGCTTAGCAAAACTAGGGATTAACTAGTTAACCATCAAAATCACAATTCAACATTTTAAATAGTTTTAAATTGATTAAAAAAATTACCAAAAATTACAACATAAGTTAAATCTTATTATCGATTAATCAAAATTATAAAAGTTCAAAATTACCCTCATTTTAGAAAAGTGGGTGTTACAAGTCTACCCTCCTTAGAAGAATTTCGTCCTCGAAATTAAGATTGTCGTACTTTTTCTGGAGGCTCGTCCCCAACAATCATGGTCTCAGAACTTACCTAAATCATACGATTAAAAAGGATGGCATACAGGGTCATGGCATATGGTGGTAGTGAAAGTCTCATCTAGGTATACTAGTCATGCTAACCAAAAGGGTCATAGGATATCAAACATACAAGCAATCAGGGGTGTTAAACTGGAAAAGATACAGAAATAACAAATCATCAAAACTGTAAGGCAGTCTACCATCCTATATAAAAACTGGTACTTATCAGAAAATAAAATAAGATAACTACCAATTATCTATAAAGGGGTACTATTCAAAGAAAAATCAAAATCAAAAGTTAAAGAATAAAAGTCAATTGCATTGAAATCCAATCACAATATATATATATATATATATATATATATATATATATATATATATATATATATATATATTTTATATATATATTATATATATATATATATATATATATATATATATATATAGAGAGAGAGAGAGAGAGAGAGAGAGAGCGTTAGAGAGGGAAAAGCTAGCATTATGTAAAGGTTATGTGGTTAGTGTGTGTATGGGTGTATGTGGACATGTTCATAGGGTTAGATAGTAGACGTGTGTGTATGTGAAATATACATGAAAGTGTATATGAGGATTTGGGTTTGAAAACAATAGCTATCCAGTTACACTACTCATGGCATATTGGTTAACAATCTACAATGCACAACCTATTTACTCATAGCATGCATGGCTAACCATATATATATATATATATATATATATATATATATATATATATATATATATATATATATATATATATATATGTAAAGAGGTAGAGATTTAGTTATGTATATATATATACATTATAACATGTATGCATAAACTCTATATATATATATATATATATATATATATATATATATATATCTATATAGATATATTAACATAACATAGAGACGAAGGGTTAGGTTTATATGGCACTGTATACTAAGTTAGGGTGTGTGTGTCCTTGTACAGGGTTATAGCTTAGTATTGAAAGGTTAAATCCAGTTTTAGTTCAGCATTTACATATAAGAATCTGAAATAAGCTAACATTTAAACCAGTGTAATATTAACATAATGCAGTTTCAGATTTTTAGGGATTTGAAACATTACAACCAACTCAATGCTCCCAACACGTCCTAACATGATGGAGATGAAACCCTAACATACTATCCCTACATACGACAATGTATACAGCTCTAAATATTACATATTAAATCTAGAATTGAACTAAACATCTGCAATCAATAAAAAAAATGTTAACATGTATTCAGTTTTAGGATTTTGGAGAATTTTGAACATCAAACCAACCCAATGTTTTTCACAACCTAACATATAAAAAAAAATGAAACCTAACATTATATTCCTACATACAAGAATGTATATAGCTCAAAATATTACATTTAAAACAACAGATTGAACTAATATTTAAAATCTAGTATTAATGGTTAATATGCACACGGTCTTAGATTTGACAATTTCAAATACAAAACTCAACCAATTTCTTTAAGAATTGAAACCCTGTATGAACATACATGTGTAGTGATGTAACAAAACTAATAACATGAAATTTATATTTAAATTACGAATTTAAGCTGGAAAAAGAAGAGAACCAGAAATACTGGGGTTTTGAGAATTTAAACATCAACAACATATTAATATATATTCAGATAGGTTGGTAATCAAAGTGTAACATGCATACGCATCAGGCAAGGGTCTGTGTCCGCTATATATATTCTCATGTCCTAATATAAAAATCAAATTCCATATCAAGACCAACATTTAGATTCCTACCAAGATTACAAAGTAGGTGATTGATGTAATCAAGACAGTTTTTTTATTATTATTATTATTTAATACAAGAATAATAGCAAGAAGAAAATAACGATAAAATCTGTTCTGCTTATCTGTTTAAAAGAAGAACCATTTTGAAACCAGAGCTATAATATCAAATCCAAGATAAGGTCTAACAAAATCATCGATTCATTGTATTAAGAAGAAATTCATAGTAAGAAGTTACACAAGGTTTATAATACAGCTAAAGCTACTCCTAAGTTAAATAATGAGAAGGAAAACAAACAAAACAAACAATAATTCTTTTTTTTGAGAATGACTGAAACAAAAGTAGAAAAAACATATTCAAGAATATTTAAGGTACAATCTGATAATCATATGTGTCTATCCAAAATTATGGTACTCTAAATCCTCGTCATACTAGTAAGCAAGGCTACGATAATCACAAAGTCCTCGACTTAGGCACATACCTCTAGAATCATGGTATTTAAATTTTTTGCGATGCCGCTAGCTTGGCTGCAAAAACCTTAAATTCCTACACCCGAGAAATATATCCAAAGTCAGACTATATGTCCTCACCATGCTGGCTAATGTAACTGTAGAAGACTAGATTCTATAACTTAGATGACCTAGCCCATATAATTTCATCTTGACAAAAATTAAATTAAATCAACAATGGATACCCAAAATCAAATTCATTAACTAACCAAGAAAGATAAATATAAACTATTAGAATCAAATTTCGAGATATTTTATAATGAGATTCTCAAGGGTCATCCCAGGAATCTCTCAAGGGATCCTAACTGTGATTGACTACCTTCAAAAATATATCCTAATCCTACTGCAGGCTGTAGTGGTACTCTAGTTCGAATACCACTACACAAACTCGACCTGCATAGGCCACCACTAAAAATGTGTCACGACCCACACCCTAGAGTAGGGGCACGAGAAGTGGGTACGTCCAGCCTACGCCGCAGTATCGACAGTAGAACGCTGTCCTAGGTCAAACATCTAACAATATAAAGGTACCGGTACAGTATATACACTCCGAATGGAGGTGACATAGAAAATACAGTCTCAAGCACATCTAAGGTAGAGCATAATAAGAGATAGATAAAATATGAAATCCACAAAGAGATACCACAGATAGAAGTCTAAGTGTCTAAGATACACAAACCCAGAAAACATCTAAAAATTCAAGTACAGTAATCCATAAAGTAAATACAACTCAAGACAACTAAAATAACTATCTATACAACCTCTACTGTGTCTCCTCTAGGCTAGCAGGCAACCTCCAAGCTACCTGTAAAATTTATCAATAGGTCCAGGCAGGACAGGAACGAGTACAACTCATCAAGAAAACCCAAGTAATGACAGAGAACTATAAAGCAGTTATAAATAGTTTTATTGATGAATATGGCAGTTTATATTTAGGTGGTAGTATAAAGAAGCAGTAAGATACAAGAAAAGTAAAGTAACTAAAACAAGAAAAGAATGATGGCAATGAAGACTGTAAAATAAATCTAGCTGAACTAAGTAACATAATAAGTCCAGACAGCAAATAAAAAACAAGTGTGAAACTACTAGAAGTCTAGTACGAGATGAATCAAATACAAGATGAATCCAGTACAAGATGATTCTAGGTAGTGATCAAGAATCCAGGTGAGACCAGCTATACTCTAATAGTGTGTTTTAAAATACTGAGATCGACATGTAAACGGCTGTAGGTAATCAGGCACATCTCTCACTGATCAGACGAGAGATGGCTATGCTTCCAGTAGATTCCAGTTGGAAGATTTCAGATTTGGGGTATGTCTACATGTCTTACTCAATATTTCTCTGCCCTGTAATACAAATGAATCCAGAATTCGATACGAGAATCGAGATGAGTCCAGCCAAAATATGATGATTCTAGAAATAGATTCCAGAATGATTCCAGTAATAGAGGCCAGATAAGTTTGGTATGTGTGTCGCATACATAAATCCAGAAATATCCATACGTGTTGTAACAGAGAATCACATAAAACTAACTATAATTGAAGTACAGTAATTGACAATTAAATGAGAGAACTATCAGAGAATGTACTCCCCTGATAACCTGAACAGATGATAGGTATAGAGGTCCAAACTGAAGCCACAGAGTCCTTTTTAGAGCAACACAGGTCAAGATGTATACGAGAGATGATAAATGAAATGTACAATGCATCTGCATGTTGTCTAGGTCAAACTAGACTAAAGTCAACACTTGGTCAACTATAGTCAACCACACTAGTCAAATTAGGTCAACTAGGTTAAGTCCTAGCCCAACAAGTCTAACAAGTCTCACTAGGCCTAAACAAGCCTAGGCTAGCACTCACACAATCACAAGACAATGTGAACCACAACAATGCATAATATAAAATAGATAATATATATAATACATACCTTCATACATATATGCATATCCATATTACATACATATTTATTTATATAGGCATATGTTACATCATGCATATTTACATAGTTACATAGATATATATACATTCATGCACATTTACATACATACTTTTATACATTATATATGTTAACATTCATTACAATGCATTATATTTTACTTATACCTTTGATTGATTCATTCATTCATATATGACATTTATTCATGCATATTACATACTTATAAGCATCTATACATTATATATATTGTATATAACATGTAAAAATAGAAGAGGAAAAAAAGGGGAAAAACTGAAATAGAAAGAGAAGGGAAGGAAAATGTAAGGAAAAGAGAAAACAGTGGACGTATACATGCTTGTATCATATATTCTACATTACCATACATGCTATCATTATATATTGCATTACAATATTTATACATTATGCATTCATATCTATCATTACATATATACCTTGCATTCATATCTAGCATTCATTATATACTTTCATGCATACTTTGTATATCATTCTTTCATTCATGCATTTATGCATTGCTTACATACATTATATTAATTGCATTCCTACATGCTTGCATTCAACCATATATATACATTAATGTAAATAGAATATATATCATATATATCATTTCATTCATCTAACATATCATGTAATACATACTCTATATTCATTTAATATCCATACTATATAGGCTCATAGGTTACACAAAATGCATATATCGTATATTTACTCTTCTACTAAAAACCAATACTGTATCAATTGGGCCTCTACTAAATTCTAGGATTAAAGTATGTTGTATCCCTTCGTGTTAGCTTCCTGAAACTTTTAACGGATCGCATTTTCGTGTCCGGAAGCTCCCGAAATCGCGAAAATACCGAAACACGTTCGTCTTTCGTACAGCTGACACTCAAATAATTCTATAGAAAGTTACAGAAAGAATTTGGCTTATTAAAATATATATTTGGAAAGCTAAATTCGATACGGTTCTTTGAAAAAACGGGAGATAAATCGGAGTTCTAAGCTAAACGATATGACATTTCTAAGTTGTTTTGGTTAATAAAAACTTGGATGAAAATTATGACGAATTTGACAAAAGAACACATATAGGCCAAGATACTTGGATACAAACATAGGTATCCAAATGAAACTCATTCTAACCATCCTAACTAAGATCAATTCACTCTCTAACCATTCTAAAACTGAATTTAAATATCTATTTAAACTATTATCATACATACATACACATGGGGTGTCCTAATTTAGGATCTATCAAGTGGGACACAAGATACATATCTAAAATCCTCAAGAGAGCTCCAAATGGCCTCAAATTTGAATCTAATGGGACACATGCATGAGGATGGATCCTACAGATTCAAAATTAATTTATATGCAAAGGAAATCGATTTAGAGGATGGGTTTTACCTATTGGGAGTGGAATCCCAATGAAATCTTCTAGGACACGGCTCCGATACGAAGATCCCTCAAAGTGGAAACTCCTCCTTCTACTCATCTTCCAATCCTTGGTAGCACCCTTCCCTTGGAGAATGGGATGATTGAGAGAAGCTTTGGTGAAGGAATGATTTGATTTGGAGATCAAGTCAATGGGAAGGCTCTCTAAAATTGGGGAAGAACAAAAGGAAAATAAAAGAGGCAAGATTGTAATGAATGAAATGAATCATTCTCTCCTAAAGGTGGCTATCATAAAGAGTCCATTAGGGCTAATGGAAAATGTCCTAATTGCCCCTCTCTAGTCTCATATGGTTAAGTCTAGACTAGGTTCAAGTTTGGGGTCAAAATGATCTAGTTTTGAGTCTCTAACTTAACCATTCTAACAAGATAAAAATTAGTTTAATTAACTAACCTAATATTGGGTCTTGTGAGCCATGCTTAACTTAATATTGGGTCCCATCTAGAGCTCAAGCTTCCCGGGTCACAATACAAGTCGAAACGAGACGAAACTCAAACCCGACTAAACAAATCCAATAAAAACAATATTAAAAATATAAAATTTTCCCAAAATATTAAAATATAAAAAATGACCAAAATCATAATACATCAATTTAATTATTATTAAAATAATCTAAAATTTGCCAATTAATCAAAATCCTAAATAATTCAAGTCATAAAATGACCAAAATACCCTTAGCCTAGAAAGTTATAAATAGTCATTCTAATCACATGGTTAGGTCCCCATGGTTAGTCTCTAAGCTTAGCAAAACTAGAGATTAACTAGTTAACCATCAAAATCAAAATTCAACATTTTAAATAGTTTTAAATTGATTAAAAAAATTACCAAAAATTACAACATAAGTTAAATCTTATTATCGATTAATCAAAATTATAAAAGTTCAAAATTACCCTCATTTTAGAAAAGTGGGTGTTACACTTACTCTTTAGACGATCGGACGTAGCCTTGGCTCTGATGAAGAAATGCTCTTGGAATGTGTGGGGGGACTCCTCTTTGCGTGCCTTTTTCTCTCTGTGTATGCAGCCGGGGTTCCTCTCTCTTTTGCAAGGGAATGGCACCTTGCTATTTATAGGAGTGGGGTGTCATCATTAGGGTTTGCAATGATTGTCCTAAAAAAGTCGGCGGCTTGGGGATTTAATTATCATTTTCCTTGATCCTATTTTATTGGCAATTAATCTGGACCACTAATCTTGATTGCAACGAATCTGAACAATTAATGCTGATTGTGTCAAATCCGTATGGGCAATTAATATTGATTGTCATAAATCTTTGGAAGCTCTGATCTCCTGCCACTTGTTATAACCACAAGATTGTAATAAATCTGCTTTGATTCGAGTAATTATGATGATTGCACTAAATCTGGTTGTTGGGATTTGTTGATAAATCTTGATTGATTTAATGCCACGTGTCTAACCATCATTACGGGGAAACTGATCTTCTGCCACGTGCCAGAACCGCGAGCCACAGCCGCATGAGGGTAGCTTCCGAAATCTGAGCCGCATGGGGGTGGTTTCCAATCGAGCCGCATAAGACTAGCCACGTGTCAAGGCTATATGGGCATGGCCTTTCAGTATTTGAGCCGCATTGATATGATCCCTATGATCCGAGCCGCATGAGGACAGCGGCCGCATAGGGTGGCTTTTTAGGATTTGAGCCGCATGACGATAGTCTCCACGATCCGAGCCGCATGAGAGCATCAGCCGTATAGGGGGGGCGGCAGCCGCATAGAGAGCTTTGGTGTATGGTGGATTGTGCCAGTTGTATAGGATATTTCTTTTATTTCCCGAGGAACACGCCGTCATGTCAGAGTTCATCATTTCAGATTTAATGTCAGAGTTATCACTTTATTGTTAGAGCATTTAATAGGAGCAGTCACTTTATGACCAGCTGTGAAAGCAAGCTGCATAGGGCCACGTGATTCTTTTCTGAGCCGTATGAGGCTATTAGAGAGTTTCTGAGCCGTATGAGGCTCTGATAGATTCCTGAGCCGCATGAGGCTCCTTCTGTTTTGAGCCGCATGGGCTTCTTCTGTTTTGAGCCGCATGGGTTTTTCTTGTTCTTTTTCATGCTTCTACACTTGGTCCATTAAAGGTTATGCAATTTGACCTCGGGCGGAGCACAACTTTTTGTGTGTTATATTCTTCCCCACCTAAGGCGTTAACGTCCTCGTTAACCATGTTCGCTGAGAAATGCCTAAACCTCGGCCTCGAACTGATGCAGCGTATCAGTACGTTTCCAGCTGGACTCGCTGTGCGACATTCTATCCACTTGATGAGGTACTCCACGTACGGGGAAACGCCTCGCCGACGATTAGTCCTCTCGTCGAGCATGGCTTCCACTTCCTTATCAAAGGATGTAGTCATGGTCACCGTGCGATGCTTCGAAACTCCACGCTGAGGGTCCTCCTGATGGAACTGGGGATTCTCAAGACCCTAGTTGGTGTATGTATTGATCAATAGAAAGTTAAACAGAAATAAACGTGTTCTAACCCTTCATAGGAGGAAACTAGGGTTTATGAATTATAACTGCGGCGGGAAGAAGACAACAGTTCCTAGTAATCTCGAGCACTCACGACCCCAAGATCATCTGCACGTATTGCTTCCTCGGGTTGGATGCCGTGTGGGCGACGATCTCCCAACATTTTCTTCTCCTTGGTAGCCTCCCTTTCTCTCCTTACGTAAATCACGAATTTAGAGCAAGCTTCTTATTTCTCATAGATATGTGACGGCCAGAGAATAGAGGATATATATAAGGCTACGGCAGTGACCATAAGGAGAAATTAGGGTTAGGCCTCCTAACGAATCTAGGTATCCCATGTTCTGCCCGAACACACAACCCAGGCCCACTAACAATAGCTCGGTCCACTAAAGTGCTATTGTTGTACTGCCTTCCTAATCCTAAATTATGATTGTGAGCTCCTTTTATTATATGCTCGTTTGGCTCCCCATATTAAGATATAGAATATCCGTTGATCAAATTAAGTTACTGCAACTATATTGATCAACATCTTTTATCCTTAAGTAGTACCACTCAACTTTATTTGTCATGTCGGATATAATCCACCTGCGAGGTTTACATGGCAATCCTTATGAACACCATAAGGGGACATCATCAACCCGACGTATCGGGACATGGATTCCTTTTATAATCAACAACCCATCATACATACAATGTTATTACCCAATTCATAGAGGTTGTTGACCCATAATGAATCTCACTCTTTTATGAGTCAAAGTAATGCACACTGCATATACATGTCTATTATTATATCCGGATTAAGAGCACAAGCATCCATAATAACAGAGGTATTTGTTCCCTTATGTAGTCAGTACAAAGAGAACAACCTCAAGTGGTCTTGTTCAATATACACAAAGTGTACTAGTGTAAACCTATAGTCAAAATAGACTAATACCAGATTACACTACAACCTTTCCAATGGATTGTCCAAGTCCATCTAGGTTGTGAACTATTTATATATTCCATAGGAAACTGACAATATGATCTTCTGTATAACACCATACACCATATTATCTACAATATAGAATATCAGACACTTGCATTAACACTTGCAACAAATACAATATGCAAACATTTGCCCATATGATTCTCGATCAAAAATTAAGGAAATAAACTTAATACAAAAGTGATGCTTTTAGTATATAACCCTAACAATCTCCCACTTATACTCAAAGCATTACTTTTCAGTATACTGTTACAAATCTCCTACTTATAGTTAAAGCCATGCTTCTATACATCTGACTCTCATTCCCTCAACATGACTATCAAAAGCCTTAGCTGGGAAGCTCTTTGTAAAGGGATCAGCTAGGTTGTCAGCTGATGCTATCTTGATCACAACAACTTTTCCTTTCTTTACGAAATCTCGTATCAAGTGGTACTTATGCTTAATGTGTTTACCAGTCTTATGGGTGCGTGGTTCCTTCGAGTTGGCAACTGTACCACTATTATCACAATAAAGTGTAATAGCCTTAGGCAAACTAGGTCCCACATCCAAGTCCAACAAGAAGTTTCTGAGCCAAACCACCTCTTTGGTTGCCTCAGTGGCTGCCATATAGTCGGCTTCCATGGTAAAATCAATAATAAATTTTTGCTTCATACTCCTCCACACAATGGCTCCACCTCCCAAAGTAAATACATAACCTGAGGTAGATTTCCTGGAATCCCAATATGACTGAATATTTGAGTCTGTATACCCCAAGGGAACTAAACTATCTGCCTGGTAAACTAGCATATACTCTTTACTCCTTTTCAGGTACTTAAAAATATGCTTTACGGTAGTCCAGTGCTTGTCCTGGGTTAGACTGATATATGCTGGCCATGCCAACAGCAAAGCAAATGTCTGGTCTCGTATATAGCATTGCATACATTAAGCTTCCTACTGCTAAAGCATAAGGAACTGCTTTCATGTTCTCTATCTCTTTAGGTGTCCTCGGACACTGCTCCTTTAATAGAGCAATCTCATGCATAAAAGGTAAGAAACCTTTCATAGAATTTTCCATACTAAAACGAGTTAGTACAGTATCGATATAGGAAGCTTGGGACAAGCCCAACATCTTTTTCTTACGATCTCGTAGAACTTTGATCCCAAGGGTGTGACCTACTTCTCCCAAGTCCTTCATATCAACCTATTTGGATTACCATACCCTTATATTAGATAATAACTTCACATTGTTTCGAATAAGCAAGATGCCATCTACGTAAAGTACTAGGAATACCACCACGTTTCTGTCACACTTTCTGTATACACATGCTTCATCCTGACATAGATCAAAACCATAAGATTTTATCACGTGATCAAAATATATGTTCTAAGATCTGGAGGCTTGCTTAAGTCCATAAATAGACTTCTTGAGCTTACAAACAAGATGCTCTTGGCCCTTTTTAATGAACCCGTCTGGTTGCTTCATATAGATGTCTTCCTCAAGATTTCTATTAAGGAAAGCTGCCTTGACATCTATTTGCCAAATCTCATAATCGAGATGAGCTGTAATAGATAAAAGAATTCGGATAGACTTAAGCATGGCTACTAGCTAAAAGGTTTTCTCAAAATTGATACCCTCTTTTTAAGAAAAACCTTTTGCAACAAGTCGACCTTTAAAGGTTTCAACATTACCATCTAATCCTCTTTTTCTCTTATAGCCCCACTTGCATCCAATGGCTTTTACACCAACGGGTGGTTCTACAAGCTCCCAGACCTGATTGGAATACATAAATTCTATTTCAAATATCATGCTTTTTGCCAAGACTCTGCATCTTTATCTTGGAGTGCTTAGTTATAGGTACAGGGATCATAATCTTGTTCCTCAAGGACGAAGTCTGACGACTCACCCAAGAACATATATCTATCAGGTTGTATCACAACCCTTCCACTACGACGAGGCACTATCGGTTGTGGTGTAACATTTGTGATACGTTGTGCAGTTATTTGTGGTTCATCCTCTTTTACTGTTGGTACTGAAGTACTTGGTGTCCCACCTCTCAGTTCTTCTTGAACAACTCTATTTGTGGGTTATGGTTCATCACGTAGTCTTCCTCTAAGAATCAAGCATTAGTGCTAACAATGACCTTCTGATCCTTAGGCTCCTTTCGTTCCTCTTGGATAGCCTACAAACAAGTGTACTTCTGTACGAGATTCCAACTTTTCTACTTTTCCATTAAGCACATGTGCTGGACTATCCCAAATGCTAACATGTTTCAGACTAGGCTTCCGCCCAATCCACAGCTCTATGGGAGTAAGAGGTACTGACTTAGAAGGAACCAAGTTCAAAATATAAGCTGCAGTCTCTAAGGCATATCCCCAAAACGAATATGGAAAATCCAAGTAACTCTTCATTGATCTAACCATCTTCATAAGAGTTTTATTCCTTCTTTCGGCTACACCATTCTGCCGGGGCGTTCCATGTGCAGTCAATTGGGATGTAATCCCAGCCTCTGATAAATAATCCCTAAACTCTCAAAAGAGGTACTCGACACCACGATCTAATCATAGTGACTTGATACTTTTTCTATGACATTTCTCCGTTTCAGCCATAAACTTTTGGAATTTCTCAAAGCACTCAAACTTACGGCGCATCAAATAAATATATCCATACCTTGAATAATCGTCAATAAATGTGACATAATATTCAAAGCCACCTCTAGCCTGGATAGTCATAGGTCTACACAAATCAGAATTAACCAATTCCAACACATCTTTGGCCCTATACCCCTTTGCCGTAAAAGGGCTTTTGGTCATTTTACCTTCCAAGTAGGATTCACAGACTGGTAGTGCCTCCACTTCTAATAAACTAAAAGGTCCATCTTCAACTAGTCTATGAATCCTTCTTAGGTTAATATGTCCTAAACGCAAGTGCCAAAGATATGTTTGGTTCATACAAGAAGGTTATTTTCTCTTATTTAAGTTAGATGACATATTATTCATTTCCAGAAGTTGCATTGTGAGCGAAATAGGATTAATGACATACATATTATCAACTAATGCACCAGAACAGATAAAATGTTTATTCTTTCTAATAATAATATTGTTATTAAAATAAACTGAATATCCATCCTTAACTAACATAGAAACAGAAATTAAATTCCTTCTAAGTGAAGGTGCATAAAGACAATCTCTCAATGTCAAAAACTTATTTCTACCAAAAGATAAAGTAACATCTCCTAATGCAACGGCCGCTACTTTTGTAGCGTCACCCATGAACAAGCATATCTCTCCATCACTGAGACGTCTGGTTTCTTGGAACCCCTGTAGTGTATTGCAGACTTGATTAGTGGCTCCTGTATCTACATACCAGGTACCGGTAGATAACACCGCTAAACATGTTTCAATTACTAGTAAAAGAGATATACCTTCTTTGTTCCCTTGTTTGAGAAGTGGACAGTCACTCTTCCAATGTCCTGACCCTTTGCACTTGAAACATTTGCCTTTCGACTTTTTCACAACGCCTTGAGGTCCCATGCCCTTCTTTGCTTATTTTTCAATGTTATTCTTCTTCTTACCGTCTTTTGGCTTAGAAGTAGAAGCCTTTTCAGAAACAAAAATATGACCACTCTACATAAAGAGAGATTCAGCATCTTATAGCTCTTTTGCAAGTTCTGTCAAACTATACAACCTTTTGTTCATGTTGTAGTTAAGGCAAAAATTGTTAAAACTTTTAGACATAGTTTCGAGAATGATATCGACCTGGGGTTCCCCATAGATTTCAGCTCCAAGGATCTCCATCTCATTCAGATGACCCATCATCTTGAGAACATGGTCCCTTACTGCTTACCTTCAGCCATTTTGTTTTCATCAAATACTTTATAGCAAACTGCCTAGCTGCTCTACTCTGATGTCCGAAGAGTTCCTTGCGGTTATACATCATGTCATAAGATGTGGCTATGGACAGATGTTGATGTTGTAGTACATTTGACATAGATGCCTGAATGTAACACCGCGCTATCTCACCTGTCGTTTCCACTTCTTATAAGCCTTTTTGACCTCTTCAACAGAGTTAACATTAGGCCTCCTCAGCAAGTACATATTTGTACTCCTCGGCAGTCAGGATAACATCCAAATTACGTTTCCAGTCAATATAATTAGGTCCAATAAGTTTGTTTTCTTTAAGAATTACCATAAGTGGACTGAAAGAACCCATTTTTGAAATCCTGAGAATCATATAAATAAAAATTATGTAGGGCAAATTTTTCTTTATTAATTAAATATTGATTCCCTCAAAACAATAATAAGAAATTCACCAACACCTTGAACACCATGAATTTAGCATGCCACGATAGTGTAGACGTATACAAATTCAACTTTGTTCAAGTAGGTTTTTTTTATTAATTTTACTATCATGTCAACATAACTTTATGACAAATAAAATTAATATGTTGGTCTTGTTCATAGAAATGACTCCGATGGAAAGGATACCATTATTTGTATCTAAGTGTATACCATTACTTAATACTAAGTCCATTACCTGTTAATGAGTTCCTTCAGATGGAGAAGTGAACACATACTAGGTAACTATCTACAATTATCCCTAAGGAAATTTGTACTAGTGATCCATAATTATACTCATCCGATATGGAGGAAGGTACTAAAGCCAACGCACAAGTATAATTACATCACTTACAAGCTAGTAATGGAGGCCATAGGATTTTTGCTAAATAAATATCCTCTCCCACTTAGTTATTTAACAATAAGGGTTTTTCTAGTAGTTGATATTGTGTCCATGTTGTCCATTATTAAAGCAGGCTTAGTTTTCAAAAAAAAATCCACCGAATAATAAACAATCATAATCAGAATAAGCAAGACAACAAACAGAAGAAAAATATCCAACTATTATGGTCATCTTTCCTGCTTTGTCCTCAATTATTCGAATCCAAAATCTGCCGCTGCGCAGATCTACTCGAGGTTCGACCTGCCAGGTCAGGACTGCTTAAAACCAGCATCTGGTTTGTCAATTCCTTCATCGAAAATCATCTGTTTACTTCTGGACTTCTCAAAACCAGCATCTCATCCGGCGTCAGAAACAACCACCACCGCCATCACGATTGATCAAAAAAATAATTAAAATTGCATCAATCCTATGCCTCCCGAAGGAGGTCACACATAATCTAGATTGAAAAATTAAAATTATAAGCACGATCAACCCTCGTGATTTTAATTACATCCTGAACAACAACAACATCCATGACATGTCCGTGGTTTAAAACAACACAAACAAAAATGTGCATTGGACCATAATAGTTGGACATAAGATGCCTGCAAAATCGGTTAGAACAGATCTACATCTACCGACTATTACACAAAGTAAGTTTTATTGGACAACATGGACGTATCAATCAATACGCAGATCCAAAGTGGCTCTGATACCAATTGATGGAACTGGGGATTCCCAAGACCCTAGTTTCGTGTGGGCGACGAACTCCTAACCTTTCCTTCTCCTTGGCAGCCTTCGTTTCTCTCCTTACGTGAATCACGAATTTAGAGAAAACTTCTTATATCTTATATATATATTTATATATATATATATATATATAGATAGATAGATGGATTCCCTCCTCTCCGATCCCTCTCGCCCCCTTCCCCTCCTGGCCCGCTCCGTCGCCCGACATCCCCGCCCTCCCATCCTCCGGCCAGCCGACTATGACGCCCTCTATCAGCGCTCATCGTCGACGGCGAGGTCGTAACCGCCGAGTGTCTCCGTACCCCGCCACCTCTCCTCCCAAGGCGGGCGGCCTCCATCGTACGACCGGCTGGACCCCGACCGGCCGCTCCCTCTTCGGGCTGCGGTGCCGGCCCCCCCGCTCCTTCCTCCCCTCGATTCTGGGATCTCTCCCTCCTCGGAGTTACCCCTCGTCTCCTGCCTACTTGCTCTCCAGAGTCGGAGGGGTTCCTCCGCTCGCCTCCTCCTCTAGCCGGGCTGTCCCGGCCGCGTCGTGCCCCGCCGTCTCGGAGTCGTATGGCGTGGATATGAACGTTTCAGGAGGTGGTGATAGTCAGACCCCCGCCGCCTTCGATCCCGCCGGTCGGTGACCCCTCTCCCCTTTCCCACCCTCCGTCGGTTTCCATTCCCTTCTTCCTCCTCGTGCTCGCTTGTCGCAGAAGCTCGTCGCCCTGGTCGAGCGTTCCTCGGCGTTGCTCCGGCAGACCCAATCCGCGGTGGCGCCCCGTGACTCTCCACCATCCTCCATTGTCCGAGGTGCTAAACTTCTTGCCTCGCCGTTGGCCGTACCTCCGTGGCAGCGGCCCCATCTTCCCGCACCCGGCGTTCGTCGACCGGTCGATGCGCCCTCGGCAGGCTCAGTCTTGGCTCCGCCCACGGTGGCGTGTTCGGAGCTGCGGACGTCCCATCCGTCCCGTCACTCCTCATGGGCCTACAGCCTCGGGGGAAGCGTGCCTCGAGTGTCGAGCGTTGACGCTCCAGTTGCTTCCTCGGATGACCCGCTGTTGCTTTGTGTAGGGATTTTAAATCCTCCCTCTGTGGGCCCCTGCCCTGTGGAACAACACGAGGATCCCCCCCTTGCGCTGGAACATGATGTGCCTCTTTACGCAGTTCATCCCGAGCACGTGGGCCCCTTTTATGTGACAACCTACTCTAATTTGCCTCCAGCGCAATTGGTCCAGCATTTTTTTGCCCCCACCCCCTCTCGTGGGACCCACGGCTACCCATTCTGCCTCCTCTATCATCCATCCTGCGCAGTTGACTCAACACAGGTTGGCCCCCCCTCTTGTGGGGCCCCCGGCTCCCCTAGCTGCCTCTGCGCTCCTGTTGGGTCTATCCCCCTTCGTGGGCTCACTACTTCCCGTACCTCCCCTTCCGCGCCTGACGGACCCCATCCCAGCCACCCCATCCTTGCAGACGCTTGCGCGCCCTCCCGTTGGCGCACCTCGCGGCTCCCTCTCGGACAGCTCCCTGCTGGGTCAGGCACCGGTTCCCTAGGCTGTCGCCTGCGAGGCTCTCATCCCCCCACTGGCCTTTGCCTGCTCGGGTCCTTCCTTGGCGCAAGCCTCCTTTCACCCGGCAGTTGCCGATGTGGGCATTCAGGCCGACAACCGCCTCCTTCCTCCGCCACCCAGCGGTGTTCTCTCGAGCTTCCCGGCAGATCCCCTCTCACTTCAGGCCCTTGCTGATGCTGCCCCCTCCCCGAGACGCGGACCGCCCTCGCCCTCTGGCCTGGACCGTTCAGTATCTAGTAGCCTCCCCAGCTCCACCTCCTTCGCGGATGCCTTACGTTCTGATCGGTCTTCGTCGGGCCCCTTCCCGGCCGTGGAAGTCGTCATGCCGGACGTCACTCTGACGCCACCGCCGGACGGATACCCTATCCGGGTCTCCTTCTCCTACGAGAAGATCCGCTCCCTCTCTTCCCCCTTCATCAGGACTCTGGTACTCAAGTACGGATCCGGATGCCCTAAAATCTCTTTAGTTCGGGAGGCCACCACCAGATGGGGACTCTCGGCGACATTCCGGATTGCTCCCCTCGACCCCAAACACATGTTTCTTCATCTTTCCTCCGACCAGGACTACAGCAAAGTGTGGGCGAAAGGCACGACCAAAATTGACACTCAGTTTGTCAAATTGTCAAATGGTCACCGAACTTTAATCCCAAGATCGATTCGACCATCGTCACCTCCTGGGTCACCCTTTCCAATCTCCCCCTAGTATGCTTCCCTACTGCAGCCCTTAAGAGGATCGCCAGCTCTTTCGGAGTCCTTGTGGCCATCGCCGAAAAAATGAGGAACGTCTCCAAATGTAACTACGCAAAGATTTGCGTAGAGATGGACCTCACAAACGAGCCACCCAAACTGACCGAGATAGAACTCGGAGATCAGTCATTCAGCCAAGCGCTGGTTTACGACAACAGCATTATTTTCTGTCAATACTGCTAGATGTGCGGCCACTTGCTACAACACTGCTTCCGTGCATACCCAGAACTCAAGAAACCTGTCCCCATGAAAGCGTGCGATACAGGCACGGCACCCTCATCCCGCCCCACAACGCAGATCCCCTCAATCCCCCCATCTCCCACTCGGAGTTCCCCCATCCATACCGTTTCTGTCTCCGCACCACCCCCTTCTCTCGCCATCACCCTCCACAATTCCTTCGGAGCGCTAGACTCGGACCCAGCTGATGGAGCTCCAGAGATGCCGGTATCCGATTGCCTCCTAAACCCCCTTCCCCCTTCACTCGCCATCACTCTCCATAATTCCTTCGGAGCTCTAGACTTTGACCCGGATGATTACTCTCCAGAGACGCCTATCGCCGGTGTCCTCCCTAATCCCCCATCCTTTCCTCCTATCGGCCTCGCACTCGTTCCCCTCCAAATCCTCCTATCACCCCTACCTCCCCCGCTGCTCCCCTCCAAGCCTCCTCCTCCGAACTCGTGATTCCCAGTGATCAGCCTTTGGCCATCAGAGCACACTTCAATAGTACGGTAGCCGGGGCTCTGTCCTCTGCCGATCCACCTCCCCCCTTGCCCGGCCATGGTTCCTCCTCGCCCGCTCACCGACAGATTTTGGCAGGCTCAGAAAGCGAGTTTCCTTGACCGAGACAATCCTCTTTGCGCACTAGCGGAGTGTGAAGACTCTGACACTTCCCCTTCGGCAGTCGCAGTCGTCAACTCGAGTTCAGATGGGGCTATTACACCGGTCTGTTCCAGCCCCGAAAACAACAATCTCAAGAAAAAGAAGAAATCTAAGAAATAAAGGCAGCGTACGGCGATGACCACGAGATCCGCCGCAAAGCTGCAAAACACCCCTGCCTCCTCCCTTAATGCCTAATATTCTTTCTTGGAATGTTCGAGGCATTGGGAATAAACAGACTTTGAATCGGATCATCAGCCTTACCAAATCCAATCGGATTGATTTACTTGTCATTATTGAACCCAAAATACCCCACAAAAGAATGAAAGAAATTCAACTCAAGCTGGGATTCCCTTCCGCGATCTCCGGATGTCACGACATTTGGATCTTCTTCGCCGCTGATTTCCACTTTGGCATTACTAACGACTCCCCTCAGGCCCTCTCCTGTTGGGTGGAGCATCCCGCCTTCAAGTCCCGCATCCTTCTTTCGGCCATCCACGGTAGCTGCAGCATCCCGGAGCGTAGAGTTCTTTGGAAGCTTCTGTCGGGGCCCTCCCTCCCCTACGACGATATGCCGTGGCTTTGCATCGGAGACTTCAACACAGTATATTACAGAGAGAAAAAATCCGGTGGTCGTGACCCCCATCATTCGGCCATGGAGGACTTCAATAACTTCGCCTTAACCGCCCACCTTTTTGCTATCCCCTTCCACGGCAACCAGTTCACTTGGTACAACATGCAAGATGGATCGCGTAGGCAGTACTCCCGCCTTTATCGTGCCATGGTGAATGACTGCTGGTCGGACTTGGGATTGATCAGTAATCTGTCGCATCTGAACTCCATCGAATTCGACCATTCCCCCATCTTTCTCGAGATTAGCAACACCCATAACCTCATCAATAAATCCTTCCGCTTCCTCGACTTCTGGCGCCACCACCCCCAGTTCATGAACATAGTGGAAGAGGCTTGGGCCTCTGTCACTCACCCGGATCCTCTGGTCAGAATTGCTACCAAACTCAAAGCTACAAGAAAAGCCCTTACGGCCTGGAGCAAAATTGCTTTCGGAGACATTTTTCAAGCCATTAAAGATGCTGAAGACGTTGTCACCCGTACGGAGATCGATTTTGCCGTCTTCAATTTCCAGGAGAATTGTGCCTCTCTCAACCTCATCCAGGCGATCCTTAAATCTAGAATCAGGGTTGAAACTGAATTCTGGAGACAAAAGGCTAGATTAACCTTGGACATGGAAGGGGACAAGAACTCTGGCTTCTTTCACAAATGCGTCAAAGGACGCAGAAGCTCTCTTAAGATCCATCGTATCTGCGACGAAAATGGCCAACTTCTGGACGATCAGGAGAACATTCAGACGGCAGCCCCGAACTATTTCTCCAACATGTTTGTTAAAGAGGCCGTGGTTAAAGATAACGGATTCCTGTCCGAGATCCCCTCCCTGATTTGCGACAGGGATAACGAGAGCCTACACGCTCCCCCCTCCGTCGACGAGGTTAAGACCGCTGTGTGGTCCATTAATGCTAATAGCGCTCCGGGTCCGGACGGGTTCAACGGGGTATTTTTTCGAACATGCTAGGACATCATTCGGTCCGACCTCTGGGATGCCACAACCATATTTTTTCAAGGAGCCACGTATCCGAAATCTATATCCTCCGCCCACATCATCCTCATTCCCAAGAAAGACAACCCGGAGACCTTTAAAGACTTCAGACCAATCAGCCTCTGCACATTCACCAACAAAATTATTTCTAAAATCATCGCCTCCAGAATGTCGGACCTTCTCCCCAGAATCATCTCCGAAGAGCAAAGCGGCTTCGTCAAAGGTCGTAATATCACCGATAATATCCTCATGGCTCAAGAAATGATCACTTGCATGAAATTTCCATCCAGGGGGGAACGTCGCCATCAAACTGGACATGGAAAAAGCATACGACCATCTTGACTGGCAGTTTATGATCTGGGTGTTCAGAGCCTTGGGTTTCTCGGAACCTGTTATAGACATCATCTTCAGATCCATCAATAACTCCTGGTTTTCCACCGTCATCAACGGTCAACCTCAGGGTTTCTTCAAAGCTTCTCGTGGAGTCAGACAAGGAGACCCCCTCTCCTCCACCATTTTCATCATCACGACCGAAGCCCTGAGCAGAAACCTCAAAACCATGCCGCGATCTCCGGGATTCCAGCACTTTCATACAACGACCGGTTGTCCTCTCATAACTCATCTTGCATACGCAGACGACATCCTCATTTTCTCCGCTGGCGCTATTGGAGCCATTGAGGTGGTTATTAGAACTCTTGCTAACTACACTCGATGCTCTGGTCAGAAAATCAATAACAGCAAGAGCGTGATCTACACTCATCACAAAGCCGATAGAACTCACTCGGCAGTGCTATCCACCATGACCTCCTTCACCACAGCTTACCCCCCTTTCTTTTACTTAGGCTGTCCATTGGTGTACGGTAGAGCGAACTCTGGCATTTTTGACCACATGGTGGGAAAGATTCGCCAAAAAATTACGGGCTGGCACAACGCCACCCTTTCCCCCAGGGGGAAGTTAATTCTCATAAAGCACGTCCTATCCTCCATCCCCATATACACCCTAGCTGTGTGTGCGCCCCCCATCAAAGTGCTCCATTCTATTGAATCCATACTCGCCAATTTCTTTTGGGGTCATCTCGAGGGAAGGAACAAGCATCACTGGGCTAGTTGGGCTACCATGGCCAAACCTACTGAAGAGGGTGGTCTGGGATTCTGCAGACTTGCCCACATTGTCGACGCCCACTCGACAAAATTATGGTAGAAAATCTGCTCCGAAAACTCAATCTGGACCAGGTTCATGAGAGCGAGATACTCCAGATTCTGTCACTTAACCGACGCATCTGCCAACAACAGATCCTCTGTGCCGTGGCGGCGCATCATCCGTGGCCGTATCCTTGCGGAACCGCACTTGCGTTTGACACTGGGCAATAGCCATTCGATGGCATGCAAGAAACGCTGGTTGGGGGACGAGATCCTCAGGCCCAACGCTATTACTCCGCCGTTGTGCGAGATCCGAGACTTATGGGATGATGACGCGTCTAGGTGGAATTGGGATAGAGTTCGAGATTGGTTTGGCCCGGCGGCTATGGTGACCCTGGGTGCATCTCATCTATTGATCAATGATGCTCATGACGTGCTCAGATGGTCCCCCAACTAGGGTGGCGCCTTCACCCTAGCTTCGGCCAGAGCCATCATCAGAGACACCCAAGCAAGGACCTTCCCTTCCGCCAAGTTTTGGCACTCGTGTATTCCAGTGAAATGGTCCATTCTCCTTTGGCGTGCCGCGCGCCGGAAACTTCCTACAGACGATGCCGTCAAATCCTTCGGCTTCAGTCTGGCGTCAAGATGCCACCGCTGTGTTGATCACCAACCAAAATCTGTCGATCATGTTATTCTTGCTGGGGATTCTGCCTCCCTCATTTGGTCGCAACTTCACTATAGGTACAAATTGGTCCCCACAAACGGGGGCATCAACGATTTGCTGGCCAGCTGTAACGCGTCTCACGGACATCAGATCGTCGCTGCCGCCGCATTTTAGGTTCTATGGAAAAACAAAAACAAATAAAGATACGAGGGTCGCCAATTACCGCCTCCTCAATTGTACAGTGAGGTGTTTCGGCAAATCTTCAAAAGAAAGAGATGTTGCACTCACACCTCGAACCAGTTTTGGGCCGCCCTGGACTACTGATAGGGACAGGGGCGCTCTTTCCTTGTGCACTGCTTTGACCGCCTAACCTTCTGATGCTCGGTCCAGTTACCATTTTGTGGGCAACACTTTGTGTTTCTTTCTTTGTTTTGGGTCATTCTTCGCACGAGGCGCGCTTACTTGTATAGGCTCCGGCATTTTGCGCCTATCATTCAATAAAGTTTTTATTTTCCAAAAAAAACATATATATATATATATATATATATGTATATGACGACCATAGAATAGAGGATATATATAAGGCTACGGCAGGGACCATAAGGAGAAATTAGGATTAGGTCTCCTAACGGATCTGGGTATCCCGTGTTTAGCCCGAACACACAACCCATGCCTACTAACAATAGCACGGACCACAAAAGAGCTATTGTTGCACTACCTAACTAATCCCAAATTATGATTGTGGGCTTCTTTTATTATATGCTCGTTTGGCTTCCCATGTTAAGATATCGAATGTCCGTCGATCAAATTAAGTTACGGACAACTATATTGATCGACATCTTTTATCCTCAAGTAGTACCACTCAACTTTATTTGTCATATCGGATATAATCCACCTGCAGGGTTTACATGACAATCCTTATGAACTCCTTAAGGGGACATCATCAATCCGACGTATCGGAACATGGATTTCTTTCATAATCAACATCCCATCATGCATACAATGTTATTACCCAATTCATAGAGGTTGTTGACCCATAATGAATCTCACTCTTTTATGAGTCAAAGTAATGCACACTTAATATATATGTCTCTTATTACCTACGGATTAAGAGCACAAGCATCCATAATAACAGAGGTGTTTGTTCTCTTATGTAGTCAGTACGAAGAGAACAACCTCAAGTGGTCATGTTCAATACACACAAAGTGTAGTAGTATAAACCTATAGTTAAAATAGTCTAATACCATATTATACTACAACCTTTCCAATGGATTGTCCAAGTGCATCTAGGTGGTGAACTATTTATATATTATATAGGGAACTGATAATATGATCTTCTGTGTGACACCACACACCATATTATCTACAATATAGAATATCAGACACTTGCATTAACACTTACAAAAAATACAATATGCAAACATTTGCCCATATGATTCTCATTCAAAAATTAAGAAAATAAAGTTAATACAAAAGTGATGCTTTTAGTATATAACCCTAACACCTCCAAGTCTTTATGGTAGGGCTTCAGGCAACTCGCATGGAAGACTGGATGAATCTTCAGCTTGGCAGGGAGCTCGAGTTTGTAGGCCACCTTGCCTACTTACTTGAGGATGGGGAAGGGGCCTTTATACTTCCGGATCAGTCCCTTATGCACTTTACGGAAAACCTTGAACTGCTGCGATTAAAGGTTGATTATCACCAAGTCCCCTTCCATGTACTCAACCAGTTGTCGCTTTGCGTCAGCCCATTTCTTCATCTTTCGTACGACTTTCTCTAGAAATGCCTTGGCAATATCCGCCATCACTAACTCGAATGGACTGCTATGTGAGGACTCGCTCCTCTAAAGATTTTAGCAAAAGTGAGCGATGTCCAAGTAGTACACCCAATCACGTTGGTTTGCACTCATAAAATGACACAAGTACTCCTCGAAAGTGTTCACCCTCTCCGTCTGTCCATTTGTCGGTGGATGGAGACTAGTCGAGAAGTGAAAATCCATCCTGAGGATCTTGAACACCTTCATCTATAAATTTTTTGTAAAGCGAGGATATCGGTCGCTGACAATTTTCTTCGAGATGTCCTAAAACTTCACCATGTGGGAAATAAACAAGCGTACAGCCTCTTCTGTAGTGTAGTCAGATAAAGCAGCAATAAAGATTGTGCACTTGGAAAAGTGGTCCACCACTACAAGAATGGACCCAAGCACCCCTACTTTCGGCAAGGCAAAGATAAAGTCCATCGATATGCTCTCCGACGATCGACTCTGTAATGCCCTAGTCCCAAAAT
The DNA here is from genome assembly GCA_029216955.1 of Iris pallida. Classification (NCBI taxonomy): domain Eukaryota; kingdom Viridiplantae; phylum Streptophyta; class Magnoliopsida; order Asparagales; family Iridaceae; genus Iris; species Iris pallida. The sequence goes on along the minus strand of JANAVB010042619.1, from coordinate 14,518,901 downwards.
ATGTAGGACTAGGATAAGTATACATGTCAGCTATGCATCAAGTGGACTCTAGCCTAGCTCAAATACGTATAAGTTGTTTATATTGGGTCTAAAATGGCAACTCAACTATATCTTAATCCACAGATAATAATCTCAAGTGGAAACAAATGCATTAATGTTGATCAAACAATAATACATTGATGTCACTTGAATATAAATACAAGAATAGATAATTTGTAATAAGGTTGGCCAGACCATAATACAATCATTTGAACAAGCTCTTAAAAAAAGTAAGCTTGTAAAACTAGGCTATACAGCTAAAGATGTCATCATAAAATATTAAAGACGAAATAATGATAAAAATACTACTAGAGATACCTGAATATTGGAGATACAATTATCCCCCAATCTATCCTTCTATTCTAGTAGTCTCAACAAACACGTGGTAGAAAACCAACAATAACCTCATGATCCAAATAAAATAGAGAACAACTGTACAAACCTTCAAGACACAAGTTTTAACAAATTTGAGATGTTTGATATGGAACATTACAACGTCTAGAATAGAAATGTCAGCCTTAATCTTCAACTCGTGAGTGTAGATTACGTGTTGACAGATCCTAAGACAATAATTCAATAAGGTGAAAATGCTTAGAGGATCGCTGAGGCTACTGCTTTGTAGTCAAAGTAGAGGAAAGACAACAACCTTTTCAAGTTGCATATCTTAAACTCGCTGGAGGACTCTCTGGCAGAGTCATATAGCAAGACGGTCAATGCTAATGACATATGGGAGTCTGTGGAAAATCTTTACAAGGCAGATGAAAACAGAAATAAGATCCACATGATCGAAAAAAGTCTGGAGGATGTGATTTGAGGACGACAAGATGATGTTGTCTGAAGTGAAGGAATTTCCCAAGTTTCATCAGAAACTTGAGGATAACGGCATGCCCTTGGTCGATGCTTTCGTCGTCAGGCATATTGTCGCCAAGCTTCCACCTGGATGGAGCAACTTCATTGCGGACATGCACTGTAAGAAGATGTAGGTTGACCTTAAGCGTCTCTTACATTGAATACATGTTGAAGACGAATGAGGCTCAACTGAAAGTAGACACCATGTCAAATAGATGGCCAAGGCCAACTTGGTGCAAAGTGGAGACTCTAAGAGGAAGCAGAAGGCTTCTCACAAGAAAGAGAAGGACTTCAACCATCTAAAAGTGAAGTCAGTTCTGTTCAAGCCAACGCCTAACGTTAATGGGGCTTATTTCAATTATGGCAAGAAGGGCCACTTCAAGAAAGACTGCATATCCAATCCCAAACTGAGAAAGCAATGTGAGGCTAACTTGGTTGCTATGATTACACATGTTGACTCAATGAGTGTTAACACTGACTGGTGGTTGGATATTGGTACATCCTACCATGTTTGCTCTAAGATGGAGTTATTCACCACATACAAGCCTATATCTGAGAGGGTTATGGTGGTGAACCAGACACAAGAAAAAGTTTGTAGGATCAGGACAGTGGTACTGAATGTAACTTTGGAGAAGTCACTGACACTTTAGGATGTGAACCACGTATCTGTGATAGCTAAAAACCTGATCTATGGAAGTCTGCTCTGCAACGTAGACTTAAGAATGGATATTAACACTGGTTAAATGGTTATGTTCTATAAAGGAACATACTTCGAAAATGCCTTTTGTACCAAAGGAATGTTTAAACTTCAACTTGTAAGTTCGACCGATAATGTTAATGCAGTCTTTCTTTCAGATTATTCTCTTGAGTTGTGGCATAATAGACTAGGACATGTTCATCATAAAAGAATTAACATGATGTCTAGTTTAGGGCTTATCTCCAAATATGGGGGTAAGGAGGTGGAGAAGTGTGAAGTGTGTGTGCAGACAAAAATCACAAGAAAATTGTTCAAAAGGGTTAACTGAAGCACAGATCTTCTAGAGTTGGTGCACTCAGATATATTTGACTTTAAACATTTCTCCACAATGCAGGGATGAAGTACTTTATTACTTTCATCGATAACTTTTCAAAATATGTGTTCGTTTATCTGCTCAAGTCTAAAGATGAAGCACTCAAGAAATTTAAGGACTTCAAGGCTGAAGCCGAACGTCAAACCGGGCAACAACTCAAGAGACTCAGAAGCGACCGAGGTGGATAGTATAGGTCTCATGAATTTGCATCATTCTGCAGAGAACATGGAATTTTCAATGAGACAACTGCTCCAAACTCTCTACAAACAAATGGTTTTGCAGAGAGGAAGAACAGAATGTTAATAGAGATAATGAATTCAATATTGTTAACTACGGTCTTCTAAATTGCTTCTGGGGTGAAGCTGTGCTTACGGCTACTTTCATTAAAAACAGAGTAACGTATGTAACCTCCAATGTCACTCCTCGTAAACTTTGTTTCAAAGTCAGGCCCAACTATAATATCATTCGAGAGTGGGGGTATCTGGCTATGTGAAGCTTCTGGACTTGAAGATTCAAAACCTGGATACAAGGACTACAAAGATGATCTTCATGGGTTATGCTGAAAAAAGAGATGCTAGGAGGTTTCTAGATATTGACACAAATCATGTCATTGAATCATGCGATATAAAATTCTTTGAAGACAAGTTTGCAAGGCATAAGAACATTGTTCTTCCGGATATTTCGGAGAATAATTTGGGTGCACAGGAGGTTAGAGCTCCAAACAAAGATGTAGTCCAAGAAGAAGTTGTTACAGAAACAGCGATTGAACCACAACTCGCATAACTAGTATCTAAGCAAGTGAGAAAACAGAAGCACTTCGTAGATAATTTTGTCACATATCAAGTGGAAGCTGATCCACTTACCCATGATGAGGCAATGAAGACCAGAGACGTTGTCTTCTGGAAGAAGGCTATTGATGATGAGTATGACTCGATATCCTCCAACAACACTTAGGTTTTGCTAGATCTGCTTGAAGGAATAAAACCAATCGGATGTAAATGGATCTTTAAGAAGAAGATGAAGGTTAATGGAACTATTGATAAGTTAAAGGCAAGGCTGGTTGCCAAGTAGATTTTTCAGAAGTAGGTGATCGATTATTTTGACACATATGCCCCAGTAGCGCGAATGTCAACCATCAGGATGTTGAATGCTCTGAGTGCAATTCCCAAGCTAGTTATTCATCAAATGAATGTTAAAATAGCATTCTGAATGGTGAGTTGACCGAAGAGATTTACATGCAACAACAAGAAAGATTTGTCGTTAAGGACCTTGAAGACAAGGTATGCAAGTTGTTGTAATCATTATATAGTCTGAAGCAAGCTCCCAAGATATGGCATACGAAGTTTGATAATGTCATAATATCAAATGGCTACAGGGTCCGAGATGGGAAAGTGTGTTTACACAAAGTTTACTAACAGAAAAGGAGTTGTCGTTTGTCTATACGTGGACGATATGGTAATCTTGGGTACATATGTTATATGTGTCACTATGACAAAGAAGTTCCTCTCATCTAAGTTCAGTATGAAGGACTTAGCGGAAGCTGATGTTATCCTAGGTATAAAGATCATCCGGACGGATACTGGAGTTGCGCTGTCACAATCTCACTATATTGAGAATATGCTCACACTATGGATATCAGGTTCTTCTTGGGATCGATACTCCCTACAAATGTGATAAGAAGCTGAAGCCAAATCAAAGAAAAAACATTCGACAGTTGAGTACACAAGTATCATCAGAAGTTTGATATATGCGACAATTGCTACAAGGCCTGACACAGCTTTTATCGTAGGGATGCTGAATCCATTTACGAGCAATCCAGGTATAGAGTACTGGAAAGCTGTAAAGTGAGTGATAAGATATCTTAATGGGACTGAAATGTATATGGTTTACTATAGCAGTTATCTGATAGTAGTATAAGGCTTCAGTGATGCACGCTGGTGCTCAGAAGTATAGAGTAAAAGGTCTACAGGAGGATACGTCCTCTCTATAGGTGGAGCAGCTATATCGTGGAAGTCGAAGAAGCAAACTATGCTCTCATATTATTCTATGGAATCTGAGTTTTATGTACCAGTAGCTGCAACGGATGGAGCAAAATAGCTTTAGGAGCTCATGTATGATCTTTCTATGGTTGGTGCACAGATTAAGATAGTACCGATATACTGCGACAACCAAGAGACTGCAGCGGTAGCATCAAATGTTCTCTTCAATGGTATGAAGAGGACTGCACGATTAAGGCACATGGTAGTGAATGATCTTATCAAAAGAGGAGTCACAGTCGTGGTAGATGTTCAGAGCCAGGAGAATCTGGCAGATTCGTTCACCAAAGGTACCAAATGCTAGATAGTCGAGGACACAGCAATAAAAATAGGTTTACCGGCAAGCTGGTATTGTCTCTTTGTAATTCTACCATAAAGTTTTATGTTTTTAGTTCAAAGAGAAATCTACTAAACATCTAGCTTTTGGTTCAAAGAAGTATAGAAGCATAGAATTCATGTGCCCCTTATGTGCTGCAAACATCATGTGCCAGAACATCTTAAGCAAGCAGGCGCATCTCAAAACAGTAAAAGCATGCGCCACAAAGAGGCCATAGACAAAAGTGTATTAAAAAAATCTTTTTATTGATATTTATGATGACAAATACAGTGAAAACCTATTACATAGATTTTTTTATTGGTATTCATGATTACATGGAAAATCTACTACAAAATGGAGCCTACTCTAACTATCCAAGATAGGCGCAGCACTTCTGTTATATGGACGAGCCATTGGCAGCATATGCGCTTCATTTACGTCATACGTAGGTAGCATGCACAGCCTTGACCTTGTCTTTGGCGATATGGATTAGCTATTGATAGCCGGCACAGCATTTCTGCCATTGGTACTGGTTGAACAGAGTTTGTATTGGCAATCAATCTAAACCCTGTGTCAACATCTTGGCACTGACATGGTCTCGAGGAAGAACGCAGCTAGTATGTTGCACGAGTACGAACTACTCTGCCAACAGTCAGCTAGGCTTATTTTAGTTCTCTGATAAGTTTTTTCATCAAAACAGTAGCTTCTTTGAATGAAGAGATCTAAAACCCATAGTCGACTAATGCGCCAAGGAGGAGGCTAACAGCCATCGAAAGCTAAATTTGTTTCAAACATAAAATCGGATGCAAAAAGAATGAGTAAAGTCTTTCTCTATCAAAACCCCCTATTTATAGGCCAAAGCACAGTCAGACCAATGCGCCAAGTGGCAGTCGGTCAAAAGCTCTAAAATTAATGGATGAATCTCATATTAATGGCAATAAATTTGCTACCTCAATTTTGACTAAGTCCAATCAAAAGTCATTATTTTGATCCACGTACCACACACAGCGGCATCGCTTCAGAAAGTTGACCAAAAATAATGCGCCCTCCAAACAGAACTGGGCTAAATCAAAATGATGCAACCCAGAGTCAACGTGCCAACATGGCCACCAAGAACTATCCCATCAGTATTTAATACAGATGTCAATTGTCGGTTGATCAGATGCATCATGCACCATAAAAAACTTGCAATCGATGGTTACACAACAAATAAAGCACCATTCTACGTGCGCCTATGTCAACACATATGTCATCATCTTCATTACTCATTTGTCAGTTACAACTGTAACATACCACGTGACTTGATTTGACGATACCTCGTATGCTCCAAGTTTTCTCACATGCTGAACCCAACAAATCTTTTCTGTTTCAACAGATAGAGACCTTTTAACAATGTAAACGTGCTACGTGTCACTGAATCGGTAATGTGTATGAATGGGTGCCAACCACCTAAGACCTCAGCATGGATCCCAATAACTACCACATGTAAACTCATCAGCAGCCCAACAGTGCAATCACAACTGATTCAGTTTGAACCTCATGCGTACAATGCTTATGCTCGCCAAAAAAGTCAATGTGTTCATTACATACATGCGCATGGGTGGTTCATTTCATCCGCCTATAAATAGAAGGAGCCTTTCTTTATTTTTGGTCTTCGACTTGATTTCTATCTCGACCACGGTTTATCCACAGTGTGATATCCAGAGAGTCAAAGCAACTTCTTCTCGCCGTCAGATCGTCAACGGAGTAAAGGAACTACTACAATGTTCCATCTCCATTGTCATACTTCCCCTAAATCATTTGTACTTAGATTTGCTGTTTAGGACTTTATTTATACCTTTTTTTGTTTGAATCAGTACAAAGTTTTCTAACTTTCGCCCATGGCGAACAAACTGGCGACTCTGCTAGGGACTTTCATCTCCTCTAATGAAAAGGTGGTGACACAATCTGATGATAATTTTTTTGCATCTTTCTAAAAGATACTGATCGTACGTTTCGACCAGCAAGCCTTTGAAGATCTACTCTCTAGAGATGGTGCAGCCTCCATCCAAGGCTAATAAATCCTAAAAAGATGTGCAAGGCGTGGGTGCCTAAAGCTCGCATGGCATGCCAATCTGTTGTTATGAGGCATTGCTCGTCTCTAAAGACGCATCTCATGCGCCGACAAAAGCTGCCTCTATGGCGCAGCAGGCCCAGATCCCTAACTATGGCAAAAGAGTTAAGGTTACATCCGCCTCGACGCTTGACGTTGGGAAGCGCAACGCTCTCTGTCAGTCCAAGTCGCTCACTCACGAACCGAGATACGACTACAGAAGGATGCCATTGTTTAAAGGTACAAAAACTTCTCTACACATGGAAAAGCAGTGTCTTTTATATTCTTTTTTGCCACTTGGACTCTGGGTACTATGCACCTTTGGGTACTAGTACAAAAAGGTCCAGAATAGCATGGGCTAGGTGCACTCAAGCTGTCATGCTTGCAATGAACCAGAAGCAAGTACTGACTATCATGCGCACAGCTGATGGAAGCTTGTACAGACCCAAGCTCGTCCACGTCGGAATTTGGATAATTCTCTAAGCCTCCCTTTTACTTGGGCGCATTTCATGCACTAGAACCAAGCCAGGGAGCAAACCTTGTGTTATCAAACCCATACACCCACGTGGGCTGGGTGCATGAAATGGTTTTGACTCCCAACCAGTCTTCCATGAATGATCTGGGTACATCTTATGTGCTGGAACCAGATCAAGAAGCCCCACTCTCACATACACATCCAAGTGCTCGGCTTAGCCATGCGTACGAAGTGGGTGTAAATGTGAATCTCTCTTCACATGACTTATATAACAAGATTAGTCATAAACGTAAAGTAGGAGAGACAATTGTTACCCATAATATGCCTATTTTAGGGCATACTTGTTCTAACATCATCATCAACTGCTGCTATAGGAAAACAGTAGCATGTCCTATAATAAGACAGACTGTTTTTCAACAACTACAGCCAGCACCCCTTTATCCGAGAGCGTCTCGGAAGGAGGATGTCGATAGAAGACGAGGATGAACTTTTAGTTTACTCATGCCACTCCACAGGAACTCGCCTGCCCTAAGGAAGAGTTCCAAGCACCCTCCGGTCTCAGCCACTCGTCAAAAAGATGGCCTCGAGGCAGTAAGCTAGCTGTGGCTAGTATTAGGGTGTTCTAACACACCCATTCAAAAGCTAATTCTTCTTCCATGAAGACCGCTATACAGGCCGGGGGTAGTAAGCCTCCACGTTCTATGATAACCCGTCGTTTCAACCAGATAAGGTTTCACATGGGACTGACACTGATGCCTCAGGGGGTGCATGTTATCAACAGGCTGGTGGTAGTTATCCCCTTGATTCTGAAGACGACATCAATATGCCCGTCTTCCACCAGGACAATAAAGTTTAAGGGTCTGAACCAAAAATCGAGAGGTCTTCTTCACTATATGTCCACCTGCTCCCACCTAATATCAGTATATATGACAGTAGGTGACAACATAGAAAGTAGTGAAGGGTCAAACCATCAATAATGTATAGAGGTCCTCGAGACAAGTCTCCAGATGTTGACTGAATCCAAGCAAGCTTTGACCCAGGTCGTCCTAGATCTTAAGGATAGGCTACCCCCAAGAGCCCCTGCTCCAGCAGGACAAGCCCCGGGGATGAACGACTAGTCTAATGCACCCTTCCAAGTGCCACCTACGACTGAGAACCATACTCTACCACGGTCATTTGTCCTGCCAGTGTCAGATGACATACATGAGTCTCTCAGAGAGTTGCAGGCTCGCTTTGACGTCAAGGACAAGGCGAGACACTCCAAATATTTAGGATTCGGCAGCCATACACTCCTGAGTGGAATAATATAGTTTACCCGCTTAAGTATAAACTACAGTCCTTGACTCCATTCGAAGAGAAGGAGTCCCCCCGTTGATTCTTGACATAGTTTGCCTCTATTGTCACGTCCCAGTTCCAAAATATATTGGAACCTAAGATATGAGTATGACAGTTGTACGACTAGAATAAGTATTTCCAATTTAATGGACTTATCCTAATCGTAGTACGCTAAATCCTATAACTATAATACAACAGTCACAGGTAATCTAATTTTTATCTCCACACCAACAATACTATAATCTCATCCACAGAATAACAACAACACAGAAGAATATAATAATGTCTAACTAAAATAAAATATAAGTCTGAATATCCAAAAACAAGTTCTGTCTGAAATAACTAAGTCTGGTTGAAATACATATCCATGAAAATGAAATACAATGAAGGAATAGTAAAGTACTGAAATAAAGAAATAGTCAGGACATAACTAGCTTGATAAAATATCTATGACTCGAATCAACTATCAATCCCTGGATAAGGGAAATTCCTCAAGCACAATCTCTATGTCCCCTGCGAGATAACCGAGCTTGATGCCTGTTCCATAAACTGTAGGATAAAGATACTCGTCCAAATTTGGAAAAGAACCAGGTCCTCAGAGTCTCACTATAAACTTTATCTCGGAGTCTGTTTCCACTTGTCTCTGTCTATCCTCCCTAGTTCATTGTTGAAATTTTATCCTTGGAGTTCATTGTTGACTTTGATTTGGTATCAGTTGAATTTATGGACTAAGTTAAGGTAGATTCTGATGATCAATTTAAAGAGGACAGTGCGAGAGGTAAATGTTTGCTTGGTTATGGAGTTTAGAGTTTATTGCAGCAATACTAGCTGGCACGACGAAGACATAGAGTCTGACTCTGAACATATTTATATCAGTTATAGAATTTAGAGTTTCTCGCAGCCATACCGGTTGGCGTGGTGAGAATTCTAGATAACATGATTATAAAAGTATATACCTCAGTCATAGACTCCATTATTTATCGCAACTATGCTACTAGCTTGGCAAGGATTCTGGATAACATGATTACGGACAGATATATATGATTATCAGATTATATTTTGAATTATTTCTTAACATTATGTTCTTTCTTCCTTCCTGTTTATTTCTATCTATTGATTGTTTGATTGATTTCGTAGTACCTTTAGCTTGCATATATGATTTTTATGCTATAGTAGTAGTAAACCCTAGCAGAGACTGCAATAACATGACACTGTAGAGGCTATAACCATGCATATTTGTTTCCATTATATATAATTTCATGTTGTATAATCTTAGATAGGATTTTGCTAGACTTTGATTGTTAGGGGTTTGACATAAAGAAGAGTACAACCAACTTAAATTTCGAGGACAAAATTTTTCTAAGGGTATAGAATTGTAACTACCTAAATCAGGGTGCGGGGTATTTTTGTCATTTTATGTTTATAATATTTTTGCCTAATTATTTATTTTATATTGTGTATATTTATTAAATAATATTGTTTTAGTTATCACAGTTAGAGGCTAGCCTAATTGTCAGACTTGCGTTAGTGTACCGGTTAACCTAGACACTAAACTAGAGCCCGATAATTAGCATGATGTGACTCATAGACTAACTTAATGGACTAGACCATTTAGACTCATTATTCATGACCAATTAATTAGAATAGAAGTTAGACTATTTATCGAAATAGGTCCAAACGCTTCCATATGGTAATTAGCCTTCATGACAACATTGGAGGGCATGTAGGACATTATAGTAGCTGAACCTATCCCTATATGGCAGCCACGTAAGGAGAGAGCCTCCATTTTTTATTTTATTCCATACTCTCATTTTTCTCATTTTGGTGTTCTCTTCCAAGTAGAGCCATTCCTCCACCTACTCTACTCATTCTCTCTACAAGAAAGAGTCTAGAAGGAGCTTGCAGCATAGGAGCAAGGAGAGGAGTCCACTTGCTAGGAGCTACGTCTCTGGATTATGTTCATTCAACTATTCATTGGGAATCCATCTCCCAATAGGTATAACTCTCTCTCTCTTTCCTTGTTTTCTAGACTCTATTCGTGATAATAAACCCCTAGGAATTCACACATGGACTAGGGTTACCCATAGGAAGAGTTTTGAGACACTAATGAGTCTTTATTTGAAAGTTAGAGTAAGTTTTGTGCCATTTTTGAAGAAACTCCGAGAATGGCACACCAAGTGTCCGACACTAGGTTTGATAGGACTAACTAGTATAGATTGGGTAGTGTGTGTTTATTTCGTGTCTAAAAATAGATACGTGTAGATCGTGTCGTAATACAGAAGGACACGGGACCAATTTGGGGGGTTTTGGACTCCTACACATGTGGTGCACATACTCTATTTTGCATGACACTTGACACTAGCCTAGGGACTCACTAATTGTGTCTATCTACTTATTTTAGGCTTGCCTATGCAATTTGGTAGGATTCAGACAAGGTTTGATAGAGTATCTTGGACGTATCGCAAGTTTGCGCACCAAGTGTTCGACATGTGTCCCCATAAGCAGTCTCGTGTCCTTTTTGAGCTAAAATTTTGGGTACATGTCCAAAATGGGATATGTGGTGTTGTATCATGATATCTCATGAACCGTACGGCTAGATTTGAATGTACATATGTGAGTGGCCTATATATGCCTATATGTATATATATGTGTGTGTGTGTCATTGACACATGCTGGTGAGTGACACCTAGGTAGCTAGAGCTACTGTCCTATGTGTCATGTGTGGGTATTTCTAGATGAGAAATTGTGTGTGTCAATATATATACACACAAAAGGAAACGAGGAATTTTCATCGAAAAAGTGCTCTTTGAACCGAACGTGAAAGTTTATATATATATATAGTGCGGGAGGCCGCCCGAGCATAGGTCTCGGGATCGAATCCTCCATCGGGTGGCTGGGTGGCTTTGTCCCACGGCTCGGCTTGGACAAAGGACACCTCAAAAAATAAAATAAAATAATACATATATTTATATATATATATATATATATATATATATATATATATATTTCAGAAAATACGAAAATACTAAGCTTTATTAATGCTATAGTGATACCAACTCAGGTTACAAAAACTGTCAAAGACTAGTATTTACATTTGATAGAAGCCTTAGAGATTTGTCGATGAACTTCACCAATCAGTTTGTCAGCCGTGTATGAATACTGGTCATATCGCCATTTGTTTCAATTTTTCCATAATACCCATATCACTGCTGCCACCGCAGTTTCTTTCCTGTGCTTTTTCTTTTCTCCACCATGAATGAAGCCTTTGCAAGAAGGTGCTGCCCCAATAATGTATGTAATAAGTTTATTGAATCGACATCCATACTGCAGTAGCCAATTCACCCTCATGAAGGATATGATCCAAGGTTTCTGATGAAGGATCTGAACAACAATGGCACTTAGCCACCATGATATACCCGAGCCGAATAATGTTATTATCAGTAGGGAGTTTATTGTGCCACACCCGCCAACATAATATGGACCATTTCATGGGTATACAGGTACTCTAAAGATGTTTAAAATATGGTAACTTAGGCCTGTGTGTACGAGCAACATCCCACGCTGAGGCTACAGAAAAATTACCTGATCGAGCTTGCCCCTATCTCCAATCCCCCTCCACCTGTAATATGTGTGGACTTGCCAGGCTGCGACCATGTATAAGTCTCCTCCACACATGAGTTGCATTAGAGGTAAGCTGGACATCATTTGCGGATTCATGAGAGCAATATTTCAGTTTGAAGAACTGAGTCCATAGGCTATTATGAGTTGTGAACTTCCACCAGAGTTTAATAGTCATAGCTGCCATGACATCCTCCAATCTGCGAACACCAAGTCCTCATTCTTCCTTAGTACGAGCAATACTTCCCCATCCAAGCCATGTCCTCATTGTTGTTCCCTCGTGTGAACCCCAAAAGAAACTGGAGAACATATTCTCTAGTCTATGTAACACAGCAACTGGAGGATCGCATGCTGCCAATGTATAGACTAGAATTGATGCTAAGACATTCTTGATTAAGACTAGCTTACCTTCTGGAGAAAGTGTTTTATTATGCCACCCTCCAATTTGTGCCTGATTTTGTCAAGGTGCTCTTCGTACATTCCTCCGTTACGACGACCTGCCATAAGAGGACAGCCCAAATATGTTAATGGAGGCGTACCGACATTGAAACCAAATCTGCTAGCCAATTCCTCTCCTTTCTATGGAAGTTCCTTCCTTAATAAATAGATAGAAGATTTGGATTTTTTGATTTTTTGACCAGACATGAGCTCATACAAGGTTAGAATTTCATTTATCATCCCCACAGAACATAAGTCCCCAGCTGCGAACAGAAAAAACATCATCAGCGTAGGCTAAGTGTGTTACAGGAGCACATCCTTAAAGATTGAAAAATATAGAGAAGCCGTCTTCATCTGGTAATTGCTTCAAACTTCTAGATAGAACCTCTGCAGCTATAATAAATAATGTCGGTGAAAGAGGATCACCTTGCCGCAGACCACGAAAAGCTTGGAAGTAATCTGCCGATTCGCCATTGATGAGATGAGCATACCATACATTGTTCACAATACGAGCATCATATCCACCCACTTTTTACACCAAGTCCTCATTCTTCCTTAGTACGAGCAATACTTCCCCATCCAAGCCATGTCCTCTTTGTTGTTCCCTCGTGTGAACCCCAAAAGAAACTGGAGAACATATTCTCTAGTCTATGTAACACAGCAACTGGAGGATCGCATGCTGCCAATGTATAGACTAGAATTGATGCTAAGACATTCTTGATTAAGACTAGCTTACCTCTTGGAGAAAGTGTTTTATTATGCCACCCTCCAATTTGTGCCTGATTTTGTCAAGGAGCACTTCGTACATTCCTCTGTTACGACGACCTGCCATAAGAGGACAGCCCAAATATGTTAATGGAGGCGTACCGACATTGAAACCAAATCTGCTAGCCAATTCCTCTCCTTTCTATGGAAGTTCCTTCCTTATTAAATAGATAGAAGATTTGGATTTTTTGATATTTTGACCAGACATGAGCTCATACAAGGTTAGAACTTCATTTATCATCCCCACAGAACGCAAGTCCCCTGCTGCAAACAGAAAAACATCATCAGCGTAGGCTAAGTGTGTTATAGGAGCACATCCTTGAGGATTGAAAAATGTAGAGAAGCCGTCTTCATCTGGTAATTGCTTCAAACTTCTACATAGAACCTCTACAGCTATAATAAATAATGTCGGTGAAAGAGGATCACCTTGCCACAGACCACAAAAAGCTTGGAAGTAATCTGTCGATTCGCCATTGATGAGATGAGCATACCATACATTGTTCACAATACGATCATCATATCCACCCACTTTTTATGAAAACCAAATTTACGAAGCACCTTCAGAAGGAAACGCCAATCCACCCTATCATAAGCCTTCATCATGTTAAGTTTGATAGCAATGTTACCTCCTCTATGCTTTTTGTTCATCTTAGCCATCATTTTTTGAGCCACGAAAATGTTATCAACAATCTCTCGGCCTTGCGCAAACCCACTCTGCTCTTGTGAAATAATATGCGGAAGAATCGAAGCAAAGCGTCGAGAGAGTAACTTGGATAAAATTTTATTGATCACAGTACAAAGACTAATGGGTCTATAATCACCAAAAGCTCTTGGATGTTTCACCTTAGGGATGAGGACGAGTGACGTATTAGTAAACGTCCTAGGAAGGGAGAACCCGTCAATGAACATAGAGATGGCTTCCAACATATCATCACCGATGATGTCCCAACTATGTAAGTAGAACAATGGTGTGAACCCATCAGGCCTTGGGGCACTAATATTATTCAGGCTTTTGATTGTGTCAAGGATCTCCTCTTTAGAAGGTGATGCATTAAGGATCTCACTATCCTCCTCTGTCACTAGATTAGGAATGAGAGCTAGCAACTCAGAATCATCCCGAATCTCACCACGCTCGTACAATTTGGAATAGAATTCCTTAGCATAATCATGAATATTGTCCTATTTTTCTTTGAGCACCTATCCTTTTTCCTTAGTGATTGAGTGAATATGCAGAGACTTCTTCATGTTATTAACACAGTAATGAAAATAATCTGTGTTCTTATCACCGTCTAGATCCCATTTAAGACGAGCTTTCTGTCTCCAGTAGGCTTCTTCAATACGAATTTGTTGCTTAAGTAATGTAGATGCCTTAGACAGATGTTCGATAGAAGCATGAGAATTAAATGTCTTATGATTGAGTTCTGCTGTAAGGACGTCGTCTTCTGCTTGCTTCACCGACTGGAAAATATCCCCGTACGTGTTCCTACTCCATGTAGAGAGAACTTTCCGGCAAGCGTCTAGACGTAGGGACACTCTAGTAATACCATTCGAATGGTATACTGAATGCCACGCTTGATGGATAATTGCTTTGAAATCCTCATGAGTCGTCCATAAGTCATGGAAACGAAATTGTTTCTTGCCGCCTATCGGAGCTCATTTGAATTGAGTTAGGATTGGAGCATGATCCGACTCCGTCCTATTGAGGTGTTCAACTTCTGACATTGGAGCCAATTCAAGCCACGCATTATCAACCTTAACCCGATCAAATTGCGACCCAGACCTGCCATCCTTCTTAGACTTGAGCCATGTGAAGTAGCTTCCTGAATAAGGAAGTCCAGTTAAGCCAGCCGCTAATTTGACATTAGTAAACTCTTTAATCGAGACTGGATCGGCACGACGACCTTCGATCTTCTCCTCCGATCATAACACAGCATTGAAATCACCCCCTACAACCCATGGCAGGTTGTGATCCACCTGAAGCTGAGATGATCTATACCAAAGTAGACGACGACTTCTTTTGTGTTGTCTCCCATGAACCAAAGAAAACATGGCAGTATATGGGAGCAAGTGATGGAAACTATAACAGTGAGCACCTGATCAAAGGAATCTCGAAGTGATAGGTCACCCGCCGTCTTTGCCATCACCCATATATTACCATGCTCATTAGAAAATGCAGTAGAAAGCCAAGCTTTAATTTGTAGAAGGAAAGCTGGTGCACACCCACCTTAGGCTCAATAATAGCCATAAAAACAATTTTATGAATCCTCACTAAAGATTTGATTCTCTTAAGAGTCATATTGTTGGCAATGCATCTCATATTCAAAATTAAGATGTTAAACATTAGAGGCTGGGGGTTTACTTGTAGAAGTTGAGCTTGCTGCTTGGCAAGTGACACAGTAGGAAGGCTCCACCATCTTTCTTATTTTTTTCCTCCTTTGTATTGTTGTTGTAGTCGCATCTTGAGTCTCTCCTCCAGTGTCTCGGCGTTCATCACCACTGTGTCTGTGCTCCACATCGAGCTCTTCCATTTCGACTTCATCATCCCAATTCAAACAGTGTCACGACCCTTACCTTCCTTTAGCTGCTCGGAATCCCTATCAGTGACCAGAGCTTTGGTTGTTATGGCTACCGATGAAGCGTTATGAACAACATCATCAGGCGAGCCACTTGAGCCAATCCCGTAATCGCCATTTCCTTATCTGTCTCTTCCAATGTGAAAGGTTGATGCAAAGTCGTCTCCTCCGTTCTCGTGGCCTGAGCTTCGCAGGGATTGACCGGTGGGTCGCAGGGATGTGATAGACTTGGGTCATTTAGAGTGGCCTCCCCTTGCATTATATTAATTCCCCCATTAATGATAGCCTCGGATGAAGTGTTAAAACCATGATCACCTTCATTAATTGGTAAGCACCTGCCTTCATTGGGACGTTGTTGTATTTGAGTAACCACTAATTTGTTCTGAGGTCGACGCGTGTCCTCCTCCGAAGTTGGCTTTTCCTGCATGACTCCTTCAAGTACTATTTCTTTCTTTGCTTTTATTTTTCAATTTGCAATGAGTAACATTGTGTCCTTGATGATGACAATGTGAACATACAATGGGGTATAATCATATTCCAAATTTTTCCAGAAACTTCGACCACGATGAAGGTTAATTCTAATGCATTGCTGTAAAGGTTTGCTAGCATCTATTTCAACAAATACCCTTGCTCAACTTGGACGAGATAGCTCAGAAGTAGCCTTATCAATTTTCAAAGGGAACCAATCACTGAGTTTTGGCAAAAGAGCCTCTTTGTCATATAAGTGATGAGGTAGATCAGGAAGATCCACCCCCACAGGCATGAAGAAGATTCAACAGAAGGTGAGAATCAGGTTCCCACTTAAAAATTCTCATTGGGCACGCGAGACGAACCACGTGCCTTTAGATCGAAGACGAGATAGTCTTCTTCAACAGAAGGCCGAATCAATATATGTTTGCGTCGATAACCCCCGCCTTAATAGTTCCCTGGAATTGAAACCCCGACGAAGCCTTCCGAATAACCTTGATCGATGGCTTGGTGTGAGAAACTTCCCATGAGGCATATCGAAGAGGACCTGACAGAGTTTGTTCTTTTCTTCTGAAAGGAGATCGCTGGGGCTCCTTTGAACGACGTCACCGTTCTTGGTACCAGGCGAGGAGGATCCTCACCCTTCCAGCGCCACTACTGCAAAGGACTTGGCAATATGGATGTTGGCTCGACCAAAGGCCAAGCCAGAGTCGAACTGGATGGAGATCTACCTGGAGCTGTAGGCGCGGCGCTCTAGACAACGCACTACCATCATATGTATATATATACATATATTTTTATATATATTTTATGTATATATATGTATATATATACATATATACATATTTTTTTTTTATATACATATACATTTTTTTATATATACATATATATGTTATACACACACACATATATATATATATATATATATATATATATATATATTTTTTTTTTTTTTTTTTTTTTTTTTATTATATTATATACATTTTTTATATATATTATTTTTTTTTTTTTTTTTTTTTTTTACATTTTATATATATAATATATATATATATATATATATATATATATTATATATAATATATATTATAAAAAAAAAAATATATATATATAATTATTTTTTTTTTTTATACATTTTTTTTATATATATGTCATACACACCACACACACACACACACACACACACATATATATATATATATATATATATATATATATATATATATATATAATATATATATATATATAATATATAATATATATATATATATATAGATATATATATATCTAATATATTAATATCTATATAATATAATAATATATATAGATATATATTATATATATATATAT
>JANAVB010042619.1:14495797-14501467 GCA_029216955.1 Iris pallida | reverse complement strand
CGCAACTATGCTACTAGCTTGTCAAGGATTCTGGATAACCTGATTACGTACAGATATATATGATTATCAGATTATATTTTGAATTATTTCTTAACATTAAGTTCTTTCTCCTTCCTGTTTATTTCTACTATTGATTGTTTGATTGATTTCGTAGTACCTTTAGCTTGCATATATGATTTTTATGCTATAGTAGTAGTAAACCCTAGCAGAGACTGCAATAACATGACACTGTAGAGGCTATAACCATGCATATTTGTTTCCATTATATAATTTCATGTTGTATAATCTTAGATAGGATTTTGCTAGACTTTGATTGTTAGGGGTTTGACATAAAGAAGAGTACAACCAACTAAATTTCGAGGACAAAATTTTTCTAAGGGTATAGAATTGTAACTACCTAAATCAGGGTGCGGGGTATTTTTGTCATTTATGTTTATAATTTTTTGCCTAATTATTTATTTTATATTGTGTATATTTATTAAATAATATTGTTTTAGTTATCACAGTTAGAGGCTAGCCTAATTGTCAACTTGCGTTAGTGTACCGGTTAACCTAGACACTAAACTAGAGCCCGATAATTAGCATGATGTGACTCATAGACTAACTTAATGGACTAGACCATTTAGACTCATTATTCATGACCAATTAATTAGAATAGAAGTTAGACTATTTATCGAAATAGGTCCAAACGCTTCCATATGGTAATTAGCCTTCATGACAACATTGGAGGGCATGTAGGACATTATAGTAGCTGAACCTATCCCTATATGGCAGCCACGTAAGGAGAGAGCCTCCATTTTTATTTTATTCCATACTCTCATTTTTCTCATTTTGGTGTTCTCTTCCAAGTAGAGCCATTCCTCCCACCTACTCTACTCATTCTCTCTACAAGAAAGAGTCTAGAAGGAGCTTGCAGCATAGGAGGAGAGGAGTCCACTTGCTAGGAGCTACGTCTCTGGATTATGTTCATTCAACTATTCATTGGGAATCCATCTCCCAATAGTATAACTCTCTCTCTCTTTCCTTGTTTTCTAGACTCTATTCGTGATAATAAACCCCTAGGAATTCACACATGGACTAGGGTTACCCATAGGAAGAGTTTTGAGACACTAATGAGTCTTTATTTGAAAGTTAGAGTAAGTTTTGTGCCATTTTGAAGAACTCCGAGAATGGCACACCAAGTGTCCGACACTAGGTTGATAGGACTAACTAGTATAGATTGGGTAGTGTGTGTTTATTTCGTGTCTAAAAATAGATACGTGTAGATCGTGTCGTAATACAGAAGGACACGGGACCAATTTGGGGGGTTTTGGACTCCTACACATGTGGTGCACATACTCTATTTGCATGACACTTGACACTAGCCTAGGGACTCACTAATTGTGTCTATCTACTTATTTTAGGCTTGCCTATGCAATTGGTAGGATTCAGACAAGGTTTGATAGAGTATCTTGGACGTATCGCAAGTTTGCGCACCAAGTGTTCGACATGTGTCCCCATAAGCAGTCTCGTGTCCTTTTTGAGCTAAAATTTTGGGTACATGTCCAAAATGGGATATGTGGTGTTGTATCATGATATCTCATGAACCGTACGGCTAGATTTGAATGTACATATGTGAGTGGCCTATATATGCCTATATGTATATATATGTGTGTGTGTGTCATTGACACATGCTGGTGAGTGACACCTAGGTAGCTAGAGCTACTGTCCTATGTGTCATGTGTGGGTATTTCTAGATGAGAAATTGTGTGTGTCAATATATATACACACAAAAGGAAACGAGGAATTTTCATCGAAAAAGTGCTCTTTGAACCGAACGTGAAAGTTTATATATATATATATAGTGCGGGAGGCCGCCCGAGCATAGGTCTCGGGATCGAATCCTCCATCGGGTGGCTGGGTGGCTTTGTCCCACGGCTCGGCTTGGACAAAGGACACCTCAAAAAATAAAATAAAATAATACATATATTTATATATATATATATATATATATATATATATATATATATTTCAGAAAATACGAAAATACTAAGCTTTATTAATGCTATAGTGATACCAACTCAGGTTACAAAAACTGTCAAAGACTAGTATTTACATTTGATAGAAGCCTTAGAGATTTGTCGATGAACTTCACCAATCAGTTTGTCAGCCGTGTATGAATACTGGTCATATCGCCATTTGTTTCAATTTTTCCATAATACCCATATCACTGCTGCCACCCGCAGTTTCTTTCCTGTGCTTTTTCTTTTTCTCCACCATGAATGAAGCCTTTGCAAGAAGGTGCTGCCCCAATAATGTATGTAATAAGTTTATTGAATCGACATCCATACTGCAGTAGCCAATTCACCCTCATGAAGGATATGATCCAAGGTTTCTGATGAAGGATCTGAACAACAATGGCACTTAGCCACCATGATATACCCGAGCCGAATAATGTTATTATCAGTAGGGAGTTTATTGTGCCACACCCGCCAACATAATATGGACCATTTCATGGGTATACAGGTACTCTAAAGATGTTTAAAATATGGTAACTTAGGCCTGTGTGTACGAGCAACATCCCACGCTGAGGCTACAGAAAAATTACCTGATCGAGCTTGCCCCTATCTCCAATCCCCCTCCACCTGTAATATGTGTGGACTTGCCAGGCTGCGACCATGTATAAGTCTCCTCCACACATGAGTTGCATTAGAGGTAAGCTGGACATCATTTGCGGATTCATGAGAGCAATATTTCAGTTTGAAGAACTGAGTCCATAGGCTATTATGAGTTGTGAACTTCCACCAGAGTTTAATAGTCATAGCTGCCATGACATCCTCCAATCTGCGAACACCAAGTCCTCATTCTTCCTTAGTACGAGCAATACTTCCCCATCCAAGCCATGTCCTCATTGTTGTTCCCTCGTGTGAACCCCAAAAGAAACTGGAGAACATATTCTCTAGTCTATGTAACACAGCAACTGGAGGATCGCATGCTGCCATGTATAGACTAGAATTGATGCTAAGACATTCTTGATTAAGACTAGCTTACCTTCTGGAGAAAGTGTTTTATTATGCCACCCTCCAATTTGTGCCTGATTTTGTCAAGGTGCTCTTCGTACATTCCTCCGTTACGACGACCTGCCATAAGAGGACAGCCCAAATATGTTAATGGAGGCGTACCGACATTGAAACCAAATCTGCTAGCCAATTCCTCTCCTTTCTATGGAAGTTCCTTCCTTAATAAATAGATAGAAGATTTGGATTTTTTGATTTTTTGACCAGACATGAGCTCATACAAGGTTAGAATTTCATTTATCATCCCCACAGAACATAAGTCCCCAGCTGCGAACAGAAAAAAACATCATCAGCGTAGGCTAAGTGTGTTACAGGAGCACATCCTTAAAGATTGAAAAATATAGAGAAGCCGTCTTCATCTGGTAATTGCTTCAAACTTCTAGATAGAACCTCTGCAGCTATAATAAATAATGTCGGTGAAAGAGGATCACCTTGCCGCAGACCACGAAAAGCTTGGAAGTAATCTGCCGATTCGCCATTGATGAGATGAGCATACCATACATTGTTCACAATACGAGCATCATATCCACCCACTTTTTACACCAAGTCCTCATTCTTCCTTAGTACGAGCAATACTTCCCCATCCAAGCCATGTCCTCTTTGTTGTTCCCTCGTGTGAACCCCAAAAGAAACTGGAGAACATATTCTCTAGTCTATGTAACACAGCAACTGGAGGATCGCATGCTGCCAATGTATAGACTAGAATTGATGCTAAGACATTCTTGATTAAGACTAGCTTACCTCTTGGAGAAAGTGTTTTATTATGCCACCCTCCAATTTGTGCCTGATTTTGTCAAGGAGCACTTCGTACATTCCTCTGTTACGACGACCTGCCATAAGAGGACAGCCCAAATATGTTAATGGAGGCGTACCGACATTGAAACCAAATCTGCTAGCCAATTCCTCTCCTTTCTATGGAAGTTCCTTCCTTATTAAATAGATAGAAGATTTGGATTTTTTGATATTTTGACCAGACATGAGCTCATACAAGGTTAGAACTTCATTTATCATCCCCACAGAACGCAAGTCCCCTGCTGCAAACAGAAAACATCATCAGCGTAGGCTAAGTGTGTTATAGGAGCACATCCTTGAGGATTGAAAAATGTAGAGAAGCCGTCTTCATCTGGTAATTGCTTCAAACTTCTACATAGAACCTCTACAGCTATAATAAATAATGTCGGTGAAAGAGGATCACCTTGCCACAGACCACAAAAAGCTTGGAAGTAATCTGTCGATTCGCCATTGATGAGATGAGCATACCATACATTGTTCACAATACGATCATCATATCCACCCACTTTTTATGAAAACCAAATTTACGAAGCACCTTCAGAAGGAAACGCCAATCCACCCTATCATAAGCCTTCATCATGTTAAGTTTGATAGCAATGTTACCTCCTCTATGCTTTTTGTTCATCTTAGCCATCATTTTTTGAGCCACGAAAATGTTATCAACAATCTCTCGGCCTTGCGCAAACCCACTCTGCTCTTGTGAAATAATATGCGGAAGAATCGAAGCAAAGCGTCGAAGAGTAACTTGGATAAAATTTTTTGATCACAGTACAAAGACTAATGGGTCTATAATCACCAAAAGCTCTTGGATGTTTCACCTTAGGGATGAGGACGAGTGACGTATTAGTAAACGTCCTAGGAAGGGAGAACCCGTCAATGAACATAGAGATGGCTTCCAACATATCATCACCGATGATGTCCCAACTATGTAAGTAGAACAATGTGAACCCATCAGGCCTTGGGGCACTAATATTATTCAGGCTTTTGATTGTGTCAAGGATCTCCTCTTTAGAAGGTGATGCATTAAGGATCTCACTATCCTCCTCTGTCACTAGATTAGGAATGAGAGCTAGCAACTCAGAATCATCCCGAATCTCACCACGCTCGTACAATTTGGAATAGAATTCCTTAGCATAATCATGAATATTGTCCTATTTTTCTTTGAGCACCTATCCTTTTTCCTTAGTGATTGAGTGAATATGCAGAGACTTCTTCATGTTATTAACACAGTAATGAAAATAATCTGTGTTCTTATCACCGTCTAGATCCCATTTAAGACGAGCTTTCTGTCTCCAGTAGGCTTCTTCAATACGAATTTGTTGCTTAAGTAATGTAGATGCCTTAGACAGATGTTCGATAGAAGCATGAGAATTAAATGTCTTATGATTGAGTTCTGCTGTAAGGACGTCGTCTTCTGCTTGCTTCACCGACTGGAAAATATCCCCGTACGTGTTCCTACTCCATGTAGAGAGAACTTTCCGGCAAGCGTCTAGACGTAGGGACACTCTAGTAATACCATTCGAATGGTATACTGAATGCCACGCTTGATGGATAATTGCTTTGAAATCCTCATGAGTCGTCCATAAGTCATGGAAACGAAATTGTTTCTTGCCGCCTATCGGAGCTCATTTGAATTGAGTTAGGATTGGAGCATGATCCGACTCCGTCCTATTGAGGTGTTCAACTTCTGACATTGGAGCCAATTCAAGCCACGCATTATCAACCTTAACCCGATCAAATTGCGACCCAGACCTGCCATCCTGCAGACTTGAGCCATGTGAAGTAGCTTCCTGAATAAGGAAGTCCAGTTAAGCCAGCCGCT
>JANAVB010042619.1:14480797-14490797 GCA_029216955.1 Iris pallida | reverse complement strand
GGGTTGTCGAAGGGGAGGGAGGCCACCTTTTCCGAGCACGACGGCGCCGAGGACGCCGATGGGGGCGACGAGGCCAAGGAGGGAGGGGGGAAGCCGCTCGGGAGACCGCCGGCGACGACCCAAACGAAGAAACCACCGGGGAAAAGAGCGGCCAGCCTCAGCAGGCTGGCCGGCCAAGCCACCGGCCATATGAGGAGGAGGGGAGGAGGGGTTCAGTAGAGAGATTGATTCCCAAATAAATGATTGGTGGAACAGGCCATGCTACTGAAGTAGTAAGAAGCCTGCATTATAATTTAGGTTTTCAGAAAGTTGAACATACATTTTTAGCTCATAAATGATCTTACTGTATTATGAATTATATGAAGTTAATTCCCACTTAGCCCTGTCTACAGCAGGTGTTGGTGTAAGAGCATAGCAGTAGTAATAGGATTGGTTTAGTTGTAATAGGTGTATGTCTTGAGAGAAGGGATCAGGAGTCCTATTAGCTAAACTGGTGCATACTAATGCACCTGTGCAAATGCACACATACGTGTACTGAAATAGAGAGCAACTACATCAGGTAGAAGGAGTAATAAGAAGTAAAGGAAAAGACAGGGGGATCAGTTAAGGAGAGGTAGGGAGCTTAAGAGTGTGCTGCCATCTGTGAGAACAAGAGGAGGATAAGTGGACTACAGACAGGGGAGATGTGAAGTGAACTATAAAGGGTTAGAGGAGGAGAAGTGGAGTTCATACTCTAGAAAGTAGTGTAGAAGCTAAAAATCAAGTTGTGCTGCTATTTTGGTAGCTAAATATCATATTGTGCCACAGTTATCAACTTGCGCGATGGGGATAGGTTACGCACACGACAGGTTGCACGAGCGCCACGTGGCAGTCTCTTCAAAAAACTATAACAGCATCATCATTGCCTGACAGCTGATAACACGAATATCAAGGAAAATTTGTTCAAATCATGCGCAATAAGGCGCTCGAGAAGATTTGGTCAAATTTTTTGACAGCTAACAGTTTGCACAACATGTCAGGGTGCGCGAGGTTGTACTTAGGCATAAGTTGCTATATTGCGCCCCGTGCAACCTGATGAAGCTCGCACAATGTGATCGAATTGATGTCCAGAGCAAGGTGACATGGCGCGCATGCCACTAACTTCGTAGAACGTGTCCGCTATATTGCCCACGACCATGTGCATCTCACTCAAATGATGCCATGCGTCCACAGTAGTTGGTGCAACCGCTCGTGCAAGTGAACAGGGGCGCACAACCTGAGGTGCGTACAACCTAAAATAACTACTAAACTGTTATTTCAATAACTCTATAAATAGAGTTTCAAATCTGTCTTAAATTATCACTAATGATCATAATCTCCTGTTAAAGTGTTGTTGCATCCTCAGAGGCTCGTGTCTTCGATATCACATCGTCCAAGGAATAAAGTGATCATCTTCTGATCAGATTCCTATAGTTGTACTTCCCAAAAATTAATTATACTTTTGTACTCTTTTTTAGTTTGTAAGAATCAAACTTTTGTTTTTGTAAACAAAATGGCGACCATGTTAGGGACGACTTTCTCCTCTGACGAAAAAGTGACAACTTAATGTGATACTACGTTGGTCGATAAGACGTAGAAGACTTTGGTCATTCAAGTAGACCAAACCGCTTACGAGGCAATGATCAGTGCTGGGGTACCAAGCGTACTGTCGTTGCTGCTAAGAGCAAAGGGCAAACTGTATGGACTCCCAAGTCTTCTCGGCCAACTATGACGACTGCTGTGCAACTTGCGCAGTCTGTCTCTCGGTCAACCATGGCTCCTATGCAACTTATGCAGTCTGTTTTTCGGCCAACCATGGCTTATGCGCAACTTGCACAGTCTGTCTCTCGGCCAACCATGGCTCTTGCGCAACTTGTGCAGTCTATCTCTCGACCAACCGTGGCTCCAGCACAACTTGCGCAGTCTGTCTCTTGGCCAACCATGGCTCCTGCGCAACCTGCACAGATTCTTTTCTGTCAACCAGAAGTCCTATGCAACCTGCGTAGAATGCTTCTCTGTCAATCAAAACACCTGCACAACCTGCGCAGATTACTTCTCTGCCAACCAAAACTCATGTGCAACCCGCACCTACTATTTCTTCGGCTATGAACAAGGGGAAACACCTTTTGGCTACTCCCACATCTTCACCGATTCTGAACTCAAAGAAGAACCTATCTAGTGAGAGTGTTAAACAGAACAAAGTGAAGCACCCTTTGGCCTTTTCTCAACCTGCGCAATCTGCGCCTATGGACTTTCAATCATAAAACATAAGGAAACACCTTTTGGCTACTCCCTCATCTTTTTCAGTCCTTGACTCGGTAGAAAGTATCTCTGGTGGCAGCCATGCACCACTCAGTATGAAACCACTTTTGGGCAGGAACCTACTCCTCTGAACGAAGATAATCAAATCTAAGAAAGTAAGTTCTGTTCAAACTGAGATTTCTGTCAATCAGTTGTGCCAGAGCAAGCACATGAGAACAGGTTGCACAACACAAAAATAAATTCTGCCAAATTCTAAAAATGCAACTACGAATCTTCCTACCATATTCATCTCAAGATCCAAGCAGGATAAACTACTAGTATCTCAGACAGATACACAAGTAGCAGATCTATCTGACCTGCACACCTATCTCAACAAGCGCCAGTTAACACCTACTTCAGCAAAATGCAAACAAACTGTGCCAATGGCTTACTTATGCCAGAAGCAAACTTCTGAAGTCAAGAACCCCTTTACCTATGGTAACCAACTCAGCACTTCATTGTACACTCAAGGAATGGACATCTCAAGAACAGGAATCATGTTCCTAATATCATTAAAGAATATCTCCTTCGACCTCTTCTCATCATGATATTGTAACCGATCTCCGTAAAGTTCTTATATAGAAGCGAAAGAGCCTAAATATGTCTCATCCATTACATTCCCAAGAACATAATTGTAACCATCACCATGAGGTAGTTATCAAATGTATTGTCAATCAGCTAAACGGTCTGTCTTCGACCGTCTGAACTACTCTTAGGTTCTTCAACCGATGATACGGGATGAAGATGAATTATTGTATGCCTCTGTCAACATGACGTCTCGAAGCAATGGGATGGAAAACGCCTGAGACATAATGTATCCCGCAATCCTAGTCAACAATACTTAGATCGGATTCATGAATCCGACGAAGGAGTATACCAATATACCAGATCAAGAAGCCGAGACACAATCGACCGAAGGAATCTTCCTTCCGACCAAGAAATAATCGGTCAAAGGAATCTTCCTGATTCCAACCAAGATTCTCTCAGTCAAAAGGACATCCCTATCACTTATTCTGGGGGTGGTTCCTTATATGACTTTGATGCTGATAGTGAATGTTCTGAACGGACCATCTTTTTAACTAGCTCATCTTCGATGGCTAGAGAGGCGACTACTTATATCATCACAGAAGATCAAAATGTTTCCAGTTCTGACAGTCAAGAGCAGAGAATTGCTGCTTTAGAGGCTACATTGAAGAGCATAGTTGAGATGATGACAGTCATGTATGCCATAATTATGACACAACATACAGTTCCATCGGTCGTGAATCTAATTCTGACCCAAGAATCTTTAACAACATCAGCTCCCGTCAAAATTGGTCTAGGATTACAGTCTCCCCATACCACTTCCATACCTGCACAGGCTATTCCAAGTCAATCTGGTGCTAGGGGTGGTACCTATCATGCAGTACCCCCTCCTAACATATCAAATCAAACCACTGCTCCACAATCATCGGGAGATACCAATGAGGCCGTAAAACTTTTACGTACTCAGTTTGAGGCTTTCAAACAGAAAGATGGATTATAAAAGCTTGGGATCAAGCAGCCTTATCCCAAATAATGAAAGAAAGTCCAATTTTCTCCAAAATACAAAGCCCCTACTATGATGTTGTTTGATGGCAGTACATCTCCAAGTCAGTACCCCAATCACTTTGAGGTAATGACTGATCAACTCCAGCCAAATGACGATCTACTAACTAGGGTGTTCGTCGAATGTTTAGCAGGTGCAGCTTATGACTGGTACCGTAGTTTGCCAGATGGTTGTATAACCTCTTTCTCTGGATTCAAACAAATGTTCCTGGAACGATTTTATGAGGGGATAAATGATATGACTATGTCTGCTCTTATTAAAACTAAACAGCGACACAATGAAACAACTGAACGGTTCATTGAACGATTCTGCTGTGAGGCTCTCAAAATGCCTCTGGAACTCCAGATGCTTTGACTATAGACACTTGCAAGTCAAACCTATTACCTATAATCAGCATGTGGACCGGATCGACACAGTTCCAGGATTGGCCTTCATTCACAGTGAGTGCTAAAGTGGCCGAAGAAAGTGCTGACAAGTTTAAACAATTAGGTATTCAGATGCCAAATCTTGACAAAGATGAACATGCTACACCAAATAATGGTGGTCGTCAGAACAATCGCAACGGTAAAGATACTTTGGCTATCAATGTCAAAGGCAATGAAACTCTTACCGTGAACATAGGTCAATCAACACCTACTCCAACCATAGAGGGCACCCTGTCCGAAAGAAGAATACTTTTTTGATGAAGATGATGTCATGAGTATCCTTGATTGTCTGATCAAGAGCAATAAAATTCAACTGCCAGAGCCAAAACGGCCAGATAAAGTAGGTAAAACTGACCACCCTAAATATTATGTTTACTACAGATTTATCGAACATCCGACTCGAGCATGCTATGTGCTTAAAGGCAAGATCCAGAAGATAGTTAATTCTGGTATAATTACTCTCCAATAAGATAAAAAGGCTGTAACTGCTAACATCGTCTCTTTACAGTTTGGCAATTTTCCTGCTCAACTTGTGTAGGACGGCGTCATTCCCATCCCAAGAACTACTTTAGAGATTGTTAATCTCCCACCTACACAAAATAATGGTCTTGTTCCACTGTCTACTGATAAAGGGGAAATCATATGGATTCATCCTGATTTAGTGGCTTATTTTGAAGCACCTTCTTTAAAGTCCAAAAAAGCAACCAAATACAAGTCATGTCACATAACTTCGTTGGGTGAACATTGTCCTCCACCTTTAACTATCACTTTCACTTCTGCTGCAGATCCTTCATCTTTCTTCCCTTCTGAGACAACACTGTCAAAACCAGAAGTCAAATACCAAAAAACTTTCAATCTGTATATTCCACAGTCTCGTAAACTAATGACAACGGTGGGATATGATCTACAAAAGGCTCCCGCTCGAATCATGGAAAAGGATCTCTTGTACCACTTTCTCTATGCCTTTCATATAACTAATCTCGGGATGGTTTTGGTTACTGGACGAACTCTTCATCTTGTCAAAAAAAACCTTCCAGATGTAGGATCCAGGCAAAAAGTTGCAATATGATGTCCTTCGAACCTATATCCGAAGAAAAGGCCTTAATTGGTACCAGGTCTGGAAGAATTTACCTGATAGACTATTCAGAAGGCCAGAAGAACCCTGCTCTAGCTCCAATGGCACCTCTAGCATCATCTTCTCCTGCTGTCAATGTTCCATCGGTTTCATCACCCCCAATGGAACCAACTCCTCCCAAACCAATGACAGCTGACAAAGGAAAGTTGTATGTCCGCTTTGATAAAGTATTGAAGAAGACTCCAGTTCTAGGACTCGAGATGCCATATAACTTTGATATACTGGCTCAACTGGCTAATACCTCGACAAAGGTATCAATATTTGAACTACTGCATCTCTCAAAAGAAACTCGAGAGACATTGAGTGAAGCCTTGATGCAAGCTGATACTTGTCCAGCACTCCTCAAGAAGCCAGAAGAGGAGCCTGTAACTTGCTTTCATTATCATAGTGTGATGGAGCTAATGCCCAATATCACCTTTACGCAAGATGATATGCTGCTGGAAAATAATCGTCATGACCGACCCCTCTACTTTACAGGATATGTCGATACTATAAAAGTTGATCGCATCTTGGTCGACCCTGGGTCTGCGCTCAGTATTATGCCAAAAACTTTACTAGATGCATTAAAGATTCCCGTACATAATCTTTTAACAACCATCATGACAATCTTAGGATTTAATACTGGAAGAAGTGAACCATTGGGAAAGATCCGCCTGAAAGTTCAAATAGGCAATCTTCATAAAAAGATTACTTTTTATGTGATCGATAATCATGGCTCTTATAATGCCTTACTGGAACGACCCTTTCTGCATGAGCATAACATTATACCATCCACTCTACACAAATGCTTCAAATATGTAGACGTCAATGTAGAGGTCCAAAAGGAAATAGCTGACCTAAATCCTTTCAGGGGCATGAAAGCATATTGTACTGATTTTGGATGTACAAAGAAGAGTTCATGAAGGTTGTATTAGTGATGGATAGTTTGGAAGATCAGAAAGGTACTTCAAAAGATGTTCTCATAATTCCCGTTAAAGGACGTACTACTCGTCCCTCTTCTTCTCAGGCGTCGATTATCCATCTTTTCTCTTATAACAAATAGCCTCCTGTAGTAGAAAGGGAACAAAAGGAGCCCATCTCTTCTGAGTCTCTTGTTATCGACCTTCGTCGTAACAAACCTGATCTCCTTCTCCTGCTCTGGTTATCAACCTTACTAAGCCTTATGTTAAGGCCAAAAATCCTTCTTCTTCTCCACTGGTTATCAACCTTACTAAGCCTTCTGTTAAGGATAAGAATTATGTTGTAAATGATGATGTACAAATCAATAATGTAGCATCTCCTTTACAGTATATTGATGTTTTTTATTATACTCGATGTTATTTAGAAATGCTAGATAACTTTGAACCACTTACCATAGGATCAGTTCAACCTCTCCATGATGAAGTATTGCTTGAACCACTGCAGGACTCCCTCTTCTTAGTTCCTTCAAGGAAGAAAGATGAACTTCCTATACTTTTTAGTAAAGAAACAGAACAGAAGATCACGCCCAATAGGGAAGAAGAAAATCATGATAACGAAAGACTTCAACTACATCGTTATAGTCAACAATCAAAAGATATCATTCAAAAGATGGGCTATAATTTTAAAGCTGGTCTCAATAGTGGTAAAGGAAGGCAAACTCCTATTCGTATTCTCGCTCCAAAAGGAAAGTCAAAACAATATTACAACAAAAAGAAGAGGGGATTGGGTTATACCTCGCCAATTCTGACTCCAGAAGCCTCCGAATTCGATGAAGAAGAAGGATCTAACTCTTCGAATTCTATTTCATAGGATTCAGACACCAGTGCAGGGCACATCCATCGAGTGACTTTATCTTCCAATATAGTAACTGTCGAGTTCTCGGAAGACGACAAAAACTTTACCGAAGCCTCTAAATCTGATCCTTGGGTACAAAGGACGGATACTCAAGGCAGCTTTGCTTCGAGCAATGTGAGCCACCTACTGAAGATCAGTTGGTTCAAGTCGATGTTTGATACGAAACTTCTCCAAAACTAATATTCGTCAGCAAAAACCTCCCTGAAGCGGATAAACAAGAACTGATTCAACTTATTAGGGAATAGATTGATGTATTCGCTTAGAGCTATGAAGACATGCCGGGATTAGATCCCCAAATTGCTACCCATAAACTCAATATTTTATCGAATGCAGGGCAAGTCAAGAAACAACAGCGTCGATTTTGACCTGACATGATGGACGCCATAGAAGCTAAAGTCAAGAAGCTCATCGCCTGTGGCTTCGTCAGAGAAGAACAACATCTGGACTGGGTGGCTAATGTTGTCCCAGTTTTGAAGAAAACAGGGAAGGTTCGAGTCTGCATTGACTTTAGAGACCATAATGAAGCTTGTCCCAAGGACGAATATCCTCTTCCGATCACTGATGTCATGATCGAAAATACTTGCAGATTTGAACGAATGTCTTTTATGGACGGATTTTCAGGATATAATCCAATCAAGATGCATCCAAAAGATGAGAAACATACATCTTTTCTCACTCCTCTTGGAGTTTATTACTACATTGTCATATCGTTTGGTCTCAAAAATGCTGGTGCAACTTATCAGCGGGCCATGAGTACTATCTTTCGTGATCATTTGCGAAAGACAATTGACAGTTATGTAGATGATATTGCTGTCAAAAGTCGTCTAAAGGAAGACCACATTCAAGACTTGAGAACTATAATCAATCTAATAGGCCAGCATCAACTCAAGATGAATCCCACCAAGTCATTCTTGGGAGTCTCTAGTGGCAAATTTCTTGGATTTGTTATTACCTCTAAAGTTATACATGTTGACCCTGAGAAAATCAAAGCCATTCAAGAGATGCGTCCTCCACGTAACCTAAAAGAGCTACGGGGATTCCAGGGACGGCTTGCGTATCTCAAATCTATTTGGACGCTGTAGACCGTTCACTCAACTCATGAAGAAAGGTGTGTCTTTTATTTGGACTAAAGAATGTCAGCAAGCATTTGAAGACATAAAGTGGTACTTGATGGACCCTCCAGTTCTAGTGTCTCCAGTCTCAGGAATATCCTTCCTGATGTATGTTCGAGCAATGGACCATGCATTAGGTGCTTTATTAGCTCAGAAGAATAAAGAAGGTCATGAACAAGCTATGTATTATCTTAGCCGTACAATGAACAGAGCTGAACATCGATACGCCCCAGTGGAAAAAGAATGTCTAGCTTTGATGTTTGCTGTTCAAAAGACGGGACATTATATCACCGGCCAAACTATTCATGTTATTTCTAGAGTTAACCCTCTCCGGGTCTTGATGAAGAAGCCCAGTATACTCAATTCCAGGCTTGCTACATGGGCCATATTATTAGCACAACATGATATGGTTTATGTTCCTCAAAAGTCTGTTAAGGGTCAAGCTCTTGCTGACTTCCTGGAAGCTCATCCAATTCCCGAAATATCTAAACTTTATGACGAGATTCTAGATGAAACTTTAGAATCCAACATGATTTCAGAAGAAATTCTTACCTGGCATTTATTCTTTGACGGTGCATCCAGAATAGGACCAAAAGGTGCCATTGTCGCTGGATTGGAATCGTCCTCGTCTTACCAGAAGGATTACCTATTCAAAGAGCTTATTTTTTAGATGAGTCGTGTTCCAATAATGTGGCTGAATACAATGCTCTACTTATTGGTCTCCAATTAGCTAAATAATTAGATATTGAATATCTTGAAGTATATGTAGATTCTAAAATAATTGTCAATCAGGTTAGAGGCACGTATGAAGTTCGACACCAGGATCTTGTCCCATATCATAAAGCAGCAGTTAGGCTGGCTACATCGTTCAAGGGTTTCTTTATTGAACATGTACGTCGGGCATGTATTACGGAGGCTGATGCATTGGCTAATCGGGCAGCCGTATTAGCAATCTCAGTAAAAAGGCAATAGATGATTGTCGTCACTAATAGAGAGTTATTTTGCATTGAGAATAACTCCAATATTGAGTTCAATAATTGAATTGAAATCAATGTCATTAGTAAAGATTGGAGAGCTCCTTTCATTGATTTCGTGGTACATGACATTTTATCTGAAGATTCTAAAGAAGCTACAACAATCCGTATGCGATCACTCTGGTTTTATTATAATCATACTTCTATGACCCTTCATCGAAGAACATTTGATGGTCTACTTTTACATTGTCTTGCTAGAGATGAAGCAAAACAAATACTACAGGAAGTCCACGATAGGGTATGTGGTGCACATCAGCCAGGTCCTAAGTTACAAGATCGTATCCGGCGTATGGGCTATTATATATTGGCCCACTATGGTATCAGATGCTATTGAATATGCAAGAAAATGTCGAGCCTATCAAATTCATGCAGACTTCATCCATCAACCGTCAGAGTTCTTTCATCTGACTATCGTATCATAGCCCTTTGAAGCTTGGGGTATGGATGTCATTGGTCCTATCAATCTACCGTTATCTAGAGGACATCGGTTTATACTAGCTATAACCGATTACTTCTCGAAATAGGTGAAAGCCATACCTTTATCTGAAGTAAAAACTAGTAGCATTATTAAC